>KN042424.1:1889209-1943179 GCA_000739165.1 Podila verticillata NRRL 6337
AAGAGCCGTGCCACCTCCAAGGAGTTGCTCGAGGTAAGAGAATCATGTCTCTGTTTCGCTTCATGGCTGAGTGTGTTGACAGATCCCGATCTTTAACTCATGAACATATATCACTATTTCTAGCATGATTTCTTGAAGCGTTCTGGATCCCTTCATACCCTGCGTCCATTGTTCGAGTTCAAGCGCAGCGGTTAGATTTGTTTGAAAAGCAATCACTAGAAGAACAAGCACCCCATTCAACAAAAGTATTACTATTTATCTCCGTATTGCCACATATCTTTCTTCTTTTTTATCATATATCCCAAGAACCAACAAGAAAAACCAAAAACAACTACTAATCATTAAACATGTATTGAAACATAAAACCTGCCAGTCGTGTTAACAACGGCCCTTGTTTTTGTTTTATGAGCATATGGTCTACTTCTTCTCGACTCTGAAGCCACTCTTGATCCAGCCATCCATGCCCTCATCCAGACTGTACACCTTGTTCTTTGCTTCGCTCTCGCCTGTTCCGTACCCCAAGCGGGTCAGGGACTCTGCCGCCAGGATGGAGCGGAAGCCCCCCGCACAGTACACGACCACGTTGCGGGGGTCGTCCTGGGGAATGAACTTGCCAATATCGCGCTCGAGAATGCCGCGCGGAAGGGGGATCGCACCCGGGATGGTGCCCGTTCGGTCAATTTCGCTGCGCTCGCGGACATCGACGACATATGGTGTTTCTGAGGTGGTGAGGGAAGTGTGCAGGTCCTTGGGAGTGATGTGGTGGATGTTCTTGTTGGTGGCGTCAATTTCTCGGACGAGGGCTGGGAAGGTCTTTTGTGCCAGAGAGGACTGAAAGTTGTAGGAGGAAACAACATGGAGATTAGTGCACACGATGATTTGTTCTTTGCAAACTCTTATCCGGAGTGAAAGGTGTCAGAGTATGTGGTGGTTACTTGGGAGAAGGCCCGCTGGAATGCAATAGCACTACGAGTGGCACGGGTTAGATGAGAGGAGAACATGATGACTGTGGTAGGGTGAATGAGTTGGGAACAGGGATGAGGTTGATGAGGAAGAAGAAGAGAAAGGGAACGAGCAAGAAACGGGCTCGCTACACCCATAGATCCCCACGATATGACGAGACTTTTGCGCCATCTCTTGCCCTCATTCCCTCTCGCCGAGGTCACGTTATTCTGATTTATGTGGGAGCATGGCTCTCGTTTTTTCACACACTTTTTTTTTCTCACTGTTCACTTTGTCCCATTCACACACACACACACACACACATACACATTCTTATTCAACAATGGCCTCCAACCCTGCCTGCCTTTTCTGCCGCATTATCAAGCGCGAGATCCCTGCCAAGATCCTCTTCGAGACCGAGCACAGGTGCGTGGAACATTTTCTTACATGGAAACGGGCCATTCGAAATGCAAACACGAGCAGAGAAAACAAATTGAGCGCGCCGACACCTTGCAATAAGGAAAAGCTGTCCTGACGTTGTGTGTTCACTTCTTTCTCTTTGCTAGCTTGGCTTTCTTGGATATCGGACCTTTGACTGAGGGTCACGCTGTAAGTGTCATACATCCCCTTTATCTCTCTCAATGGCTTGTGGACGCAGTCAAATCTAACGCGTTCTTTTTCTTCACTTCTTTTTACGCGGCTGCCAACAGCTGGTGATTCCCAAGCGTATGAACCACCCCGTGGTGTTTAGCTTGCCAGGACGGAATGCAAAGATTGGCCCATGGGACAAGAACTAACCCGCCACCACTAAAACGCCTCAAATAGACCACGCCCAGAAGTTCCACGAGCTCCCCGACTCGGCCATGACTGACCTCCTGCCCATCGCCAAGAAGGTTGCCCTCGCCATCGGTGCCGAGAACTACAACATTTTGCAGGTAAGCCTTGGTGGAATTTCGACTCTTGATCTCGGACAAAGATATACAAGTAAAACAAACAAACCTTTGACTATTAAAACTTGTCCCCTAGAACAACGGCCGCATTGCCCACCAGGTATAAACGTGAATTTTGAGCTATCACCTAGGCATTAGCTGGACATGCCAATAACAGAGATCTAACAACACGCTTCGCCTTTCTCTTTGCTCACTCTGGCGAAAATCGAACATCCACAGGAGGTTGACCATGTTCACTTCCACGTCATCCCCAAGCCCAACAAGGAGGAAGGATTGGTCATGGAGTGGAACGCCAAGCAGGCCAATCCCGACAAGTTGGAGGAGCTCAAGAAGAAGTACTTGAAACTCTAAATGGGGTATCTCTGATTTTACGCAGACAAAGTCCCCATTGCCAGAACGTCGCAAGAGTTGCAAATAAATTAACAATTGACATTTTTTTTTTTTTTTGCTGATGGTGCTCCTGTTGACTATAATACAATGGACGCTCTCTATAATGGATATTATCTTACTTCCTCTTTCTTTAAATGACCTCCCAATGCCGCTTTCCTCTCTTGCCTTGCTTTGTTTAGCTGTCTCTGGTGACAATCAACTTTGTCTTCTCGTACACTCCCAAAAAGATGCTTCCTCCGATCGAGATCCACATCACACGGGGACCCACACCAGAGAACAATGCACGGGGTCCTTCCTCGGCCAAGATCCGCTTGAATGTTGATGTAATACCCGAGTAGTAGGCTGATGACTGTGCTCCAGTAGGGTTCTATGTTCCAAATTGAAATAATGGGCATTCGATAAGTCACTGCTATAGAAAAACGAGTTGCGGAGGTATCTGAAAACATTGGATCCCTTTTTCCTTACCCGTTGACTGAGCATGACACGGGTCTTAACGACATCCAGCGGTGTGGTGACAGCTGCTGCAAAGCCTCCAGAGATCGATCCACAGATCGCTGCCTGCCAGGGATCCACCGCAGCTCTGTCTGTTGAAGCTGCCCATGTTCTCTTCATGTACTCATACAGCGGGAACTGGATGCATGAGAATGGGATCTACTTGTTCATAAGGACGAGAGAAGTAATGTGAGTGAATCTACTCAAAAATCACGCTCCACCTATCTTCATAATCCAGCGAACCAATCCCCAACGCCAAAATTACCTCGCGAGCCACGGTGCTAAAGTATCCGCGGTAGAATCCCAGAACACCCTCGTTATGGATCACAGACTTGACTGCAGCGGAGGTGGCCGTGAACTGCTTGGTCTGCATCCGCTGCTTGATGACCTCAGTGGGGACACGCACAAAACAGGCAACCTAATATATTTCAACCAAGGATGGAAGAAAGCTGTCAATTGGATGCCATACGATAGTGTTCATAGTACGATCCTAAAGTTCCCGAAAATTTTCTTGGTACGCCACTGAGTTCACTTTTTTAACGTTTTTTTTTTTTTTTTAATGCCCACAAAAAAATCTTGGGCGTTGGCATTCTTTTTAAGTTGCGATGGAGCAAGGACTCTCCACAAACAAAAACTTACAATCTCACCACCAGTGGCAGACATCATGTGTACGACAGGGGCGTGCTGTGGATCTGGCATGACGGCGGACAGTGTCTTCTTCAACCCTTCGTAGCCGAAAAAGAACATGGCAGCTAGTTGTGAGAGAAAGCAGTTCGAGGTGTGTTAATTTTCGTTATCAGATCGTGTGGGGTGCGTTTCCTGTCCTGCATCCAATTGAGAGCTTGTTTTTTTTTTGGGTGAGTGTTTTTGCTTTACCTCCTGGCGCACTTCCAATGACTGCGGTGGTGAGACCAGAGTACACACCACGGAACCCTCCCGAGGCTGCGAAGCCAGCCTTGGACTGCATGCGAGTCTTGAGGGTGTCAAGAGGGAACAGCGCAGTGTCAACGGCCGTACCAGCCATTGCTCCTGCCTATTTGGTATTAGATTGAATGTTGAATGATTGATTTTCGATGGGTAGGTTGTGAGTATTGTGAAATATGAGACATAGTGGGTTCGCCTCTGGCAGGTCTGCAGAAAAGTCAAAAAGCAAGGGTCGAAACTGCCAAGGCCCTACCATGATGCTTTGCAGGGCACTGATTTGCTTGGGTGCAGTTGGGACAGCAACCATGGCTGATTCCAAGGAGGTCAGATCACTCATTGATGTAGAAGGGAGGGAACAGTGTATGTTTGTTGGATGGAGAATGTGATGGAGATGTCCCTCTATGTACGTGAGCCTCTGTGTCTTTGGCTCTGGGAGTGTGGGAAATATGGGAGGAAGAGAAATGTGGAGGAGAAATGAATGAATGGACAGAACGAATTCAAATAGATTCAAGAGAAAACCTGATCTGAAGTCACTAAAGTCGAATAACTTAAACCGATACGTTAATTTATGAGTTAAGCATAATACCTAATAAGGAAGTCAAATAAGCGAAATTAACTCTAAACCAATGCAGGAACAAACCAACTTTCGCTGGGAGCCAATCGTGTTCGAGGACCGAGTCCACGGTGGCCAGCCTCAGGGTCGCCACTGGGGGTGTGAGGATGTGAGGACGGTGCATCCCCGCATGGATGGAACCGCGATGTGAGTGGATATGAGCAACATAAAAAGATCGGTCGGCGTATCCTTGTGGAACTGTCCTCTCCTCGTACATTGATTTCATCCCTGGTTTCGTGTTCTCCCCCTCCCGCTTTCCCTTCTCTCTTTCATCCTTCCATCCCTCCATCACACACCTTTTCTTCTTCATCAGAACGAGATCAATCCCATGGACTCAAATCCTCAGCTGTTGCGAAGAACACACTCGCCGTTCGTCGCTGCTGCCGCCGCGGCTGCCTCATCAACTCTGGCCGTCGAGACACCAGGACACGGGCATCATCACGCACATGGACATGGACACACCAGCCCAGGTCATTCTCACACACATGCCCATACCCATATCTCACCAGGACACCATCAGCAGCATCAACATCAACATCAGCAGCCTCATCTGAGTCCGTTGAGTGGGGCCCATGGGCTCAAGCCATCTGGCATGAGCTCCCCTTCCATCCTAGGACTGAGTGACAGCAGTAAGGCCTTGGCTGTAAGTATCTCAAGAGTACCTTTGAAGTTAAGCTTTTCGGAACCCCTACTTGTCACAAATGGGGCGCCATTCAATGATGCCAAAAGGTTTTATCTAATATTAGCTTTTTTGTACTCTGTTCATAGAATGGACTGGGCGCACCTTCCTCATCTTCTTCATCCATCATGAACGGACATATACCCTTTGCATCCTCGAACGCCGGAGCTGGAGCCGCATTGTTCCAGACACTGGGCCACGAGCATCATCACTCAAGCTCTGTTCATCAACATCAGCATGCAGCTCACAGCCACGCTGGACACTCGCACGACCACGGCCATGGACATGGACACTCTGATTCTCATGACCATAGCTCTCACTCCTCGCACGACCATGGTTCCCATAGCCATCACCATGATCACAGTGCTAGCGCCAGGATAACCACCCAGGCTACTAATGGATTCCAGGCAGCCCCTGAGCAGCATCACCAACACCATTCGCACAACCACGGACACGATAGCCACAATCACCACGGACATGACACCCATCATCACCACACTCACGATACTGGGCACCATAATCATAACCATGGACATACCGGACACGACCACCACGGACATGGGAATCACCAGCATCATGCTCACGGGGCCCACGATCACCACGGACATGATCATCATCACGGACACGATCATCACGGACACGATCATCACGGACACAATCATCATGGGCACGACCACGGCCACGATCACCATCATGCCCGCTTCCCTGTCAGCTACCGATCCCAGCTGCCTTCCTACTCCGAGATCTTTGGCGGCCTGCTTCCCAGACAAAAGACCACATTCACCTGGATCCTGCTGCATTCGTTTATCGCTGTCATGACCTGGGTCTCTGGCATGGGTGCTGGATCATTGGGTAACGAGACGCTTGTTTTTTTACTTTGTGCGTCTGTGAAAATTCCAGTTGGATCCCCCTGACCACCTAACCAATTTGATCCGCCTTCTTATCTTAGCCATTACGGGACTCGGATATATGCTTCTGTTTGATGCCTTTGGCGTGCTAAACATCTTCATCTCGAGTGTCATCCACACGGACATCAACATGAAGAAGTCGACTGTTAAGCATCCCTTTGGGTAAAATAGTGCTTTTGGATATAATATGATACTACCAATTGCAATGTTTCTCGGCATTAACTAACCTTCCCTCTTTTTTTATTATTCGGAAACATCTTTTTGTAGTGTCCAGCGCTTCGAGATCTTGTTTGGACTGTTCAATGCTATTTTCTTGTTGTTTATTGGCATGAACATGCTCAAGGAGAGTTTGGAGCATTTGATGCTCGAGGACGATCATCACGGCGGCAAGGATCATGGCCCGTAAGTTCACATACCGGAGGCACTCTTACTCCATTGGAAACATTCGAGACTGATTCGAAGTACTGTCAAACCCTTGCTAATTTTTATGGTCTCTGTAATAGTGCTGTCCGTGTGCCCCTCTTCTGGACATTCGTCGCTCTGGGTGCCACCCTCATTTCGTCCTTGGGATACCAGAACCACAAGCAGTTCTGCGCCTGTAAGCTTTTTCGTGCTCTTCTTCTTCTTCGTGTGTATATTTTGCTCCGCCTCCAACAACTAACCCGGCTGGACACATCCTTCATTTTATTTTGCTATGGACCTAAAAAAAAAAAGTGATGAGCACCAACTCGATGGCCTCGTCACAATCGACTTTTGGTCGCTCGGAATCAAAACTGCTTACCTTGACCCGCAACCAGTTCACACTGACAACCTTGGGTTGTGTAGCAGGCGTGTTCCTCGTCGCTGCGTTCCCTCGCCTGGACAGTCTCGACAAGATGGTGGCAATCATACAGTCTGTGATCATGTTCTATCTCGGTGGACCCTTGGCCAAAGTCCTGGGCATGATCCTCCTCCAGACCACGCCACCCCGAGCTCTTGAGGGTGTTGAAGACGCTTTCCGTCAGGTAAGACATATTTTTTTGCTTACAAAACGTTTGACAAGATAAAGGTCCCCCCCTTTGAGCTAACTGTATCACGATGCTACTCCTTGTTGCTGTCACTTTAGCTCTCTTCCACCAATCCAGCGATTATCAGGATCGAGCGCTCGCATGTGTGGACCAACACATACGGCCAGCTGATCGGGACCTTGATTGTCGGAGTTGCCAAGGGTTCAGACGAGCAGGTTATCCTGGCACAGATCCACAAGCGCCTGCAGGCGTTTTTGGACATTGACGGCAAGTCTGAAGGCGCTGGAGAGCTCACTGTCCAACTTGTGCAGCACCTTTAGAGAGAGAGAGAAAAGACAAAGAGTGAAGAAGCAGACGTAGGAGAGCGTAGACGCAAACGTGCATTTGACATTTCGATAATAGAAAATATCAATTTTTTCATTACTACTGTACTTTTTTGTGGTTGGGAAAAGGGTGACAAGAAAAGAAAAAAAAAATTGTTCGTCGATCGGAAGGGTATCTATTTTGTAGGTTCTTGTGTTGTGAGGTGCGTGTTGTATTGTATTACTGAGCTCCTGTCATTGCCCATGGTTGTTCTCATACCCCGAATGCTCGAACGACTCGTCCTCCGAGTCGTAGCTCTCGCGACCATAGCCCTCAAAACTCTCATAGTCGTGGTCGTTGGCATGGTAATCGTGCTCGTACACGAAATACGACTCTTCGCCGTCTCGGGACCCCTCGCGCGAGACCTTGCCCTTACCATACACACCTCCACTATTGCCGGTGTTGCTACTGCTGTTGTTGTAACCCTGAGCGGCACGACGGCGCTCTTCCTGCTCCATCTCGACACTGAGCTCGACCCGCTCCTGAATCGTTTCGATAATGTCCCAGCAGACGCGTCCGACCCTCCGCAGGATGTCTTCATTGTGCTCTTCTATTTCTTTGTCGTCATCGTCCTCCTCGCCGTCGTTGGCTCCTCCTGCTGCGCTGTCCACTTTGCCCCCTTTGTACTGTGCCGGCCATGGCGGCACCACCCGTGCGACGGTTGTCGAGAAATGGGACAGCTCCTTGCCCAAGTCGATCAGATGCGGCAAAAGTGGCAAGTCCAGGTTGGTTCGATCCACTTCAACGCCTCCGTTCTCGAAAAGCAGGTTACCATGACCATTTCCATTTCCATTTCCATTGCCGTTGCCGTTGCCATTGCCATTGCCATTGCCATTGCTGTTATTGTTAGAGTTATTGATCGAGTTCCCACTTTTGTTGCTGCCATCTTTGGTGAACGCGGGCCGGGGGGATCGGGGTTGTTGAGAGCTAGGTGAGGGCATGGGCAGCATCATGTTACTTCCACTCTGGAAACTGCCCCCAGTTCCTGCGGTTGTGCCAATACTGTTCTTGGAGGATCCTCCCCCTTGCTGAGTCCGGAGTATGGAGGATGTGGTCGAACTGGGAGAGTTGGGCTGGATGGGCAGCGAGCGCACAGAGTTGGCACTGGACCCGACTCCCGAGGATACGCCTGGTATCTGTAAAAAATATGGACAAGAATGGAACTAGTCAGCACAACGAAACGTACAAGTTTGTATCATGTTTTTTTTTTATCGAGACTCGAAGGAATTGAGGACTTACACAGATCTGATCAATAAAGTCTTTCAGGCTTTGAGTGTTCTCCTACAAAACGTAAAAGTGAGAGAAATGAAGACGTCAAAATAAGTCAAGGGTACTTATTTGCTATTAAATCAATGATTATATAATCCTCTTCCTTACATTGATAAACTCGTTCATAGGAACCATCCAGGATTCCTTTGTGCCAAACAGCACTAGATTAGCCAAACCCTGCAACGATTTAGCGATCAAGGTAAGTGTACGGTGTGCTCGAGGCTCAGGGTGCTCTGTTAAGATTGAAAGTAACGTGCAGTGTCAATCTGAGAGTGAATGAACATAGTTTACATCTGCCATCATAAAACACTGTGCGCTTTGTTTCAAATGGGTCGTACCTCTGACAATGTGGAAAAGCTTTGGACCAAGAATCGCAGGGCAGATCAGACGCAGAAACACAAATCCGCTCACGCCTGTGTATCGAGCTAAGCTGGCAAGCTCGGGATCTGTATCATGATCGTGCGCTACATGTGTTGGGTGAACTCCTTGTCCTGAGAACTTTTCGGTCAGTCGTCGTTGCAAGTGCGAAAACACTAACGGCAAATCTCTGGATTTCACAAACAAAACGATTCGTTAGTTGTGGCCACTTTCATGCCGGTTCTGTGAACAATAATGAACATGTGAATTACTTTGGGAAGTGGCTGATACTCTCAGTTACAGCTCGCCAGCAAGTCCTGGTATGGTTCATGAGAATCCGCCACTGAGTCTTAAGGTCCTCGTACTTTTCCAGTTTCGAAGGGTCCACCTCACATGCAATCTTGTTCTTGCAGATCGCTCGAAGAATGTCGCCTAGAGTGTCGTCCAAGTACTCGGTCCCCACTAGACGCATGTAAGCATCCAGTGCTTTGGTCAGCAGAGTGTTTCCTCTGAAGAGTGTATTCACTCGCGCTAATCCAAAAAAAAAAAAAAAAAAAAAAAAATAGGGCGAGATCAAAAATGGGTTAGAACCAACGGCATGTCATCAAACAACAATCATGGCGTTGTGATCAACAAAAGCACTTACTCGGACGGGCCTCAGCGATTTCCTCGTCGATCAAAGTATTCAGCCACATCACAGCAAGACCTTTGCCCTCCAATATCCTCAGGACATTCCTCGAGAACCCCTCCAGATCCGTCACCAGCTCGGCAAGCTTGGAGATGACATTGTTCTCTCGGAAGTTGACAATAATCTATGAAGACACGAAACAAAGAAGAGCGAGAGCATATTAAAACCATTTCGATCTCAACTGCGACACTCTTAAAAAAATGGTTGGAGTTCTTGACTGCCTCTCTTACATCCAACAGGTCGGCATAGTTGACGATCGGTAGTACAATCTGCTCTTCGTACTTGAGCTTGAGCCGCAGATCGCCCAGATGCTCTGTGGACCGGGTTCGGTCGTTGTTGTTCAGAATTGGGTACCAGCCTTCATCATAATCGTCATTGTTCCGAACGGGGATATGGGTCCTGCCAAATGGAATCAGTTTGCTGCCCTTGACCTGAATCACATTAATGGTAATCCCTTTGTTGACCGCTGCCAGATCTCTAAGAAAAGTCGATCATCAAGTTGATTGGTCAGTTCGATGGGTCCACTTTCGTCACAAAGACAACAGGGGCAAAATAGCGATAAGCATACGTAAACTCAAAGCTGTCTCTCCAAAATGGTGTGTCAGGCTCTGCACCCTTGGTCAGCTTCATCCGCGTACTTGTCCGTGCCCTGCGCTGGTCATCCAGCATAATCTCACAATAGGCTTCCAGGTCTTTGGGCAGCCTCCTTCCATCGTTGACAATGATCCAGAAGGTTCGGAACAGCCGGTACTCCAACTGGGCACTTGCGCCAAACACCTCAGCCTTAGCAAAAAACTTGAGCGCATAGAGCCACGAATTGAAAGTTTCCTGATCGGTACTGGATCGCTTGAGCGAAACAGTGTAGTAGTTAACATCCTGAGTGTGAGTCGATCGTATTGAGAAACAGTGCTTCTTGGCGAACAAACTGCCATCCAGTGCCCAGATATGTGTCCGCAGTATCTCAGTGAGTGGTATCGTTTCGAACGGCTTGTCCTTCTGCAAATTACAAAAGGGGCGAGATGAGTCTTTGTGCCTCCAAAATGCCATATCTTGCCAATGCTTTGTTCAGATATTCTTACCTCTCCAACGTTGAATTGGACAAAATAGCCATTCGGCCGTATACAGCAGTGGATAGGTCTCCATATCCCGACCTTATTTTGTGCGTTCATTGGTTTGCTCGTGACATCTAGGTAAGTATGAAAGATGAATTTCGCTGTAAGTAATTACTTCCTGAGAACCAAAAAAATGTCAACAAACGGTCTTCCTCATACCTAAGACAAACAGGTCGCCAGACTTGACGTTTTGCACTTCGGTCGAAATCCTGGGCTTGGAAGACGTTGCTTCAGAGACGCGACCTAAACTCAGATGCCTTGGTCTTGGGAACATGTGCTTCTATGGAAAGTTCTGAGTTGGTCACTCTTTCTTTTTCGCTATATGCAGCTTGCCCTACATTTGTACAAAAGCACTTACTGTCGGTGGTGTGTTCACTTTGAGGCTTTCAATCTGTGGGATCTCGTCGTCTGGGGGATGCCAATAAAATAGTGCTGCCTTCCATTCTTCAAATTCGACTTTTGTGGATGCTTGCAGGATCGACTCCCTATTTTTATTAACCCCAACCATCCAGCATGCACAAAAACAATGCGTTAGTTAATTTTTTATCACATGCGGTTTTTTTTCTGTTGGTTGCTTTGCTTTTTTTTTTTTTTTCCTTCTCGATATGCATGCCGTGTATGCATGCCTACAGATTATTATGCAAAGTGGTCGTGGTGATGCTTACATTAAATAGACCTCTATTGAGCAGATCTCAAATACAAAATCGCGCGAGTCCATATTGATGGTCCGGAGAAGTGTCTGGTTCAGGTTGGCAATTTGAATATCCTGTGCTTTCCAGGTGAGCAAGAGAGTCCCGTAAATGAGGCAGTTATCAAAGTTAGTGTTCTAGACTTGACGCATATGTGTATTTTTCTCCTGGGCAAATAACGATAAGCTATACCTTTCCCTTGGCAAACTGCATAAGCATGCCTCTTGGAAGGATATAAAAATACTGGCGGCTCCACTCGCCGTTCCGATCCCGATGGAACAAATATCCTGCCTTTTGTCCTGGTGTCGGTATTACTGGATCTAGGCTCTCGAGATCGCGGTATGATACTGGCAGCATGAGTGAATGACAGAATCTGGAGAAAAAGGGCTTTTTTTGTGGAGCTTTTGTGGATTAGTTTTCGTTTTGAGTTCGGAAGTGGTAGATGTTAATGGTGGACCTTTTTTTTTTTTTTTTAGGCTTTACCTTGAATTCTTCCAGAGGGAACTCGACTGGTGGGAACATGAGCGCACTAAACATCTTGGTCTATTTGGTCCATGAAAAAATGTTTTTCCAAGGCATAATTAGCGTCCTGCTTTCCTCTGCCATGCACCGACCATGCTCCGTTGTACATTCATGCAGATAGCTTGGGTCCATGCCAATATCCGCAGAAGAAAAAATCAAAGATAGTCGCCATTCCATACCTCTGATCGAGTGCCGGAAAATACAGCCTTGATGCTCGCAGCATCCGTCTTTCCTATTGCTCTCCATGTGTCCAGTGTCCTGAGAAAGATGTCTGTCTGTAATCAATGCCAAAGAAAACGGCGTTAGCGTTGGACAAAACAAAATCACAATATGCCTTTTCTGGCGCCTGCATTTGCATGAACCTTTTTACCTTGTCCATAATAAACGACTCCTTAAACGCAATCGCATGGTTCAGAGTACCACTGAGTGCATAAATGGCCTTGCTCATTTCCTTCTTTGTGTCGAATACAACTTGCGCAATGTGGCTCTATAGTGTCATGCATTCAAACAGAAAGAATGATAAAACGTCCGCGTAAGTTCATGGCTCGTTCCACTGAATCACCCAAAATCTTGGCAATTGTCCATCTTCAGTCCTTTACTTCGCGCGATCCATCCTGACGCTGTTTTCCTGGCGTCGAGTGGTACTTGTATATGTTCTTCTCGAATAGCTTTATAGCCTGCCGACAATAGAGCTTGGCTGTCTATGCAATTTGGAGATACGGCCAAGATATGATGTGAAAGAACAAATTGTGTGGAAGGTAGTTAGTTGTCCAATCAACTTTGGTCAGCCTTTGCGAGAATAAGAAAAAAATTACTTGCATACCTTGATGATTTTTTCTATCGTGATGCAGCATTCTTGAACAGGATCTGTGAACAAGTTGTTGGGGATGGGTTGGCAAGGACAACCAAACATAACAATAGTCGGTTAGATCGATCCTTAACCGTGGATGGGTAAATCCAAAAACAGCGAAGACTTACCAAGCACCATTGGAGCAAGGAACTCCAAAAGCGTGGGTAGAGCCTCAGGCGGACATGTTTGTAGCTCCGGCCCCACTGAGAGCAGCGCCTGCATTAGCCGCTGTTGATGACTTCGGCAATGTCCTGTTGTTTGTCATGAGATATGGATGGAGTACAAGTTTGCATTAGATTAGTCGCGAGTGGAGTTGAGTCGAGTCGAAGAAAAAAAAAACAGTTCAGGGGCTGAGAAAAAAGAAAAAAAAAAAAGGACAGAGCACACCCCCTTCCCCATCCTTCCCCTTCCCCCCCATGCTCCCATGCTCCCCATGCCCACCATTGAAAATGAAAAATATTGAGCCAACACACACACCCTTGAACACGCAGCACATGCCCATCCACATTGATCCAAACAAAGGGATGGGGTGCAGAGCATAAAGGCAAAGGACATGCCAATGTGTCTAATATGAACGGGCTGCTTTGTTCCATCTGCTCACTTTGTTTTAATATTTCGCACCCAAACAACACTTTTTTTTTTTTTTTTTTTTTTCCACTCACAGAAAACGTAGCATTGGTTTGTTGAAGAGGACAGTGAACAGGGAGAAACAGAAGACAGCTTTCACTGTTGGCAAGACTTGCATGTTGGTGTTGAGTTGAGTTGAGGGACACAACACCTTGATGGTGCATGAACAGCCATTCACACCTGCAAAGAGGCATGCGACCGAGAGTGACGTGAGTGTGGCCAATGGCCGCTGTTGTGCTTCTTTATGTCTTGTGTCTTGTGTTTTGTTTTGAGCATCATAGAAAAAGAGGGGGCATGCAGGAAACGGAGAAATGAGCGAAGGATGGGAAGGAAGGGCGGAAAACAAGTGAAGAGAAGGGATGGGAAGGGATGGGAGGCGATGGGAGGGGGGCGTAACAGAGATATGGCCATGGACATTGGGAGATGAAAACTAACCCAACGAATGATCCACACAAACAACCATGCAACCATGCACTCGCACAACTGACTCGGACCAAAACAACAATAAAACAAGACTAACTGACCACATCCAAGGCATTCATGCAGGTAGACATACAGACAGATAGGCTGCAAAAACAATGATCGACTGTACTGTATTCTCTGCCTATTCTTTGCTTCAGCTGTCTTTTTCTTTTCTTTTCTTTTCTCTCTCTCTCTCTCTCTCTCTCTCTCTCTCTCTCTCTCTCTCTCTCTCTCTCTCTCGTCTGATCGAACTGCCTTTTGTTTTCATGTTCTACTTTTTCCTCCGCCTCAACCCCCTTGCTTTGTCTTCTTCCTTCGCGTTCTCTCTTGTTCAATAAGACGGCTGTGAACATGCAAAATGCCGTGGCCACAAGGGTGTTTCTTTTTTGCCGAGTGACCAAGAGATTGTCACTCCCTCGGAGCAAAGCAAAGGATAGAGGGCACGACCGTTAGAATGTAAAAGCACGAAGAGCACCGTTTGCCTTTTGCTCTGTTCTACATTAATCAAGTTCTCTATCCTGTGTGTTGCTGAGTTCAGCACCAAAGGTCCTCCCCACAACATTCCACCCAGAGCATTCGACACCGAAGTAACAATCCCAATACTCTTCAGATTTGCCTTCTTCTTTTTCGTTTGGAGGGGGGGGGGGAGGGGGGTGCACCTACCATCCAAGCCGCGTCCATCTGACCCGACGACGCCTTGCGACAACAACGATATCTGCGTCCGAAGTTCATGGATAGAATCTACAGAAATATAAAAATGAAATGACGCGTGTCTCAAGTTAGTGGCTGATCGCTAGGCTGTGGTGTTAAAAAAATGCAATAAAAAATGAGGGTGATGACATGGCCAAGAGCTACCCCATCCATCCATCCATCCATTTATCCATAGAACCAAAAGGTATCAAAGGAAGCATCTTTGCATTAGATGCACAATGGTTGGGTAAGCAGGAATGGACACACAATAACAGTTGAAAAGGAAATGGACATGTCACGGACACTCTTGTTGTTCTTCATTGTCGTGCCTAGATGCGCGACTGTCTGGGGGGCTCTGGACAAACGGGACAGGCACGATGGGATGCATTATCCAATGATCCAATTATCCAACTGTCCACTCTCGCTATCATTGAATAGGATGAACTAGACCTGTACACAATAACACAATAACACAATACACAGCAAAAACACGCACAACACACAACGAACACAAACACGTCCACAACTGAGTGAGTTGTATGAAATGGAAATGGAAATGAGGGGTTTGTATGTGAGTGCGCGGGAGAGGGATGTCTTCAGGATCTGTTCTTTTTCCCGCTCTTTTTTTTTTTTTTTTTTTTTTTTTTCTTTGCTTAATGCTTTGAGTGATGCGTTGGCATTGGTTGGTTCCTCCCTGTCTTGACCTGTCCTGGGCCACGTCGAATGGATGGTGGATGGTGGGTGTTGAATGTGGGGGCTTGCCAACAGCTTGATTGCATAAACTAACTCTGACAGAGTCTTTACACTTGTTTTGCTGCACTCCTAGAGTTTCTCAAGAAGAAGACGTCCTCAGTTCCTCTTTCTCTGTCTTCCCTGGACACCCAATCGAAGATGGCAAACAGGTGTTTTCTCTTTCTCCTCTCTCTCTCTCTCTCTCTCTCTCTCTCATCTCTCATCTCTCATCTCTCATCTCTGTCTCTGTCTCTCTCTTCTCTACTACTGTTGAGAGGATGGTAACGAGAACGAGGATGGGGGACGAAGGGAGAGAAGCAATATTCATCCACTTCCAAAACTCCACTTCGCATGATTTTTATGCTTTTTAAGGGGGAGGAGCACGAACAAACATCCAACGTGAGAGAGAGAGAGAGAGAGAGAGAGAGAGAGAGAGAAACGAGAAAAGAGAGAAGAGAGAAGAGAGAAAAGAGAAACAGATGGCAAGTTGGGGGAGTTGTTGCTGTAGTTGGGCCAAGTGCACCGAGAAAGTAAAGAATAGAATACAGAACAGAAAAGAAAAAGAAAACGTGCTTGCTGGACCAAGGTAGGAGGGAAGGGAGAAGGCAGGCAGGCAGACAAACAGGCAGGCAGGAGGGGGATGGGAGGAGGGGAGGAGGGGAAGAAGGAGAGTGAAAGGAGGCGAGGACATGATGATGATGATTATGATGATTATGAATGAATGCGATGATATGAGACGATATAAAGGGAACAAATTGGTCGCTTGGCTTCTCCTTCGTTACCTGATTGACATTCGCGTGCTCGTTGGACCCAATTCCGGATCGCAGTGTCCAGAAGCTCGTGTTGCCGCTTGACATAGACAATCGCCTGGAAGTGATGCGGAGGCGCCTCGAAGATAAGCCTAGCGTCGAGTGGGAGCGTCAGATCCTGATAGTCCAGGAAATCGCCCAGGTCTGGGTCCTGACTTGTCGTCGCCATCCTTTGGCCTTGTTTTTTTTTTTTTTTTTAGTCTTTTTTGGTTTTTTGAGAGTTGTAGTTACTGAATGTGGCTATATTGTACCATACACAGGAATAAACAAAAAGATGAAGTGTAGTTGTGTAGGAAAGAAATAAAGCGAGGAGGGAATGTGGTACGACTGTGTGTGTTGGGATAGTGAGGAGATCAATTGAGCTTGAAGTAGGAGAGTAAGAAAGACGATGTTCTGCTATGCCGAGTTATGTGGTTTTGGCTGTCAGAATGTTGGTGTGCGATGCCAAAAAAGAAGCTTTTCTCTCGTCTCTGGTGGTGAGAGCGAGTCGTGATTGCTGGAAACGGAGTTGTCGGCCGGCTGTAACTGCGCGAACAAGAAAGGTGGGAAATGGAAGACAAGAGACGGGAAAAGGGCGTGTCTTTATGAAGTATGACGGAGAGAGTGGGACGGATGTAATAATAAAAAAAGCAAGGATATTACAATTAAGAACGACCACAAGCACAAGCTAGAACGATATATGTACGAGGAAACGGGCGGGAGTTTAGCAGGGCTGTCGGGCGTTTATGCTTTTAGTACGCAGGTACGGTGGTTGAGCAAGAAGGGGTGAGACTGAAGAGGAGGGAGGAATGTGAGGCAAAGAGGAGAGAGAGAAGGACGGATGAATGGGAGTGAAGAAGGAATGAGATGGATGGATGGATGGATGGATGGTGGTATGAAAAAAGAGAGAGAGATTGAATGAAAGGAGGGAAAGAAAGAATGCAAAAGAAAAAATGCGTTCGAGGCCACACAGAGAAAGGACGAGACGAGTAGACGATATGGCAGGAAAAGGGGGGAGACAGAGGAGTGACGACTGAAGAGACGTGAAGAGAGGTGAGTGGTGTGTAGGGAAGACGACGGAGACCCACGAAGCGTAGCAAGAGGACTCGGTGGAAGGCAGGGTAGAGGATGGAGGTGGTGTGGATGGTCGAGGAGAGGACGATGGGGGATGCAAGGATGAGTGTATGTCGTCTGTATCGAGAAAAAGTAAAGAATTAAAAAAGAGCTGAAACGAGAAACGAGAAAATGTAAAGTATTAATACGAAAACACGACCATGTACATCCATGCCCATGGGACAGACATGCTGTCTATGCCCAATGCCCAATGCCCAATGCCCGTGTCTAACTGCCCAGTGCTCAAGTACACACGAATCGAATGAATGAATGCACTCTCCACACGCACATAGCGCACACAATATCGGGCTTTCCTTTTTTTTTTTTTTTTTTTTTTTTGGTGGCCGCTCTGTTCTCTTTCTTCCTCACAACCCTCCTTCTCCCTTTGACCCCCCCGCTTTCACTCTTCCTCGATGTCCTCATTCACCCCTGCAGCCACGCATGGTGTCCATACGCACAACAACAATGTCAACTACAACAATAATTAAATCCGCATTCAAAGGGAACAAAGTACAGTCGCAACGCGCGTGCCACAAACCTTTGCCAGAATCAATTCTTCCTATTCACTTGCGCACTCCCGCAACTCACACACCCTTCACTCGCTTCAATCTTACCAACTCAACTTCGCCATGGTCCCATGAATCGCAGATCCATCCGATTCGCCGTCTTTGACGCATTGAGGATGGATGGGGCTTATTCATGTCCAACAAGGCGTCTGCATTGCACATATCCAAAAACAGACACTCGACACATTTACAACACAAAAAAAGCGCAATCTCGCCTTTCGCCCCCTTTTCGGCGCTGCCATGTGGATCCGACACGTCTCGTCAATGAACTTTGGGACAGCCAGGATCATTATTGCCGCAGGCATGGTCACCATGGGCTTTGCAGCAAAAAAAAAAAAAAAAAAAAAAAGTGACAGGGAGCTATCCCCAAGGTCGCATATCGACCATTGCCCCCTTTCCCACTCATGATCTCCTAAAATATTTTTCCACCCGGACTTCGCCTCAATTGCCATTTCTTGAACATCCAGCATTTAGTCATGCCTGCCATTTTCTACGATCATTTTGCCAAAGATTTTCCTTTCATGCGCGTGCATGAACAGCTTTCCCAGTGCCTCAGAAAACGAACATTCAGACAATGGGACAAAAATGGATGCCTCTGCGGAGCCATCGCCGGTCAAGGTTACGTCGATGGTAAAATACGTCCACGTAATAGCCGACCCAAGACCTACTGACAAACGTTTAGATCATTGACAAACGGAGCTGACCTGGGCGCGTTTGGTCAGTCCATGTTGAGATTAAATCATGCAAAAAAAAAAAAAAAAAAAAATGGACACACCCGCACACACACTCGGCAAAGTCCGTCCTCTCCAATGAGTTCAACCGTCGCCTTGTCATTGCTTTGTCTCTTGTCTGTCATGGCACTCTTTACCTCCTCCAACTTCTCCACCCTCTCCATTGGTAATCTTACATTTTGATATGTTGGTTTCGTCATCTACTCTGTCCCCTTTGACCCTCAACCTCATTGCGACTCCGTGCTCTGAAAAAATGTAGGCAGGAACGCGTCTTAAATGGCTAGATATACCTTTCGAAAGAGTAGTCAAATATTATTCAGGCACCAAAATTCCTCCGTGCCTCCTCAGGTGATGCTCTCTCGCCGAGGCCTAGAACTGCTAGTTTGCCGAAATACTCTCGCTCTCTCTCTCCCCCTATCTCCTATCACCAACATTCAGCGCTGCACGTCCAGCCTAACGTTAGCAATTGCATCGTCCTTCTGACCCATATGCAATGTCCAAACGGCTGATACCCTCGGCATCGTCTCACCATTCTTTATCCCAACGTCATGCAATTGCTTGTACTTTATTGTGTCCTTTGTCGCAATAGTCCTCGAATTCCATCGAGTACCGACCAAACACGCTCTAGTCTACAATTCCTTCCCTTTCCTCTGTCTCAAGGAGACTCGGCGGTATTCTTCGCCTTCTTCTTCTTGCCCAGCACTTCCAAGGTACCGTTCGGGTGGATTTCGCCAATCTCGCCCGTGTGGAACCAGCCTTCCTCGTCCACCGCTGTTGCCGTAGCATTGGGCTTCTTGAAGTACCCCTTCATTACATTAGGTCCACGAACAAGGATCTGGAATAAAGATGGAAGAAACCAGGAGAAAGTTGTTAAGAATAAGAATAAAAAGAAAAGGAAGAACAGAGGAAGAGATGAGAAAGGACACATGACATTCATCCTCTCCTCGGTGCGCAAACGAATGAAGGTATAGATGGACTCCTTGGGCACTCCTCTGCTATTCACTAGGACGGAGTGGTCTTCTTACCTCTCCTCGGGGGTTGGGTTCGTCTGTGCTCTTGTATCCGCCCGTCTTGTCGTCCACAAGCTTGATCTCGTTACAGCTCACGGGTGATCCCAGATGAGCCGAGTTTGAGTAGTCAAACATGCTGCGGCTTGTCACCGTGCCCGCCGTCTCAGTACGACCATATGTGCTCATCACACGAATACCCAGAGCCGCACGCAAATACTCCAGCGTCTCTGCCTTGGTGGGATCTATGTCAGTTTTTATATCGTTACAAAAAGAGATAGAGAGATCGATTCCAATGGATACCGAGAAGACAATCAGGAGTGATTAGGCAACAGGTTTCCATGATTACCTCCGCTTTTTTTCCCCCTCTCTCTTCCATTGTCCCCGCTTACATAAACGCCAGAACAAACAAAACAAAAATCGAACCACACTTACATGTAGTCACCACAATGCGAACTTTGCCACCAAGTTTGCTCCGAATCTCACCCAGGCCAATAAAGTCCCACAAGCTTGTTGTCGTCACAGTGCCGGCAGCAAGGAGCGCCTTCTTGGCCGCAAATGCCTTCTGGAACATGGAGCCTTGGCCATACGACAACTGAAGTGCCTCGTGGATCTTTTCGAGAATAATTGGAGTACTATAAACGATTGAACAGGGCGCACGGCAAAATTAGTTTTCGAAGCGACCTGGGTCTTTCATTCGTTCAAACGCCGCTGACCGAGAAAAAACAAATAGCTTCCCTACCTGGCGAAAATTGTTGGGCTGGTCGCCTGGGCATCGTGCAGAACATTCTTCATCAGTCCAGAGGTAAAGACCAACGAACCTCCTGCCATGATAATAGCACTCGCCATCGAAACCGCCACCACATCGCCGTTCGAGAAATGAGACAAGAGTCGATCCTTGCTCGTAAACTTTTTGGCACCTGGCAAACTTGACTGGAATCCGGTCATGGCCGCCACCAGGTTGGCATGGGTCAGCATCACTCCCTTGGACAGTGAGGTCGATTTGGTGTTGTAGTTGATCATGGCGACGTCGTTGGAGTCCGGCTTGATATGGTCCACAGGTGCTGAAAGTCCGCTGTACTCCAGTGTCGAAAACTTGACCAGCTTGGCGCCATGCTCAGCGGCAGCGGCGATCTGCAGGGGTGAGATGTAGAGTCCTGCAACAATGATGGTCTTGATGGTCAAGCAGTCCTTCAGGGACTCGAGCAACAGTGGCAATGTCTTTTGGGTGACAATAATGGCCTTGAGCTTGGTCTGGTTCACCACCTCGATCAAGAATTCCTTGTTTCTCAGATCATGAATCGGCACCGACACGAAACTGTATCTGTAGAACGCCTGTTGGGCAACAAAAGACTCTGGAAAGGGACACAAAGTATCAATATAGACGCGCCATTACAAACATCCGACACGTGTCGCCAAAATAGCAGCCTTCGAAGTATGACGTACCTTGTGAGTAAGGGGTGTAAATGCCAACAGGAATCTCTGCCTTAGGTTTCAATCCTGTCACCGCGAGAAATCCCGATCCGAAGCCATTGATTCTTCTATCAACGTGCTCTATATATCGTCCAAAAGAAACAAGCAACACCGTGTCAGTTTATACACAATTGACAAACCCTGGCAAACAGAGTTCCGAGCGCCACAGTATCCATGATCCATATTGTTCAATTTTGTATAATCTATCGTGTGTGGTGGTGTTGTCCTGGTTTTTTTTTCCAGCGCTTAGTCATACCATATGTTTCCTAAAAGAAAGATTCGAAACGAAGAGAGCAAACCAAGGTCAGTCGAGCGATTATCCCACGGTATGGCTTTTTTTTCCTCCAGCAACCAAACCCATATCTAGTTCTGAACGCCACATGTTTATTTTTCCAAAAAAAAATCACATCACTTTTCGTGGACCATGACACGGCGCCAAAAAGGGAACTTACTTCCTCATAGTAGAACTGGTTCTGCAGCATGTACATCAGCGATCGACCAGTGGGGTTGGCGGCAAGGCCGGCCTGCCAAACATCATGTAACGTCTTGATCTTGTCCGAGGGCTGTCTGTCGAGCGTGCTAGTCAAGGGCACGTTTCTGGACCGGTGGATGGTCGACTCGCCCTCGATGCGGATGGGTGTGGCGTTAGACTGGTTGCTAAGCAAGAGTGGGTGGACATCGGGCTCGGTCGTGTTGAGCTTGATGTAGCCGATGAGGATTGCGATGACAATCGTCAACAGAACGGTAAGGGCATCAATCTCCATCGGAATTGTGTGAGTGTTCTCGCGAAGGACGGAAATGACGGGAAGGGACAGACAAGGCGAGGATGAAGATGGATGATGGATGATGGGAAGAAAAAAAAGCGAAACCGTTTTTTGGAGGGCAGAAAAGAACGTTCTCCCCTGCATCCAACCAATCCCGCATGGGCCAGTCACTGTCTCTCAGTGGCAATTTGATGGGAGAGTGGCGAGATACCCAAGGAAACTTCTATCTTGAACGAGTGATTCTGGCATCGCACACCCACAACATAAACGTCCTAGACGATGATACATCCAACTTGACAAACGCGTGTCAAATAGCGCACTAGGAGAAACACTGCCATATCCAACGTTTTCTCTTGACGCCACTCCTCGTGTGGCAATTTATGATGTCTCTCGCCGCTGTCTCTTCATAACACGACAATGCATCCAAGATGCTACTATTTGAAAAAAAATAACGCACACTACAGAACCAACTTTGCCTACGCCTATCTCCAAGCTGCGGGGAGGTTCTGGCTGCGGGGGGTGGATGAAGTTGACCAAGATTTCTCCGAAAGAACATCTCCAAGTCACGTGAATTCTTTGGGCCGCAGTCGAGCGGTGAAAAACAAAGAAAGCAAAAGGGCAAACAGCATCAATGAGTGCATCCAGCTCAACCTCTCCTCCTACATCAACTAATTACACTACATTCAATCCCACAACACTTGCTCTACTCAGACAACACCTCACACCTTTTAATACACACTACATATACATGCCGAAGCGAGGTGGTCGAGGAAGAGGTCGAGGCGGAAAAGCCCAGTCCGGACGAGGAGGCCACGGCAGAGGTGGCAAGGGAGGTGGCAGGGGAGGAGGTCGCCAGGGGTATAATGTGGACTACTATGGAGACCAGTTCGAGGACGACTACATGTCCTTCACTGGTAAATAAGCCAAATCATACCTTCAGCACATCGACAACACTGACCAAAGTGGATCGTACTCTGACAACCCTTGCAAACAAAAATCTCCAATGCATCCAAACCCCCCTTCCGTAGGTCAGCACAGCCGACGATCCAACGCAGAAGAGGAGGTCTACCGCAGAATCCAAATGGCCAAGGCCAACAATCGCAACCGCAATGGGAGCAGCAACGACAACTTTAACAACTTTAACAACGCTAACAACAGCAACAACAACTCCCGCGGCGGTCACCACGACCGCCAGTCTGGGTTTCGACCTCCTCCACCCAAGCAAGGCAATAACGGCAAGAACTCTAAGCATCATTTTTGGCCCCATCCAGACTCCCAAACCCACTCGACCGCTGGCCAGCGAGCCAAGGCCAAGATCAACGTCAACTCTGCTCAGATCATGTTCAACCGCGCCACCTCACTCACTGATCCAACCGCTCATCGCCAGCTATCGCAGGAGTATGATTTGGACCATGATGACTATGATGAATCTGAGGACGAGGATAGCAGTGACGACTTGATACATCATGGCATTGATTGCTCAGGTAACAAAAAGGAGGGGGGGGGATGAAAAAAAATTACTTGTGCGTCCTAAATGTTAACTATTTCGCATTGTCAATATCGGATGGACCATTTTTAGAGGATGAATCCGACTGTGAATTGATGCAACAGTTTGACTGGATTGAAGAAGAACAGGACACTCCCACGCCCTTGAGCGGCCATGTGGTTGAGACATCCACCGTGGTCACCCTTTCAGGACCTTCCTACAACGACATGGAATCAGAGATTGTCAGTACCTCGCTCGACTCGTCCCTGGCCATGGGCATGGCCATGACACAGTCGGACGACGTCCGAGATATTATTGAGACCGTCAGGAACATGGAGATCGGGGCGGACGAAATTTCGAGCCCCACTTCGGCCACAACAACTACTACAACTACCACCAATCAATCGTCCGTCACCACAGTCGAGATCGAGGATGACGGAAAGACAACTGTTGTCAAAACAGACAACAGTGCGACTACTGGACAGCTCTCCCAACCCACTGAACAGGACAAGCCCAAAAAGAAGAAGGCACACCGCTCCAAGCGCGGGGGCAAAAACCAGCGCGACAAACAGATTGCCAGACAGATGGTTGTGGGCAATGACGATGACGGCCCCATGTTCCTGGAGGACGACTCTAGTGACGAGGACGAGGATGAAGAGATTTTGGCTATGGAAGATTATCTGCAGGTAAGAACATGACTTCATCCTTACTCTTCTTAAGAAGGATTTGCAACAAATCATTGAGCTGATTCTCATCGTGGACCTTCCACTTTCCAACCCTTTCTAGAACACTATGGATGGCGATCCAAAGCAGTTTGAGACGTTGCTCGGAGCACTCAAGGCTCTCCACGCTGGTCATGGTCACTCCAAGAACCTTCGAGGCAAGAACGCAGACGACTTTGATTTTGAGCAACCTGGCTCTGAGGATGACAGTCAGGATAACGACGACGACGAGGATGAGGACGAGTTTGATTTCGAGGAAGATTACAGAGATGGTGGTGTCAAGAAACTGGACTTCCGAAAGGTTTCGGCCAGAGCACGGGACACACGCAAAAACCGCCAAGTGGACGACCTGTTGCGTGAGGCGCTTGATGAAGAGGAAGAAAACCTGTTACCGCTCTGGCGCTCTGGAGCGATTGGAGATGGCGATGGGAGCAACCGACGATTCAAGGGCAGAGCCAAGGGCTATGACTTTTATGACTCTGATGAGGAGTTCAAGCGTGGAGGAGCCAACTCGCCTGGAAGCAAGAAGAAGAACAAGAGCAACTTTAACAAAAATAACCAACTGGACGGTGATTTCCTGTCGTTGTTGGACATTAACCGGTAAGTCATTTCTCTTTTTTTTAAAAAAAAGATATGTCAACATCGTCTTTGCCATGTACTTACAGAGTCCTTCCCACCTTTTCAATCCAGCTCAATTGAGTACTTTGTCAAGGACAGAACGACCGATACCCTACAGCTCCAGCCTATGCCCAAGGCCCTTCGCCGACGCGTTCACCTATTGTGTAACCACTATAATCTAAAGTCACAGAGCATTGGCTCGGGCAAGCGCCGTTTCCCAGTGTTGATCAAAACGGATCGCACCAAGATGCCTACAAACCCGGCCAATGTGAACAAACTGCTCAACCAGGGCGACAATGAGCTCGCTAAGCTGTCGGCACAGTTTCAGGGGAGTCGCAAGGGCAATGGAGGTAATGGGGGTGGGAACGGATATGGTGGAGGCAAGAAGAGTAAAGGCCGAGGAGGAATCAGTGGAGCCATTGTCCATGGAGCTGTGGTCGGTGCTGAGGCTTCCGAGATCTCGACTGAGAACTTGGGTCACCGCATGCTGTCCAAGATGGGGTAAGTTATATTGGCCCTGTGATTCTAAATATCAAAACTTGGAGCGAAAGGGCAATGATATACTTACTTCTTTGTTTTCACGTTTTCGTTAGATGGTCCCCTGGAGTTGGTCTTGGTGCATCGGGTGAAGGCATTACACAGCCGATCGAAGCCATCATGCGCTCCAACCGCCGTGGTCTTGGACACGAATAGCACGAGAAGATCCAGTGGCAAAACCATTCCTTTATTAAACCTATATATATGCCTGTTCCCGAACTTGTGGCTTAGCAAATTGTTTTTGGTGGATATTTAAGAGCACGCAGAGCAAAAAATTTTGAGATCTTCATCTTCCCATTCCCACCTGTAAGTTACAAATGCTATTCATTGTTCATAGATCCCCCTTGCATCAAACGAGCCCTCCTTCCCCCCCATCTCCAGTCTCCCGCAAACGATGAGTTTTATGAATCGCTACTCTTAAAAAATGCGTACGCTTACCCACGTATATCTGTTCGAGGTGCTTCTGTGCCGCGAGCAGTGTACGTGGCTGCATATTGCACATGTGTAGATTATTCCTTTTATCTGATGCTCCTTCAAACTTCGACGCACATACATCTCAACATTCACAACCAATAAGGAAGAAAATGTTTTGCTAACATTTTTTCATCTTTTTGAAACGCTCAGTAGCTTAAGACTCTGCGATTCTCCTGCCAGATCAAAAAGGAAATGTCGACTAGATACTATTGTGGTTTGCAAGCTGATATGAGCAATAAAAAGAAGAAACCTTGAAAAAACACGCCTTTCACTGTCCGTGATCTGTGATGACTTGGAGAAGATGCTTGCGCCTATATCGAACAACCCGGAGATATCAGTTATTATCGGTAACAGTGCATCAACGTGGTTCAACAAGATAACCCTGAGAGTAAGGACTTACATCCTGGCAAGCATCTCGTCCCGCTCTTCCCCAATGGATCGAGGACACATCCTGGGTAGATTTTTTTCCTCGTTGCGACCCTATCCAGTTGACATAAAGAAAAAAAATCGGATCAGTGGACGGGTTCGTGTGTGACAAGAGGGGACTCTCGTATCGACTTTCATGTTACTTACCTGAGTCTCGAGATCCGGAATAACAGTGTGGTTGCCGTAGAGTCGAACAACATTCTCTTCTCCGTCCGGCAATGGCACAAAGCCAAGCCTCGACCTACCTATGGATTTATGGACAAACACAAGACATCAGAGTTGCCCCTGACAATAATTATTTTGCAACATCGAAACATGTTCGTTTTATACCGAAGCGGGCAGCCATGGTTTCTTCGACCATCATGATACTAAGGAAGCCAAATCAAAGGGTTGTATGGGAGAGGATGGTCAGCACAGTTGTTAGATCTTGTAATGGCTTGGTGGTCATAGCCAACTCCAATACACTATTACCTGACGAGAGCATCTTCCATATCGGCGACGGCGCGGAACGACAGCTTGGCATGGCAGGCCGCAACACGCAGCAGGGTCGACATGGTGGCCACAGACTGTAGATGGTTGGTCGCCAGTCCCTTGCGCAAGGTTTGGAAATACTCCTGCAGCAAACGGGAGCAACTCGAAGATAACCTACAAACCAAGACATGAGGTGAGAAAATGCTGGTTGACTCCCCACTCTTCTCGTGCCGAGTTTGTGATTACCGGACTTGGATTTTTGAAGCCATGCGGATGTACTGCATGTACGAAAAAGTAAGAAACAGAAGTTAGATGCGGTCTGTCATTTGATAGATCGGCACCGATCATGTTCAGTTTTTTTTTACCGTTGAAAAATCGTCTGGAGTCAAATGTTGGCCAATGAGTTCGCGTGGGCTGTCCTGTGCCAGATTTTTCTCAAGAACTGCCATAGCGATCGATTTCGAAATCTCGCTGGCTCCAAGTGTTTCGTGTTGCAAAATAACAAGGTCGAACAGCCTTTGGGACAAAAAGAATTAGATTAGTTCGATTCCCGTTGTATACTCATATCGGTCAAAAGAGCTTCTTTCCGAACATACTCATGCATTGGCACATCAGAAGCTGGGCCCTTCATCTCGCTCTCTTCTTGAAAACCGTTCAGTCGCATGGGTGTGAAGCATGAAGGCCCTTTGGTTGTCTGAGTGAAGAACGCCCAGCAGCTGCAACTCAGGTCCAGAGCTTGAGTCACCCCATGTCGTTGAATCTGTACACTGTGGTTGTCGAGTACTGTAAAAAGAAAAACGTAGAGGAAACCACACACAGCGCCAGTGAGTAGCTGTAAGCGCTTTGAATGCCTTCCAGTTGCTCGCAGTTGAAGTTGTTTACCTGGCATGAGATCCGATCGTTCCTTCTTGTCCAACTGGTTGATGGAAACCAAAAGTGTCCCGTCTCTCGCTCGGCACAAGATGTTGGCTAAAATTAGTAACCAAAGCGAATGAGTATTGATAGTCAAAAGCAGAAATGGTGATCTCGTGGTGTCATACCTTCAATGGCTCCTTTATGAGTCTCTGTTGCTTTGGCGAGAGAATATAGTGGCCTTCTTGATGCTTCAGCACCATGGTCCCATCGCGCAGATCTGAGGTACGGCTCAACGTCAGGAAGACTCAATGTAGAACTTGACATGTGTAAGACTTTTACATGATGAATGCTGCACTAACCTTTTCCCCGCTGCAAGATTGTGAACAAGACTCGGAACGATTGCATCGTGCCCGTTCATGAGTATCAAAGTATGAATCGTTGGTCGGACTTCGTCTTTGGGAACGGTTGATGGTTGGTTTTTCAGATCCTGATACTCGCTGCCATCTTCGAGGGACACGGCGCTATGAGGCAAATTGATAAAGCAACAGGTGGTTTTTCGTCTAGTGTCCTCAAGCGCCAAGCAATGTAAATGAACCTCAGCATCATACCTAAGCAAGAGAGCCAGCTTCAACTTGCGGTAAACATGGCTCGGCACTACACCATCTTTGAGAGTAGAATCTGGGTCAGACGTGTTCCAGATGAACAACCGCTTCAAATGTCAACATCCTTGCAACCGAACCTATCATGTCGACGATCGCTTGAGTAGTACTCCAACCAGACATGTTCCCTAAGTACACAAATGTAAATGAGGCATGAGTAAAGCCCGATGCTCATTTCTATTCACACGTCATTCGAAGCACACTTACTCTCCAGAACGGTGCTGATGCACTCTGGCATCTGGTAATCTGGCGGGCGCGAACGAAGGATATTGTTGACCTCAAAAAGGATTCCATGCCTGTACTCGCGGTTGGCGGTATTGCCCCTTGAATTTTCAGGAAACACTCTTCTCAGATTTCCAAGTAGCTGGATCTTTTCACCGAGAACAGTCGTCCCAGAAAGATCGTCTATAATCGTGGCATGAACGTTAGAGCAGCGACTTGATAGGCGAGAAAAAAATAGGTAAAACAAGTAAGAGAGCTGGGTTCACCTTTCAGAACAACCGTGATCTGGTTGTGGAAGATTCCCTCAAAGGACGGCTCGTTAACACAGTCGAGCACAACTCTCTGTTGATCTATAGGAAGAAATTGAAAATCAGCTCCAGAAGTCAGGTTTATGTGATAAACACAAGAACCAGAGGCAAAGTATACTAACGCTTCTCTTACTTACTCATGCAGACTCGATCCTGAATAGACTCTGGCATATTTTCTCCGCAATGGCCACACAACAGATCCACGTCCAAGAGTGTAGCACTATCAAGATATCGGTGATATCATGTCAGCATCCTCCTCTCTGCCTTGTTCCCAGTTCCACGAAGTAGAAGCTCACTTTGTGCTGGTTTCCATAAACTCTTGCTCCTCCGTCCGCTTGATGATTCGGTGGCTGGTCGCTGATGGAGTGAAGCACAGATAGTTACGATTCCGGCAGCGACGGTTCGTGCAGAGAAACACCTGAGAATATCTGAATGAAGAGTGAAGAGAAGCTACGTGAGTATTTTCTCACATCAATGAAATTTCATCCACACACAAACTACTGTCGTGGGCTTGGTAGCTTCTTCCTACATCACACTTTCAGCCAAGGACACTGAAGAGACGCGTCCACACAAGGAAAAGAATCCAGTGTAGATGTTCTTGTCACGGATCTTGCTCTCTTGGGAAACAGCCAGCGCAGAAGCGATGGATAGCAAGTGGCATCTAGAAATAACAAATTTTTTGAATTTGTGTCGTCCATACAAGGACATTGCCTCTCATCGTTGTTTCCATCCTGCTTACTCCTCCGCCACGCTCGGGAGGTACAACAGCCGGACCTGGAGCCTGACTTGCTCCGAGAACAAGAGCGTATCATCTTTGAGCATACTCTGCAAAATACCGTTGCAAGCAACGCGAAAATCCGGGAGAATCGAGTTGTAGTCGTTGATCAACTGATTTCCAAGACTGGGAAAATCGTCCAGCAGTATCATGGGATCGATGACGATTAAGATGTTGTACCGGTTGACAGTGGATCCTGACTGAAGTATTGCGATGGGGAAGAAATGGCAAGACTCTGAATAGGTAAATATTACCTTGACAGCCATATTATTAAGCTTTACCAGCGTGGTAGTAAGCTTACTTGGCGTCTGTTTTCATTAGACTCTTTCATTGCCATCCGTACGTCGTTTAGATGATACCGTCGGATATCTATACCAACCTTGGTGATAAGAAGCCCTGCAAGCTAAACTAAGCCAGACAAAATCAGACAAAATCATGCCAGTAGTTCGAGCTTACAACGTGTAATCTTCTCCTGGGTGGGAAGCTGATCTGGATCCGGTGGAAGGTGATGTTCATCGGCTGGATGCACCCTAGCTGGGTATATGCGTTCCTATGTAACGACCATTGTCATATTGAGCCTGTGATCTGATCGATATCGATGCAGCCAAAACGCCACCAAAATAAAACTCATGTATATCCATCCATACCTTTGCCTGTCGCCTCTTGACCTTTTCAGCCATTGGATGAGTACAGAGAAAGCGCTCACGGAGGCTGCGGACACTGCTCTCGAGAGTTAATTCGTGCGCCAATGACGGAACCTCGGCATCCAGAAGGATGCTACAGTCAGACTCTTCCATCGTGATCTGGTCGTCCACGTCAAACTCTTCCAGCGAAAGCTCTGATTGTTGGTGATAGAAGAAACGATCCATGTCGCTTTGAGGGTTGAAGTCCCCGGCTCGTTCCATGATGTAGAGTTTTGAATGACTGGGATATAATGTAGTGATCGCAAAACGTGGGAGGTGGAAGGAAGGAAAGAGGCAAAATTTTGGTCTTGGAAATTTTTATTTGCTGAGTAGCTCATGCGACCAGGGCACACAAGATAGTCTCTAACTAAATATTTTCCTTGTTCCGTTGAAGCTCCTTAGGATGCAGCTGCACATTTTGGCTCGACACTTTCTTCACCATGCTGCAAGTAAGGAATCATATTGAAAGAGAGAACATGGATGAAATTAGTGGGCCACGATTCAGTATACCATGTCCAATGAACTAAGATCGTTCATCGCAAGCTGCTTACCCTGTGCCAAATCCTGTTCCCAAAAGAACTGCAGCGCCCAGTGTTGTCTGCCACAAGTTCAATCCAGTCTCTTGTCCATACCACCGCTTGTTCTCTTTGTCATCAGACACGCCTGTTCCTTGTACTACGCCATCCTCCTTGCCCTCTTGCCTGCACTTCAAAACACCAGTCTCCTTAGTGCTGAACGGATAAGGTGGTGTTGTTGAAGGTGTGTTGGGCGACATTGGACTAGTCGTCGGTCGAAGAGGCGAAGACCCACGGATCATGACTCCAGCCCGAAGACCCAGATGGAGAGGTGAGCAGTTGGTGCCTGCGATGCCGACCCTTGAAACCGACACATGTGACGCCAACGACCTCTGATCCAACGCCCTTGAAAAGAAACCCTGGTGTGGCTCTGGAATAGAGCATCGTTTCCGACGAATTCTGGATGGTGTCGAAGCTCCAGATGTAGATGGTGACGAGTGAGGAGATGAAGATGCCGACGAAGAAACGGAACTGTGACCGTCAATAGATGCCGTGTCCTTGGAGATATGATCCAGGATGGATTGCGCCTTAACACTCCAGGACACATATCTCGCAGCTAGCAGGGATGATGGTCCTTGCAAGACAGTCTTGGTGACATGGTCTCCTGATATACATTTGTTCGCTTGCGAGTACAGAGGCGAATAGGGTGTTGTGCTTCCAGAGAACGGTGGGTCGTTGCTGTTGAGGGTCGAAGACTCTATCTCGTAGTAGTGGTCGTGGGCGCGGCTGTAGGGCGACTCTCCTGTGGACAAGATTCCTCTTGGATACGCCTTCTTTTGCCGTACTTGCTCAGAGTCTGACGATGCACTATCGTAATCACGGGAATAGGGCGATAATGTCCCGTGGAAGTAGTGAGGAGAGAGATCACCCAGGCTGTCTGGATTTGTGGGCACCATGTGGGGCGATGCGTTGGTCGAGTAGTACAGATGAGTCGGTGAAGCCGGCACCGATGATCGCTGCGATCTGGTGTCGACAGTGTAGATCTTTCGTGGGCGATTGCGCCGTTGCTTGAACTTGGGTCGAGGTCCTGTTGCCAGCAGTGTTGATAAGCTATTTTTAAGTGGGGTACATACGGTTAGGTTGTCTGATTGCTGTTTGGGACTGTAAAAATAAAGGGCTGCATTAACATCCCACCCCATCCTATCCCATCCCATCCCACCCATCCCATAGAGGTACGGTGCTGCATGCCAGGGACGCATGGTGTTTTTTCTTTTTTTTGTCTTTGGGCGGTATGCATGGGATGGATGGGATGGATGGGGCGGACTCCAACACACACGAGCAATAGAAACAAATATGCACGAAACAGAACAAAGGAACAAAGAAGGAGGGTGTCTCTCCCTTATCACCCAAAGCTCATACTTCATATGTCTCTCACTGTTCATATGACCATTGGCCACCAAATTCCTCCATAAACGAACCAATGGTGAAGTGACAATCCTAATCTTGAGGATGGGTGTGTAACATTGGCACAGATGGATGACACGAGAAAGAGAAGGGAGGAAGGGAAGGAGGAGGGAGGTGAACGCAACAAAAGGAAAAGTGCTTTACGTTTGAGTAGCAGGACATTCGCATATCCCTTATGTCTCCTTCTTTCTTCTTTCATAACGTGTCGTGTCGCATCGTACTTGTATCGTTCTCCCTGCTCTTCATCGTCTGTTGATTGTCTGTTTTTTGTCTGTTGACAGAATCGCAGCGCTGCTTTTGTTCCTTTTTGGGCGGTGGGTCACCTTGCCTCCCCTTCTTTCAGTCCTTCTCTCACTCTCTCTCCTTCACTCATCCCCTACTTTGCGTTACTGCCTATGACACCCACTTATCTCGCCTGGTTTTCTCCTTTTGCATCGCGCAAAACCCACCGCATTCCACCTGACTATCTCTCCGAAAAGGCAATTATTGGAAGGGACATTTTTGGAGATAGGGATAGTGACTGACAAAAAAAAAAAAAAAGAGAACTCACCTTGCTCGCAACGCTTCCTCGACTTGCTCCTGGTCCCGCTCGCGGCCATGCCGAGACGAAGAAAGGGACGAGGTAGAGGACGACATGGCTGGAAGATCAGGCCCTGCACTTTTGCCCGCAAAGCTATGGGACCGGCTCTGTTGTTGCATTTGATGCTGGATGTGCTGCTGCATCTGATGATTCGGGTGATGGTGATGAGCATGCTCGTCCTCAAAGTGGTAGTAAGGAGGCGAGTCAAACATCATGTCGTCCTCCCCGTCCATATCAGAGTATTCGATTTCAGAGTATTCCTCATCAAGGGGCTGTTCTCTCGTCGAAGAGAGCGCAATCCAAGAGTCTACAAGGCAACGAAGACGAACCCCAACACCAAAATGACGACACCCAAGAAAGACAGGGAAAAAAAATCAGAGACATGTTAGTTGCGGACCAAAACTCGCTCGAAACAGAACAAGGGACCATAAAAGGGCGAATGAGGGTAAGACAGAGGAGAAAGTGTAGGAGAGAAAGTGTAGGAGAGAAGGTGGATAATGCCCTGCTACACCGTTGCTATTGCTGTTTCCACATGGGCGACATCATCTTCGCCATGAAGCAATACGGTAGATGTGTGTGCGTGTTGAGTTCACTTGCCTTCTCCACAGGGTGAACCAGTGCCGCTCAGCACATGAAGGGGTGAGGCCGTGGTCGAGTCTCGATAGTCAGCCGAGGCTGGGAAGAGAAACGCTGACGAGGCTCGAGAGCGATGTGAGATTCTATTAGGCTGAGGTGCCATTGTTGGTATATTAGGTCGAAGATGACGATGGTTGTGCGGTGTTCCCTTGTTGTGTAAGAAAGGCGGGTGGTATGAAAGGCTGTTTTTCTGAGGAAAAGGAGTGTCAGATAACGATGGTTGGTGTGAGTAGTGTGGTGTGTTGTGGGGTGGAGTGGTAGGGGATGGGATGGGATGGTATGCTGAGATTGCGAAATATGAAAATAAAAAAGAGTTGGGCGAAGGTTGAGAGCAATAAGCAGCGATGGGCCGATGTCCAAGCTGACAGGTGACTGCCTTCAGCGAGTGAGAAGGACTGCGGTGGAGAGAGAAAGAGAGTAATGCGATAGAACAAACGAGCGCCAAGATTCCAGAGAGGTGTGCTTGATGAGTAATAAAATGCAGGATGATTGGGGGAGAAGGAGTGAAGGAAAGAAGGAAGGAAGGAACGAAGGAAGGAAGTTGAATGACAAAAAACAATTGGAATGAAGACAAAGAAGAAAAACGAATGCGCGAATGGTGCTTCGCTTCCCTCGCTCCTCCCAACCAGTCAGAAAAGTGCACCCACCCCACCAAAAATTCAGCTTTTTAAAAATGTTGTCCACCTGATAAAGAGCCATCAGTCCAACAAATAAGAAGAGTCTGCCCCGTGCATATGTCCAATCCAACCGTGTTCTCCCGCTTCGTATTTTGCCCCGGGGAGGCTGAGTGCTGGTTCCTCACGTTGCGTGGGGCGTGTTGGGGAGGGAAGTGAGCATGTAAGAGAGCTGCAAGTATGATATGTGGTGGACAAGTTGTTTGTGGGTGTTCCCACCTTGGAACATTGGGCGCAGCAGACGTGTCTGCTGCCTGCTTGAAGTTGGGCCATCATGGGTGCGTCATTAAATGGAACAAACATCCCCCCTCTTACCCTACCTGGATGTTCAGGCGCCATGCATACATCACTCCCACGCGAAAGAGCAGCACCAGCCACTGATTTACTTTGGTGGCGTGTTTCCTCACCCCTATTGTACACAGATAGGCCTGCTCGACATATACAAAGCACTTTGTAGTGCCGTTAATTGACTGTCGTAGCTTCTGGTAGGTGATAGAATCGAGGTCCATTGAGCCCAAGGCAAACCTGACGAAGAGACCAACGTATGAAGGTGTTTGCATCCCCCATTCTGGCTCTGTGGGGAATGATGAATAGGCTAGATAGAAAACGTGGCCTCAGAGTTACTGTTCTCGTTGTTCTATCGCGTTGAGATGGATGGTAGCTTTGCCCAGAGTTGCGCTTTTTTTGAAGCCAGGGCATGGCTCAGGCAGAAACGGTCGATGAGTCGACGCAATATGTCATGCCAAGCCAAGAACGAGTATGACAAAGAAGCCTTGACCAGACAAACTCTCTTTTCATCCTCAGCAAACATCGGCCCATCCATAGTGGTTTTGTTGTGTTTTGTGTTTGCTTTTTTTCATTCTTCTCTCACTCTCACTCTCACTCTCACCTTTACAATTCGCACACAACGGCTTTCATTTCTCATATTGACAATACACTGACACTGACACATACACATACACTCATTTATCACTCACAATCACCGACACCCATAGCTTAACGCACCTACATGCATGGCTGATTAGTTCTCCTTCTCTTTGTCCCCCTCCCCCTCCCATTCCACCAAGCCAAGCCAAGGAACCTGCCTTTGTCCATCTGACACAATCCCCACACACAGAATGCCCTCTAGATTCGAAGTCCGGGGCCAGGCCAGAGCCATCCCTCTGGTTACCGTCTCGCTCGCCAGCGGGCACCTGCGCACCCGCGTCGCCAACATGAGCTCCAACCATTCAGTCCCTTCACACCAGGATCAACCACCTTCCTATGACACATTGTCTGTCCACAATCAGACCGTCGACTCGTCCACCCACTCACAAGAAGCTCAACTGGCAACGGCCTCCCCCAGCAACGCTGACCTGACCGACGCCGTCCTCCATCTCTCACGCACCCTTGTGTCCGCAAAATCGATCCCCCCACCACCCACCTCGTCCTGGCTCTTTATGATGATCTACAACTGGACCCATACCCAAACGGCCACCCGCCTATACCATATCCTTGCCAAGCCCAGCACCCTCCTCAAGGAGCTCCGAAGTGGCGAGTTGCTTCAACAACCCAAGAAACAGCGCAAAAGTATCCAACAAATGACAGAGGAGCAAGACATGATGGAAGATGATCCAGATATGACGAGTGAGACTGCGACGGAGATGATGCCCGTAAGCATGCTAAACGCACGCAAGGTCCTGGAAAATGACGACACTACTTTCTTTGAATCAAGGAACTCTTCAGGAGAAGGAAGTATGGAAGGGCTTGTGAACGAAAATGACGACGGCACTCCCAGGAAGCCAAAGCGGAGGATTGAACAGTATAGCAACCCATTTGGACCCAATATTACGGACGAGCTGGAGGACGACGAAGGATGGTTAGGTCGTGGAGAGACCTGCTCCGAGTGGGGCGAAACAAAAACCAACTCTGTACGATTGACCTCGACGGCTCGCTTACTCGCCACTGCAAACCATCGACGCCAGGTTGACTTTTCGACACCTACCTCGTTGGGCGCTGCCATGGACCCTCGACAGTTTGACATGGACGATACACCTGCCAATACCAGCCCAAGCTCTAGCTTCAGCCTCAGTCCTACCATGTCCAGCTCTGGATCTAGCTTCACGTCCACATCCGAGTCTCTCTTCAACTCTTCAACAGGTGCCACCTTTAACCGCCCTTCGCCTGCTGCTGCACGGGCTCGCTACTCGGCCACTGCACGGACTTTAGCTCCTTCGACTGTGATCGCCACCTCCGCAGCGATGTCAACATCCTTGTCTACTCCGTCATCCTCTGTCGAGCAGGAACGACAATCCAGGAACTCAACGCCATCGCCACCTAGAGAAGAAGCATCAGACTCTGAAGATGAAGACGAGGAGGAACAGGAAACTCTTGTACGGCGGCCAAAGGATTCTGGCCACCACACAGTGAAGCCACCCACGGAAGACTCTCCATGGACAGAGGGACTCAAGCCAGATACCTCGGCACCACACCTCCATACACTTATTGCGTCGACTTCTGCGGCGCTTGTGGAGTCGCGTTCGACGGCCATCATTTCCTCTGCAGCATCAATAACCTCCTCTTCGGAAAGTGGGGCTATTTCTTAAGGCTTGATAGAAGAACAACAATAAAAAAAAATAAAAAAAAAGAGATAGGGATTCGCATTTTCGTATTTTCATTTGAATCTTTTTTTTTATCGTTTAAATGGTGTGCACCCCTAGCAGGCGATAAACTAGGTGACAAGCTACTCTTCTTTAACGAAGGTCAGCGGGGCAGTCGATCTGCTTCGTAGGGTGGGCGGCCTTGAAGGCATCGATCTCACTCAATGAGGCGTTGATGCGTGAGATGATGGGGAAGGCGGACATGTCGACTCCAAAACTAATTACAAAAAAAAAAGGGCAAGCAACAATAAGCTTTTGTCCTCCCAGTGCGCACTACAAACAATGGCATGGTTTGAAGACTACTTACCGAACGCCATTGTACACCTGAGGAACAAGAGCCAGATCGGCCATGGTGATCGAATCACCAAACGAGTAGGTGCCAGCAGTCTTCTCGAGCATCGCTTCCACAGCTAATATGGAGTCAAAGAAATTGAGGTCATTGTGAGTGTGTTACGTTCTTTGCCACCGTTCTTGTTGGCAAGTGCACCAAAGTTAAAAGGCGGGTTGGTTTTTTTTCTGGCTAAGCCCACAGGGTCCAAAGACCGAAGGAATGTTACTGTGGTCGACACCTTCTGGGCGGAATATTCCGAGATCGACTTTCCGGGTGGCTGATGACTTTTTGCTCACCTTTGAATCCCTCGGACAAAAAGTGCTTTGCCCACTCGGCCTTCTTGTCGTCTCCAACATATTTGAGAATGCGCAGGTTGGTCACGGGCTGAATGTCCATAGCAACGGCATGGACCAAGGCGCGCACCTATAATATGCAGTAGTTTAACGGATGCAACATGGAAGGATGAATAAGACGCGCCTCTCGACGAATGTCCGCATCACAATAGTAGAGTACCAGAATAACAAAAGTCACGTACGGTGGCTCGCTCGATAGGATCCTTGGGAAGAAGAGGGTACTCTACAAACACACAAAGAATATTAGTTAGCATAAAGGGATCAACTCGCAGTAAAATCAGGATCGTGGGAAAAAATATTGCGGAAAACTCGATGATGTGAAAAAAAAAAGATGATAACTCTTTGGTTTTTCTACTTACGAGGACGGGTCTCTTCAAGGAACTCGAGGATGCTGACTGACTGGATCAAGGTGTGACCAGTCTTGTCGTCAATGAAGGCAGGAACAAAGCCAAAGGGCTGGATCTGGATGTACTCTTCCGATCTCTAGAGGTATGGTGTGGTTTGCTCACATGTGTTAGCTAGGTTATTGCAATGTATGGTGGCCAAAGAGATGAAGCAATGTGGCTATGCTCTGGCCTTGGCCTCAACTGTGTGTGGTCTAGACGCGGAAGATACAAGTTGAAGCGAGAAACATTGCTCTACCTGTTCACCTTTGAGCAGGTTGATGGGGCGCACTTCATACTCAATGTTTTTGAGATTAAGCGCGATTCTCACGCGCCATGAGCATGAGGAGCGGAAGTAGGAGTAAAGAACAGGCTGTTTGATGGGGTGATCCGCAGCAGATGACATTGTGTGTTGAATGAAAGACAAAGAGGAATGGAGTGGTTAATGGAGTAAAGTTGACTGCCTCCCTTATTTTTTTGAAGTCTCCTCTGAAATTCTACCCCAGCTCACGGTTAAGCCCCGCAATGATAGTTAGGAGAGATTGCAATGTGGCAGGGCAACATTGTCCGCCAATGTTTGCCACAGCGCGTGACAAAACATTTAGGGCACCACATCCCCGATCTTGCCAGATGTGATATACCTTTCGTTTCGTTCCTGTTTGTTTACTTTGTGTTGTCCTGTCCAAGCCCACTCCCTTCATCTTTGTTTTGGCAATGAGAAAAAAAAAGTTCGTTGACGTTCTCTCGCCACCGCCTCGTGCCCAATGGGTATAAAAACTCGGACAGAAAGCGCGTTTTTATGCCTTTTTTTTCAACTTTTGCCAAGCATTTCAACCAATCCACCAGTCAACGCCCGACGATTCACGTCCTCTCCACTTCGCTTTTACAATCATCCCTACGAGCAAAATGACTCACCATTACGATTCCGAGAGCGAGGAGGAGCGCTCCGATGAAGAATACGAAGAGGAACAGGAAGTCGTTGAAGAGGTAAGCACGAAGATCAAACTATTGCAAACAAAACAAAATCCTCGACGGCCAGGTTTAGGTGAATTGTCTCTTGCCCCATGACTTGAAGTAAAAATGGATGACAGGTCCCAGCAATGCTACTAAAAACCTAGTGTCTCGACCTAGTTCGCCTTGTAAATACCAAAATTACGCTGCAAATACCCGTATGACTCACATCTCCAGCTTCTCTATCGTTTGTTATGCTGCGTTTAGGAAGAAGAAGAGGAAGAAGAGGCCCAGGAATCTGGCAATAGCGAGGAGGAGGAGGAAGAAGAAGAAGAGGAGGAGGAGGCGGAGGAGGCGGAGGAGGAGGAGGAGGAAGAAGAAGAGGAAGAAGAGGAGGAAGAAGAAGAGGAGGAACACGAGGTAAGTCTTACCTTCCACTCGGAAAAGGAATATCGAGAAGCTATTGTGATGTCACAAAGCGACCCCCTAGCTTAAGCTATGCGACTTTCTTATTTCTTTTGGATAAACATTCATTCCTTTGCATCGTCCACATAGGACGAAGAAGACGCGGAGGAGGCCGAAGAGTCTGAGGCGGCCGAGTCTGATGCTGAATCCTTTGAAGAAGAGGACGATGACTTTGAGTATAATCTCGATGTAAGCTTTTTTCGCAATTTTTTTTTTTGTTTTGTTTTCGCGATCTCCTTTCATGCGCGTACATTTGCTCACCAGATTTATACCACCACATAGATCTTTGCGGAAGCTGTTCCTCCTCCTCCCTCGGGTTGGGCCGTCAACCACAATGACAGGGGTAACTCAGATGAGAAACTAATAGGCACTTGATATCAATTGCTTCAGAGCCGAGGGGGTTGCATCTAACGAATCTTTCATTACTATTCTCCGGTGATCAGTACCTTTGCCCAATCGTTTCAAGCTCTCGAACTGCAAAGGAAAGAAGCGAGCACTCTTCGTCGGCTGCAATTACCCTGGTTCCTCGGCGCCTTTGACTGGCTGCATCAACGACGTCATCAACATTCGAACTTTCGTCATGAAACAATACAATTTCAAGGAGGAAGATTGTTTGACCCTCACCGATGACCAGCAAGACCCTGAGCTCCAGCCTACGAAGCTCAACATGCTTGCAGCTATGAAATGGCTTGTGCACGATGCTCAGCCCAACGATTCGTAAGCACAACTTGTGACTTCCTTGTAGACATGGTACCTGCGTTAGTAATTGAGTATTGACATGGCTCTTGCCTCTACCGTCTGCAATTGAACGTTCATAACAGATACTTTTTTCACTTCTCAGGCCACGGAGGTGACAATTGGACCACTAAACAATGAAGAATGAGCTGGCACAGGGTACTTTCCTCAAGATTAACGATGGATGGAGCGCCTTTTTTTTTTTTTTTAGGTCAGGAACTGGATATGGATGGTGAAGAAGATGACGGCATCGATGAAAATATATACCCTTCCGATTTCGTAGAGTCAGGAACGATCAATGATGATGTCCTGCATGAGACACTTGTCGGTTCGCTGGTAAGAAAATGATGCTGTCCATGGTGCTTGGTATGGAGATATGTTTTTTCAAATAGTCGAAAAAGAAATCTGATTTAGGAGCACTTGTGTTCTCTATTCTTCATAGCCTGCAGGTTGTCGTTTGACTGTGGTCCTTGACTGCTGTCACTCTGGATCTGCTTTGGATCTTCCATACACTTATAGTAGTACTGGGGCCATGAACAGCGATGAGATATTCAACGACATGAGCTCAGGTGTCAACGAAACGCGGGCCGCACTCCTTCGTGGCGATGTTGAGGCCGTGCTGCGCAATCTGGATCTGATGAACCGGCGCCTGGAGAACAAGGACAATCGCGAGTATGCTCTTCAGGTCAAGTCGAGCGAGGCCGATTGCATTATGCTCAGTGGGTAAGTCTAAAAGATTGCATTTCTGATTTTTCCCACGGATGCTTGAGTGCCTGCATCACCACCGAATCTCATTGGTTTCTTCTCCCTACACGTTAACAGATGCAAGGACTCACAGACCTCTGCCGATACCTATCAAGAGGGCTTTGGCCGCACGGGCGCCCTGTCCTGGAGTTTGATCACAACTCTGACTCAGAACCCTAAACAGTCATACTTGGAGCTGCTGAACAACGTGCGCGACCTGCTCAAGGAAAAGTACTCGCAGAAGCCCCAGCTTAGCTCCAGCCACCCTGTGGATCTCAACCGCCGATTCACCATGTAAAATGAGAGGAGTGCGCGATTCAGTATTTACTCCCCGTTTGTTTGTGCGCAAATATGTGCTCTTTGGGCTGACGCAACGAGGCAGTTGCTTGGCTTGCCACCAAACAATAAAAAAAACCACATTTCGATGTAAATGCCTGCAAGCAGGCCTGTGTCCAGGTGGATAGGGTGGATAGGCGACGCTCCCACAGGCACGACGCATTAAGGATGAAACATGTTCTCGCCTCTAATTGGCTGCACCAATTAAGCGTTTTTGGGCGTGGGTGGGCGTGGGTGGTGTGGGTGAATGTGTGAGAACGACTCTTCATTTTTTGCCTGTCTCGACCTTTTACGTCTGGTTTACCCTTGATTTCGCATCCATCCCATCCCGCCCCATCCCATCCCATCCATCCTCTCTTCGGATCACTCCACTCTACTCCCTCTCTACTCTGTTCTTACGACGACACCCTGTGGTTTAGTATTTCAACCACCCCTTTGCCACTTGCAAGTGCTATTCCAATCCACTCCAATTCCTCCTCTGTCCCATCCCACACCATCTCTTCAAGCTGTCCTGTGTCTGTGACACACACACACACACATACTCCATACATACACCCAAACACCCTGACAACAGCTTGGCACGTCTTAATCAAAGGGGAGAAGGGAGCTTCGCGCATAGCACGGTACATAGGAACAATACCTCAAAAAAAAGCGGCGATTGTAAGTAAAATCGAAGCATCCTCAGTCATCCATTTTCATTCTAGCCTCATCTTACAAACTGACCAATCCTTCTCCGCAACTCTCTTCCAATTAATGCACCGGAATACATAGAATGCGGCTCCTTCCAACATCATGGGCGGCACTGATAGCCACCATGCTCCTCATGGGAGCAAATGCGCAGACTCCGGCACCACAGCAACAACCTGCCTCCAACACTACCACTACCACACCATCCTCCTCGGCTACACCCACATCTTCCGCATCCTCAACAGCCTCGCCAACAGCACCCCCGATTGTAGAGCCAACATCTGGCCCAGCCCAGAACCCATTCCCTCCCGGAACCTTCAACTGCTTGACCATGCCTAGGTGTAAGGACACTGAAGAATGCTATGTCCTCGATGATGGCCTGGTGTGCCTGGACAAGGAGCTCAACTGGGGCTACATCCTCGCTAAGAATGAGTCCGGAATACCCTCGGTCCCCAGCTGGCGTGGACCGCGATCAAAACTGGACTCGAACTGCACCTACTTCCAAATGCCCAACAGCAAATACCAGGATCTCGCCCTAACCGTGTACGATCTGATCCAGGGCACCATTCCCAAAGACTTGCTCATCTCGGAACTCGACAAGGTCATTGTCAACTGGTACACACTCTTCTCCAACTGTGGCGAGCAACTGTCTTGTAACGTAGGCAAATGTCAACCACGACCGCTGCTGGGACAGGCGTGTACGTCAAGTTGGCAGTGCAACTCACAGGCACTTGGACTGAACGAAAACAACTATCCCATCTCGACGGCGAATGCGACGCAGGTGCGGTGCGAGTACAAGGACGGATTCAAATCGGCGAACCAGACATGTCAGATCCTCCATCGGGATCCGCCCAGGCATGGAGGGAGTGGAGGATTCTCGACGTGGTATGTCATTCTCCCAGTGGTGCTGCTCCTGGTCCTGATCTATTTTGGAACGGTGCTGTACCAGCGACGCAAAAGAAAGAGCAAGATCCGGAAATGGAGCCAGCGTGTTGAAGGTATGCTATCTTTGCCTTGGTGATCCCTTACTGCTCAGGATGGGCTTGCTCAATTCAGTTAGGCTAATGCATTCATGGACAAGGAAAACAACAACAACGACAAGAAGAAGAACAAGAACTAAACCAAGGGACTCTTGGAACAAAAAGGAGACAGGCAAGGGAAGGCTGATATTTCAACCTTGCCCGAGATCCCTGGAAGTTCACTCACACGACCAAAAGAACGCATTTCCAAGGGACTTTTTGATTAATCTCTGCCCTTACTTTTTTTTATATATTTTCATGCGACTATTACTTAGATGGCAACGACTTTCATATGGAGACCTATGATGAGATCCGTTGAACGGTCCAATACACAGGGCTTGCATTCCTTTCTTTTTGCTTTTATACCTGCCCCGTCACTTCCGAAGAACATGCCATTTACCAGCAGAGATCATACAGGATATTCATACAAACCCTTTACGGGAACATGCCAACGAACCAATGTCAGGAACACTCGGATCAAATGAAAAAAAAAACTCACCCATCTAATAAACCAGGATCAAATACTTCGACAATACACACATTTGCCTATGGATAGCACCTTTCCCTTTATCGTATGTCCAGTATCAGGAAGCAAGATAGTTGTCACGCAGATGCGAGCCACAGGCATCTTGCTCATACTCCTCGAGCAGCAACTGGCTCCGACGCTTGTTCTTTCTGGGAAGCAACCACTTCATGGTTAAGGCCATGAAAACGCTGCAGACCATGACAACTGCACAGGTGGCGTGGCGGACATATCCGTTCATCGCGCCATTGCTACGGTAGACCTGTCCTCCAATGGCGCTGCCGAGGTTCCCGACCAAGATGATGAACCCGACCACCACGGCACGCTTGGTATGACCGCCATTGTTGGTCGAGAACCAAGATGTCCTATGCATTATGTCAGGAGTAGAAGCGTATTTAGGTTTGGGTCCTTGGTACTCTTGAGTGTTTCTTGTATTCAAGTAGGATCAAATTTCATTGCAGGCACACTTGAGAACAATCCAGCGGCGGCGACAGGCAGACCAATGTACCGCACAGACGAACTGTCCTTAGTGACGGTCAGAATGTACCCAACAGCACTCACCGGCGCAGGCCCAGTATAATGCAACCCACGCTCAGTATGGTGGTCGGACGACAGTACCATGGATATGGTCGCCACGAACACGACAACGTATACTGGCACAGTTAGGATATATGTGATCATGGAAACTCCAAGATAACCGACGGCGCGAATTGCGCCATCGAATACAGACAAAATGTTGTGAGCACAAACGAAAATGGTGTACAGGCACACTTTCCAGTCCTTGAAATGCCAGCTACACCTGCCCCTGTGCAAACTCGGTCAGGATGGGCGGCCCCCTGCATCGGCTTTGAGTCTTGTCATCGCGAGCCCCCTCTCGTCCTTGGTCAAAAAACGTGGTTGCCGCCTGAAAGCTGGGCATGAAAAAGTACACGGCCCAAGGTCAGCAACAGGAACGGGATCGTGTCAGACCAGAATGATCCACTGCCAACCGTACAAGCTTAGTGTACCGCTCAGCTGTTCGATCGCGTGCGGCCAAGAACCTGCCCAAGGCGCCCGAGATGGTGGCGCCAAAGAAGAGGCCACTCTTGAGTGTGAGCTCCTCTCCCGTGTAGCAAACAGACATTAAGTAGACCGCACCGGTCCTTGCCTATATTATTCTTGCCCATGGAGGTAAACATGTAGAGGGCGCAGACGAGCGGCAGCACGTTCAGGTCGATCTTTCATCTGAATTTTTCGGATCGCCACTGGGTCCAGCTTGAGGTCTGAAAAGGACGACACGACATTGTCCAGTGATTCCAGATCCGAGCCATGTTTCTTTTCAGAGAAATGAGACGAAGTTGCATCATGAACAGTGAGTTCAGTGTTCAATGATGCGGCTGTTGGAGACATTGGTCACTGGTAGAAGGGCAAGGAAGGGCAGACTAAAAAACGTGTGGAAATGGGAGTTCCCGTGGTTTTGGAGGTAGCGAAGTGGTTGAAAATAAAACAAATAATATAAAGCAAATGAATGACGGATGGAAGAGTCAAATCTAGGGGAGTGCATGAGTGCGTTTGATTTGCACTGGACACCACATTCGAAGAGTAGAATGCATCCTTTGGTGCTTCATGATACGAGCCCTCTTCTCTCACTGAAGTTAGACTAGGCATTGGCTTTTTTTCCTTCGCTCTACCCTTCCACACCTTTCCATCCCCAATCCTTGTCGGCCTCCACTCTCTCTTGTTTTTTTTCTTTCTGTCGCTCCCACTGTGTATACTCTGTGTCTCTCTTTTTGCATGCCTGGAGCATGAGAATATCAAGGGTGCTGTCAGACGGTCATATCGAACTAGGGAGGGGTGATATGAGGCTCGATCTGAACGAATTGAATGTTGGTGGAGCTGCTTCTGGCGAGAGTTTTGAGGTAGATGGGACCATCGTTGTAAGATTATGGAAGTGCATGGAATATGGAACTTATTAGGAAGGTTTTACCGCCGTCCCCGTGCGATAAAAAGAACTATAAGTTATCGACTGGCAAAGGAGGATTTTTACTTAAATTATCTACGAAAAGTCATTAAGCGTTCGCTGAGAGCCTGGGACATATTTTTCATGCTATTTTTTTTGGAGTTAAACCTGTTAGTCGACTGCAAAATAACGGTTGGCTTGGTCTAGACATGTTTGACGTAATTTTGTGGCGCCGCACTTGGAAGTAAGCGTGTTGCTCGCACTGCAACGCAAAAATAAAAGGTACACCACCAGGTACTGACCTCCCTACTTGTGGGCACCTCGTACCTATTCTTCCTACTTGCTCAAGCTGCTGTCAAGTTCTAAGGTCGCTGTTTCCACCCGACTGGACTAAAAGTGAAGTGACTAGCTATGAAATGAATCAGCAGCAGGCTAAAATTTTCATCGACTAATACTCCAAATGGGAGTATGCTTTCTGCATTTGCGTTTAGGTATTTTTATTACTGACGACAAGACGCGCAGGTCGATATTATTTCGGAGTTTCCTCCTACGAGGGTGAAGGACAAAAAGAAAATATGTGCAGAATCGGATATGATAACTGGTGCCAGTATTGGGGGAGGATATGGGGACTAATTGAAGGGACGCAGTTAAACGAAAAGATCTAGGATGTTTGTTTTTTCATCGTCGTGATCTGGCATTCTTTGATGGGGTTGGGTTCGTAATGGTGAACATGGGGCTGGCGTTGCCCGAGTCTCCAAAGAGAACTATGATGTATGTTTTTCGTTCCTCGACGTTGGGGATGACGATGTTTTGTCTTCCTTTCGTCAACTTGAATCCGGTGGCAAGTGGGTTCTTATAATCCAGGTGCTCATTAGTGTCGCCCTCCTTGCCAGACAAGTAGCCCAGGACAATAGTCCCCGTAGCATCTTTCTCGGGGATATCTTGTGTGCTCCTGTAGAAGGATACATAAGGAATGAATGGATGTATTGTCGTCAGCAAAACAATTTGTTATCGTGCCATTATCGAGGAGTTTTCTTGAACAATCGTTGCGAGGCAACAGTACAACGTACCACGTCACCGTCTGGATTGATCCTGCAGGCCAGACAGTCTTAGCTTTAGGGGAAATGATCTTGGGGTTGATGATGATTGCGCTGGCGATCCATCCGAGGGTGGCGAACAGGAGGATCAGTCTGACGGGGATAGAAAGTGGAGATGAGTGACGCATTGTGGCTCAAAGTATTATGGAAGTTTTTAGCGGATTGAGGAGGAGAGCTGAGGAAAAGAAAGAAAGAGTTGGAGTGTGGATGTGTGTTGGTGTAGAGATGAGAGGGGAATGCCTCTGGACACCTACTATTTATGTTGATGAAAAATCCGATAAAGAAATGCATATCCGTTCTGCTTTGTCTGTGTGGTTTCGGTTTCAGTCACTCTGTCGTCTATTTTGCGCAGTGACCGGCGATGCATGAATTTGGGCGGATTTCCACGGGGACACAAAATACCCCAGCTTGAATGTGGATTAGGCACGGGGTGATGGCTGAAAGGGCGATGGCCGAAAGGGCGGTGTGGGCTGAAAGGATGATGCACATCAAAAATAAAAGACGCGGGATGCAAAAATAAAACATAGAGAAGGAGGGGAAGAAGACAACCAAAAAACTAGAGAGGCAGTGGCGAAAAAAGAACAAGGAGGGTCCGCTGGAAAGGGCAAGGCATGGCAATGCAAATATCATAGCCTTCACCTCAATTGACGCATCTTCTAGCAAATGGAGCTGAACCAAGGCATTGTCGCTCGCATTCACGGCAATCTGTGGTTCTTGCCTTTGGCAGTCTGGCGCATGATTTTCTCTAGATTGCCACCAAAACAAAAAAATTCCCACTCTCCCATTGCTCAGCCCAAACAACAGCCGTAAAAAAACAAAAGAGATTGCGGACAATGACAGTCTTCTTGTCCTTGAACCTACCGCTGGAGTGTCTTACTGTCTATCCACATCCGTCTTCATTCTTCAGGCCATCCTCCCTCAACTTAGTGACCTCACATAGCTTTGAATTGTACTGGAGTGAAGTGATGACTCTCGGTCATCCTATCCAGCCTCTCGCCCAACGTACCAAAGCTAAAGTGATTCATGCTGGAGCTAAAGTGATTCATGCTGGAGAATTCTGTGGGCAATAACCAATCAGTACACACCATCACAGCAGCATTACAGATACACTGTTTTTGACTTTAAATAGTAACGTCTGCTGATCCAGCAAATCCGGTCTGTGCCTGTCTTGAGTCTTGCATAATAACGTCTTGTCCAATAAAGACGACCTCGGCTTACAGTTTCTCCAGGAACCTTCCGGGAATCATTACCACCATGACGTAAACAAACCCCACCTGACCAATGGCGGTTATCTGAACATCCTCCAATCGATGCTGCATGTTGCTCACGATCACATCCCAATCGCTGACTTCGGTTCCAGGGCGTTCAACGCACTCTGGTCCGCTCGTCGCACACTGGTCCGCTCGTCGCACTCTGGTCCGCTTGTCGCCCTTGGAGAAGATTCACATCTACATCCAAGATTTGGACTCTGAAAATCTGCCGAGTCCTATCAACCTGCACCTCGAGTCTGTTACCTTAATCCAGGTTTCATCCCGATCTCAAGGAGGCATACACAGATTGGAGCAAAGAATTATCGAAGGCAGCATTTGAACAGACAGGGCTAGCAGCGGAAAGGCCTGTCGATACAACAGACCTGAGACCGATGCGGAGAACATAGTTAAAGTTCCCGACGATCCGCCGCTTGATCAGGGTCTGTTCGAGAAAGTCGCCAAAGAGGGCTGGGCCTCATGTGACCCAGTGGTGACAAATTTATTGAATTGCGGAAAGGTCTTTAGACAAGTAGTTGCAAATGCCACATCTGCGCCAAAAAAAACACCGTGAGAGTTTTATTTCTTCAAAAAATGGAATTGCAGAGATGGGTTACAATTATAGTGCTAGCTGCTCCTACAAATGTAAAAAAAAGCTCTTGCTTGCCAAGGCGGAATGGTGCTCCTGGCCATTGACTTAGTAAGTGCTCGAGTATTATACTTTATCTCTCAATTCGCACTTCTCTCAAGCCCAATATCGAAACGACATGCCAGCAGTCCAGCAGCATTCTGGACTGCAGATATGGTGAGCATGATCACGCACCACGTTGTCAAGGTCGAAAAGAGCCAGATACGACGACCAAACTTTTTTAGACATATGTTGAATGGAACTATGAGAATCACTTAGCTAGTTTATCACGCTATGGGCAAGGATTAGAAAAAACTCGAGCTCAGCACACGATTATTCTTTTCTTGGGCTACGGGCTTTCTATATTTACCCGACATAAAAGACAGAAAGCGGCACGTTGTACTCAGTCGTTGTGAGATGAAGGTCTTTCGGTATGCCTGCGATCTTGGCTCGTAATTACTTTGAAGTTGCGTTCATTGTCATTGTTCTCAACAAAAAAATATGGTACCGACCACCGACCATTGACTATTGACCAACAACAATCAGAAGCCTGTGCATAACAAAGAAATATGGAGGAGGGAAAGAGCACTTAAACATCGGCACATAAAAATGGGCTCAAGACGGACAGACACGTTCAGATGTCCATATCTCGCTCTCCACACTTGACAAACCAAAGGCGTATTAACTGAGCCCTGTCGAGACCGTGCAAGGGGTGGAGCGGTTGACCACGAGATAAAAGGGCCACCGTGTCCTCATTCGCACCTCCTAAATCAAATGGGCTGTGTGTTGTTTATAGTGGCAAGACCTGGTGCTCGCCTGGGCACCGTCTCTGGTGCCGACATGTGTGCTCAATTCCTCCCTAGGATGGAGGCACAGGATGGAGGCACATTCAGCGCTGTGCTGGTGAACCATTTCAAGAGATTGGGTGTGGCAGAGGTGAGTTTGGTCTTGCGCCCCTGGACTGTGACTCGGAGCGAGAACTTGGGTTGGTGCCAGTGGAGCCTTGAAATATCGCGAAAACGTATATGGTTGAATAGGTCGCGCCACTGGCAGCAGACCTGCAGGAGCTCGGCGAGTGTTGGACCATCTATGAACTTGCTAATATGAATTATCAGCTCTATGGGCAATCTTGGTGTTGACGGGCTGGTTGGCAGAATCTCCGGAGGAAAATCAATTTGTGAAGAGATGAATCGTGATGGTGCAGAGAAAGAACGAAAAAAAAGCAAATACCCGAGAAGCACACAGACACGTCGACAGCGATGAAAAACTCAAGAAATGACACACACACCCAAACTCACAATCAAGAACAAAGTCGCTTGTGCACTTTTACCACCAACGGCAAATTTGCGACACAACGCAGTCATCATGAACAGTACCAACATGTTTTCATACGGACAGCGCTCAATACATCAACCGCAGCAAACCACAAACATCAAATGCAATGCCCATCATGTTGGATACGAAAAAGTATTACTGAGAAAAAAATCATTTAATTTGCACAAAACAACCGGAGGTGGCGATTTTCAAGAAAGATGCTAGGATGGATGCGAGAAGCAAATTTACTTCTTGCCACCGGCCTTGACAGCAGACTTGGTGGTCTTGCCACCCTTGCCATCGGTCTTCTCGACGGACTTGATGACACCGACGGCGACGGTCTGACGCATATCACGGACGGCGAAACGTCCGAGAGGGGGGTACTCCTGGAAGGACTCAACGCAGAGGGGCTTGGAGGGAATCATCTTGACGATGGCAGCATCACCAGACTTGATGAACTTGGGGAACTCCTCCATGGCCTTACCGGTACGGCGATCGATCTTCTCGAGGATCTCACCGAACTTGCAGGCAATATGGGCGGTGTGGCAATCCAAGACGGGAGCGTATCCGTTGGAGATCTGACCGGGGTGGTTCAAGACAATAACCTGAGCGTTGAAGGAAGCAGCCTCCTTGGCGGGGTCGTTCTTGGAGTCAGAGCAGACGTTACCGCGGCGAATATCCTTGACGGAAACGTTCTTGACGTTGAATCCGACGTTGTCACCGGGGATACCCTCAGTGAGGACTTCGTGGTGCATCTCGACGGACTTGACCTCGGTGGTGACGTTGGAGGGAGCGAAGGTGACGACCATACCGGCCTTGATGATACCGGTCTCGACACGGCCGACGGGAACAGTTCCGATACCACCGATCTTGTAGACATCCTGAAGGGGAAGACGGAGGGGCTTCTCGTGGGGCGGCTTGGGGGCTCGATGGCATCGATGGCCTCGAGGAGGGTCTTCCCTTGAAAGAACCACCCTTGGTCTCCTTGGTCCATCCCTTGAACCAGGGCATGTTGGTGGACTCCTCCAACATGTTGTCACCGTGCCAGCCGGAAATGGGGACGAAGGCAACGGACTTGGGGTTGTAACCGACCTTCTTGACGAAGGTGGAGACCTCCTTGATGATCTCCTCGAAACGGTCCTGGGACCACTTGGTGGTGTCCATCTTGTTGACGGCGACGATGAGCTGCTTGACACCGAGGGTGAAGGCAAGAAGAGCGTGCTCACGGGTCTGACCATCCTTGGAAATACCAGCCTCGAACTCACCAGTACCACCGGCAATGATGAGAATGGCGCAATCGGCCTGGGAGGTACCAGTGATCATGTTCTTGATGAAATCACGATGACCGGGGGCATCGATGACGGTGACGTAGTACTTGGGGGTCTCGAACTTCCAGAGGGCAATATCGATGGTAATACCACGCTCACGCTCGGCCTTGAGCTTGTCAAGAACCCAGGCGTACTTGAAAGAGCCCTTTCCGAGCTCAGCGGCTTCCTTCTCGAACTTTTCAATGGTACGCTTGTCGATACCACCGCACTTGTAGATCAAGTGACCGGTGGTGGTGGACTTGCCGGAATCGACGTGTCCGATAACGACGACGTTAACGTGAAGCTTCTCTTTTCCCATTCTATTAGACACGAAAGGTACGTAGACGTAGAGTTAGTGTTTAAGCTTTGGTTGGGGCGCGGGAGCAAAGATGTGGAAGGTCATAGAAAAATTTTCCCCAAAATAGGAATTTTGATAAACAACAAAGCCAAAGAGTGTCGAGTGGAGTGTTCCCACAGAACAGGTTGCTGCCAGTATCGAGTGCTCCATGGGAAAGACGCTCTTGTCCATCGGCCATGTCCTGAAGATTGTCTTCTGGATATTGCTTGCTGACATATGCGCTTGGAGAAATAAGCGTAAAGACAGAGAAATAAGGGGAGGCGTGGGAACCACAAAAGAGCGGTATCAACAGTAATTGGTGTGTGTAGATGCAGAATCTGACGAATCGAAGGTATAGGATGTATGAGTGGACTGATGGATGAGTCAAGGATGAGGAGGAAGGGTGTACAAAGAGGATGGATGGATATGAATGGATGGATGGATGGATTGAAGATGGATGTGTTTGGTGTGTTTTGTTTTTTTGCTTATCTCGCAAGCACTTACGTTGTTGTAAAATTTCAAGCGTGAAAGGTGGAACATAACTTTCCGGAAGGGCGCTCTTTTTTATAGAACTGGTTGTTGTGACTGCTTCCCGTACATTTGAATGTCCGACTTGGTCATTTTGTTGTGCTTTTTTTTTTTTTTTTGTTCAAGCGAGGAGGCGAGGAGGCGAGGAGGCGAGGAGGCGGGACCATCAAAGCCAAGCAGAACAGAATCCACACATAGCTCAAACAGGGGACAGACACACAAAAGAGATAGAGATAGTAAGAGACCCACGGACAGACAGAGAATACCATGCCCTACCGCAGCATCTGAGGGATTTTTTTGTTGCACCCAAGAAGATACTCAAATACCGTGTGTTGCCATGACATCCCTAAAAACACAACCTGCACCTTCACACAGACAGACATCTATCTGATTAGTCTAGCCTCATCCGTAGCGTCCGTAATGCTAGGATACCAATTCCAGTCGTGCCTTTGTTGCCTTTGTTGAGGTTGGTTCTGAGCTTTCAAAGCCGGAGGCGGAGACAAAACGTACCCTGCTTGGTGGCGTATGATTATTTTTGCAGTTTAGAATTGAGAGATGGAGCAATGGAGCCGGGCGTGTGGAGGCGGGGGCGTGTGGAGGCGGCATAATGATCTAGCGAACGCTGATATTTGTAGATTCCGTAGGAAACTTGGTAATACTGCGTCGTGCACTAAATGAAAAGCAAGTAAACATATCATGATGTTGACATCGACATGGGCACGGACTGTCTATTATGCATGCACCTTTTTTTGCCCATTCTGCATTTGTTGCAATTTTTTTAAATATTGTTCTTTTGCTGCATTACTATCTACAAGCATATTTACACGATGGTGGAAACACCAGTGCCTCCGGTGATCGAGCTGGAAGCAGGGGTCTGGTGGCGAACAGCCGCAATGGTGTAGGAAACTGCGGCACCAGTCAGCAGCAAAGCGGAAACGACCTGGAGAATGGTGGACTTGATGGCAATCCACATGAGAATAGCGAAACTATTGAGCGATAGTAATAATAAGGACATCGGTCAAGAAAAGGCTTCAAGTTGCTACCACATTTCATGGCCAAGATATCGATGCGGCACGACCCCTTGGCTCTTTCAAAACTGGGTCGTCGACTTACACAAGGTAGGCGGCGGCTCTGAAGTAAGAGTTCTGGAAGCTGTGCAAGAAGTTGTCGCTAGAGAGATTTATCAAATGGGGACAATGGTTTTGTTTAGCCCTGTGTTGTTGCGTATCGAATCCTCCTGCTTTGACTGCATCATGCTGTCCAGTCGGGTCTTACAATTTAGCGCTGGTGGGGCAGCACTATTGTACAAATAAAGAGGCAATGTAAACTTGTGAGTGACTCTCATCGAGATCGATTAAATAGACTAGAGTAAATGAGTGTACGTGTTCTTACCTTCAAGCACAAGGGCACCTCAATGAAGACCAACAAGAAGGCGATGACCCTATCCACAAAGAAGCAATTGGCATTAAACTCCATTCCATCGCACAAAGAACGACCGGGACAAGTTGATGCAAACATACCAGGCAATGATGGACCAGATTAAGTTGATGGGGGGGATGAACGCAAAGAGGATCAGGGCTGTAGGCAAGGACGTAAATTGAGTGGACACAAAGCATCAGTCAGTTAGGAACGCGATCACAACACTCTGACAAAGAGCAGTATCGACTGCAAAGAGTTTGGAGCTTGGAGTTTGGTCCAGAGAAGCGCTCCTGTGGTTAGGTACATCCCATTGCGTCCGTTTTCTTTTCTTAAGGAGACTTACAAACGATGGACAAGAGTCCACACCTAAAGACATGCAAAGGAGAGGGATCGATGGGTGTTAATAAAGGGACACTCGCGAAAACGCTTTTTTTTTCTCATCTTTTCTACAGTCCCTCCGTGATTGTTGGCAGGATGGAAGAGTATCCAACAAAGAGCTTCTAAAAGAGACGTAGAGTTGCGCGCAATCGAACACAAACGCGATAGAGACCACGGCGCAAGAACCATTTAAGTAGAAAAAAAGAAGCTGGATTCATGAACTTGCCATTGGCCGTAGAGGGAGAAGTTTCCTGAGCGGAATTCGTCAATGAAAGACATGATTGGATTAGTGTGGTGGTGTGGAAGTGGGTGGGGTGGGTGAAGTTGGATGGGATGAGTGATGGATGAGAAAGAGAATGGAAAGAGAGAGAAGAATGATGATGGAGAAGGGCGGTGCCTTTTGTTTTTTCTGCAGCACACACACACAGAGATACAGACACACAAGAAAAAAAAAAAAAAAAAAAAAGGTTACTATCGTGTCATCGAAGACGATGTGGATGTCTGTGTCTGTGTCTGTGTCTTTATTTGTGTTGTGCGATGGATGGCTGTTGTGTCGTGTCACCCAACCCCCAGCCCCTCTCTCTTCTCTCTTCTTCCTTCTCTCTTCTTCCCTCCCTCTTTTCCACTCCAACCCTCCTGGGTCGGCAGTCCTGATCACACAGACACGTTATCTCTCAGGAAAACGTCAACAGACTCACATCACGCAACGACCAACGGACAACGGATACATGAAAAATGTTTTCCGGCCTTTGGTATTTTCAGATGACCATCGGGGATGCACACGTTTCCCAATGAAT
>KN042424.1:1943279-2228841 GCA_000739165.1 Podila verticillata NRRL 6337
CACCACTAGTTACACTTTTGAGACGTGTAGGGTCGAAGAGACATGATCCATATACGCATCTTGGAAAAATATATGTTCGTCATGTTGGAAACAAAACAGTGTGTGTCGAAACTGACGATCACACTGAGCCAGCTATTGTACGGATTGAATGTGATATCGTGTAGAAACCCAGTATGCCCCTTCTTGTGTCCTCCTCGGACCTCCCGCGAGCGTGGGCGGGAAGTAGTGAGTATAAGTGTCACCAAAGGAGGGTGAACCATCTGCAGGATCGACTCGTCGCGTTGAGCCATGAGATGAGTGAGGCAAGTATTGTGGTTTTTGCTGTCGTTGCTATTGCTGTTCTGTTGATGGAAACCTTCCCGTAGTCTCAAGCGGATGTGATCTGTTCAATAGACTGAATAAAAGAGAACAGGTCGATAATGGTTTGAAAAGAATACCATTCTGTCCAACATCCCGAGCATCCCTTTTTTTTTCTTTTTTTTTTTTTTTTTAGAAAACGTGTCATCTCACTTAAGGGTGCCATTCTCAAAGGGTGCCATTCGAAGAAACAAAGCCACAAAAAAAACACGGCTGTTGTTCGCACCTTTTTTCTTCGCTTGTTGTCCACGCCATTCACAGAAGGGTTACATCCTACAACACATCCCTCTCCCATTTCACTTCGTTGCACTCATTCGTTCCACTCTCGTCCTTTTCCACTACTGTGCATTGCCTTCGTTTCCATCATTTTGTTGACCGCCTGAACTCTGCGAAAGGGGAAAAATGGACAAGCGTCGTCAAGGTAAGGCCAGACCGGAATATTGTTTCTAACCTGTTCCTCGAGAGCACCACCTTGTGCCCTGACTTCATCACAAAGTATAGAAAAGGCCAATGATATTGATGCGTATTTTCATCTTCCTAATATACTTCTGTCCTTGTTGCTTAATAGCCGTACTGAACGCCAAAAAGGCCACCGCACACAAGAAAAAGAACACGCCTCGCAAGACCACCACCAACATGCCATCCTCAAGTGGTCCAACCCCTACCAACAGTACCGCCAAGGATGATTCCCACGCTACTGAAGTCGAAGAAGCGCCCTTAACAAACGGCAATGTGGACTCTCACAACTCATCACAGTATGTATCAGGAGACACTCTGCAGCAAGAAAAAAGAAAAAAGAAAAAAGAGAAATTGTATCACATATTTCTCCCCCTCGATCGCTCGGGACTTGAGGTATTAATGTTCCCATTCTGGGCGTTCGATACGATTATAGATCTCAGCAAAAGCACCACAACCCAGAGGAGCAGGACTATGATGACGCACACTCACTGTACTCGGATGAAGAAGAAGACATGGAGGACTACCGGAGGGGCGGCTACCACTACATCTCAGTCGGAGATGTGTTTCACGAAGGTCGCTATGTCACTCTCCGTAAACTTGGGTGGGGCCATTTCTCAACTGTTTGGCTGGCAAGAGACACTGTGTAAGTTGACTTCCTGGGCAGAAACATGGCTTGTACTTTTTTTGGTATCCTCGGATCTTGGTTCAAACCGTGTGACAATGCCACGGGCCTATTTGTGTAGTTTTTTTGTTTTGTTTTATTTTTTGTTTTTTGTTATGCCTCCATTGTACTTTGAGCGACTCACAAATACGTTCCTTTGTTTTCCGTTTTCTTGTTTATAGCATGAACCGGCATGTAGCACTCAAGGTTGTCAAGTCAGCATCCCATTATACCGAGACAGCCGTTGACGAGATCAAGTTGCTGGAAAGAGTTGTTCAGGCCAACCCCAACGCACCCGGCAGAAAATATGTTGTTGAACTTCTGGATCACTTTATGCATCGGGGACCCAACGGCTTGCACGTCTGCATGGTGTTCGAAGTCTTGGGCGAGAATTTGCTGAGCGTGATCAAGCGCTATCGTCACCGCGGAATTCCCACACACTTGGTCCGACAGATCATTCATCAGGTTTTGATGGGCTTGGACTACATGCACCGCGAGTGCGGCATTATTCACACGGATCTCAAGCCCGAGAACGTGCTTGTGTGCGTCGATGATGTGGAGCAAGTTGTGAAAGGCCTCATTGGAGATTTGGACTATTCGGATCCTGTCGCGCTGGCGCAGTCGAGTCGCTCTGCCAAAGCAAAGATTGTTGGAAGCAAGCCTTTGACACACGGCGCCAAAACCAACACATCACAGGGAACTGGATCTTCATCGGAAAGCCCCACAACACACAATCCATCGACTCCATATAACACCCTGACAAAGAACCAAAAGAAGAAGTTGCGTCAAAAGCTGAACAAGCAAGGAAACCAGCCTCCTGCAGACGACGAGTCAGAGACCTCAGACAAGCCCCTTACTACGTAAGTACTGAAATATGCGTTATTATTTTAACCATCCGTGTTCGTTGAGACTAATAGACTTTTTTTTGATGCCATATGCCTTACAGCGCAAATATTGAGAGGACGATGAGCGACATCAAACTGGACACCCAAGCAGAATGCCGTTCGTCAGAGCAAAAGCCATCAGAGCCAACAACACCAAAGACTATCACGGTCAAGATTGCAGATCTTGGAAATGCTTGCTGGGAGGACCATCACTTCACAAACGACATTCAGACAAGACAGTACCGGTCACCCGAAGTTATCCTGGGCAGCAAGTGGGGCCCCAGCACCGACGTCTGGAGTGTGGCGTGCATGTCATTTGAGCTGTTGACTGGAGACTACTTGTTTGACCCTCAAAGCGGACCCGCATACAACAAGAACGACGGTAAGGAAGAGCTCATTTGGTGTGCTATTAGGTGCATTTGTATATATGAGAAACCACTCACTAACCTGTCCATTCTCTATCTCGATATTTTTACCAATCAGATCACATGGCTCAGATCATCGAGTTAATAGGCAACTATCCAAAGCGTCTGGCATTGAGCGGAAAGTACTCTCAAGAGCTGTTCAACCGCAAGGGCGAGCTCCGTCATATCCACAAGTTGCGCATCTGGCCACTGCAGGATGTGATACACGAAAAGTACATGTTGCCCCGGGAGAAGGCGGATTTCCTTGCCAGTTTCCTTGGCAAGATGTTGGTCCTGGACCCAGCCCAGCGTGCGTCTGCGGGTGAGATGGCTGAGCACCCCTGGCTGTTTGTCAAGGATGAGGACGACAAGGAGCAAGGAGGTGAGTCTGCGGAGCGGGATACCGATCGTAACATGGGCAACGAGGAGACCAACAAGCGTGTCAAAGACGATTCTGACCAGAACATGGACACCCGGCCCCTTGAGCTTGGCGACGAGGCTATGGACGAGGTTGACAACTGAGCTACATCCAAAGAAAAAAAACATTAAAAATAAAAAAAAAGTAAAAAATAGCGGATACAAGGTCTTGTTGTTGCCCTAGTCACATAGGTCGTAGCTTTATTGCTATTCCAACGTGTACGAGTGGGAGAAGGGATTGACTGATCTCGGAGGGAGAGCTCTATTTGGGATTGGTCTGTGCATCCGTCCCCTTTGGCTTTGACCGAGCACTGAGAATGGGCCCACAAAAATAGTAAAAACCACTGACAAAGACGATTTCGCCCACTGTCGCCCATCGAAATAAAATTATCAATATGAATTGTCAGCGCAAATCGAACACCCCCAAAAAAAATCAGTGTACGTGAAATTTGAGCTCACTTCTCAGGTACGAGGGATTTTTTGTTGGTGTTGATCCAGGTTGGGAACTGGATCAATGGGGCGGATGCATTTGGTATCCCAAAGTGAACAAGACACTGCAGACAGAAGGCGTAAAACAAGCAAAAGAAGAGAGACAGTTTGCATGTTCATCTTGTTTTGGTTACATATCCTACTATCTACAAACACCTACGAAGGAGTGTTGTTTTCACAAAGGAAAACATGGGTAGGTTCTCGGAAAATGCAGTAGTAACCATGCCCGTAGATCACCAAGCATTATTAGAGGGCACATGGACAGATCACAAGTGGAGAAAGCGGAGATAAAGCAGCGAGGATGAGTTGCCAAGAGTGTTACCATCCATAAACGGATGTCTCCACACCAGTTGGTACTTTCTTTCTTTTCCTGATTGCTCATTTAAGATGACAATTCCTTTCAGATATTCTACTCCACATGGGGTATGACAACGATATCGAGCAAGCTTGGCGAACATGCAAGGTGTGCAGTATCAGAAAGAAAGAAATAAAAAAATGCGAAGGTAGTACATGAGCCAACGAACAGGATGGTTAGACGTCATGGGAAAACTGTTGCAAATACTGAATAGGAATTTGTTGTTGTTCTAGTTGATGAAAAAGATGACATAAATCGAATACGCACAAGCGTTATTGTCCAGGAGATAAGGGTAATGTTGTTAATGTCTTTCTTGCCAAGGATTCAGGAATGTATGAAAGATGTCCGAAACGGGCATTGAGGGTGACAAATATCAAAGGGAGCATTGTCATTTGAAAGTGCTTGGCCGTCCGAGCAATGTTATTGTACGTGCGCTCAGCGACGATGAACAACAGAGAGAGAGAGAGAGTGTGTGTGTGTGTGCGGCCCATAGGAGTGGAACGTGCTTTGGCAAGGGTGTAGAAAATGATTCTTTAGCGTGTAACAACTAACGAGAGCAAAAATAACAAACGACTGTCCAGCGCGCAACTTTATGAGGGCAGAGTGATAAAAGTGGTAATTCTGCTGAACAAGCATGAACCATAGTGCGACCATGACCAAACATTGCAGGGAAAGAGTTGCCCTTGCACAAAGGAAGTAGATTACAGTCGTTTCAAATCGGATTTCAAGTTTGATGTGGGTTGAACACAGCTGTCCTGCGGACATAATTGGCATTGACAAGGCCAGAAGATGAGCACTCGACTTGGTGTACGTGCCTCTTGCCCTGTCCTCCTTGTCCCTGGCCTTCCTCCAGAGTCGCTTAACTCGCTCGGAAATCCGACACAAAGAAGAGGTGCAAGACACCAATGGATTATCATCGAGTGTATTTCCCCGACTTTATTCTGTAATCTTGATTTGATTTCATATTCGGTGGGTTTTTTTTGGTGGGGGAGACAACAGCTCTTCCCTCTGCACAAATGTATAAAACCTGACAACCATTCTCTCTTCCCACCTTTTTTTTTTTTGGTTATTTCTTGTTCATATCTTATCCTCATCCTTTTCTCTCTCTTCGCACTCCCACTTTCTTTTTATTTGCCAACCCTCCCCACTGGCATACTGTGGTTCATTCTCTTAACTGTACTCTTCCTTAACGACTAAACTCCCCACACGACAACGACCTACTCATCTATCTGTACCACCTTGCCTGCTACCCTTACATACAAAACACAACATACCATATAATGGCCACCCCACTCCCACCGACCTTCACTGTGCCGGCATCACACACCGAGGCCAGACGTGACCCTCTCCAGCACGATGAGCTTCCCCCTCTGTTCGCGGAGAAGATCACCCTCAAGAACTGGCACAAGTACGTCGACTGGAAGCATGTCATCGGCCTTGGCCTCACACCCCTGATCGCGTTCTACGGTCTCCTGACCACCGAGATCCAAAAGAAGACTGCCATCTGGGCCATTATCTACTACTTTGCCACTGGATTGGGCATCACAGCAGGCAAGTTCACTTCATGTGCCTATGGCTTCTTGCCTATCACTCCTATCTTCTCCCTGTTCTGCACTTCGCCCAAAAAAGAATTCGAATTATATAATCCTGAATCGAATAGAATCGAATCAGCGTGTTGGGAGAGGAGGGATTGTTGGGGTCTGATCTCGCACAAACCCTATTGTTGCTGTTTTGTCCGCCAAATTGCGCCCCATAACTCGCCGTTTGGCACTCTTCATCAAAACTAACCCTCCATCTCGATCTCACCCATGCTTCTCTCTAATAGGATACCATCGTCTGTGGGCACATCGCGCATACAACGCAGGACCAGCCATGAGCTTCGTCCTCGCCCTTCTGGGCGCTGGCGCCGTCGAGGGCTCCATTAAGTGGTGGTCCCGTGGACACCGCGCTCACCACCGTTGGACTGACACTGAGAAGGACCCCTACAGCGCCCATCGCGGTCTCTTCTTCTCGCACATTGGCTGGATGCTGGTCAAGCGCCCCGGATGGAAGATTGGCCACGCTGACGTCGACGACCTCAACAAGAACAAGCTCGTCCAGTGGCAGCACAAGAACTACCTCTTCCTCGTCCTCATGATGGGTCTCGTCTTCCCTACTGCTGTGGCTGGTCTCGGCTGGGGCGACTGGCGCGGAGGTTACTTCTTTGCCGCCATCCTCCGTCTTGTCTTTGTCCACCACGCCACCTTCTGTGTCAACTCTCTTGCTCACTGGCTTGGCGAAGGTCCCTTCGATGACCGCCACTCCCCGCGCGACCATTTCATCACCGCCTTTGTCACCATGGGCGAGGGCTACCACAACTTCCACCACCAATTCCCCCAGGACTACCGCAACGCCATCCGTTTCTACCAGTACGACCCCACCAAGTGGTTGATTGCTACCTGCGCGTTCTTTGGTCTTGCCTCGCACTTGAAGACCTTCCCCGAGAACGAGGTCCGCAAGGGTCAGCTCCACATGATTGAGAAGCGTGTCCTCGAGAAGAAGACCAAGCTCCAGTGGGGTACCCCCATCTCCGATTTGCCCGTGTTGAGCTTTGAGGACTTCCAGCATGCCTGCAAGAACGACAACAAGAAATGGATCCTGCTCGAGGGTGTTGTCTACGATGTCGCCGATTTCATGACTGAGCACCCTGGTGGTGAAAAGTACATCAAGATGGGTGTCGGCAAGGACATGACCGCTGCCTTCAACGGTGGCATGTACGACCACTCGAACGCTGCCCGCAACTTGCTTTCGTTGATGCGTGTTGCTGTTGTCGAGTATGGTGGTGAGGTCGAGGCCCAGAAGAAGAACCCCTCGGTTCCCATCTATGGCGAGCATGCTAAGGACGAGTAAACCGTTTTCTTGTCGTTTTTAGCTTTTCTTTTCTTTTTCTCTTTCTCTTTTGCTTATACACTATACCTAACCCCATCTGCACCAGTCCATGAATATCTGGCAGCACACCTTGTAACATTCTCTCCACCACCTCCCTTTCCTATCTCATTTACTCACGCATCATATCAAAGTAATAAAAATGCATCGTTCTTTTTGAATACCAATAACTATCAAAGTCGCGTTGTCTGCTTACATTTGAGGGCGTTGAGTTCCTTGCTTCCCACAGTTGTCCATAGACAAGGCACAAGAGAAAAGAAAAAGGACCATGTCAGTCTCTCAGCAACGTGGTTGTACAACAACAACGTGACCTCAATTGCGCTTTCCTTGTGTGTTCTTGCTGACCAAACAAACATCCGCGCAGCCTAACCTTTTGGAAGTACATTGACTCATCTCCATCCCCATTCATTCGGTTCCAACCACCTCTTGGAAAGCCATTCTCATTCATTCTTTCCTCAACACCCACGCACCCCCTCCTATACCTTATTCTTCTGCATTAAAACTATGCTCCAATTCTCCAAAGGCGGATACGATAACACTATCAGGCTGGCCCTCCTGGTCTGTGGTACACCTATCCCCTCGATCCTGGAGGTTCACGGCGACTACCCTGATATTTTCAGAGGCCTCTTCCAGGCTGGACTCGACCAGCTCAAAGAACAGGGCGCCATCGACCCCAAAACACAGCTTGTACTCGAAGGCTTCGATGTCCGCGAGGGGATCTATCCCCGGGCAAAGGAGTGGGATGGCATTGTCATCTCTGGTAGTGGTAAGGCAAAAACATACATCAAACATGTCTCTGTGGCTATGCCTTTGGTAACACCTAGATCTGTTTGCTAAATTAAATCCATCCATCTACCGTTTTTCATATGCAATTTAGCCAGCGACGCCTATGCCGACATCCCCTGGATCAACGATCTGGTCAAGTATGTGCACGAGTTCCCCAGAGATCGTGACGCTCCCAAGATCATTGGAGTCTGCTTTGGCCACCAAATCATTGGACGTGCCTTTGGTGCCAAGGTTGCCAAAAACACACGCGGTTGGGAGGTATGCCCTTGGACATATGAAGACGTAATGAAGACTTTTGGTTCTCTATTGCTCATGCTACTTTGGTCTCTTTCCTCTTATCTCTTATCTCTTCTAGATTGGATGGACCCCTACGAAGCTTACGACCGAAGGTCAAACGTTCTGGCAGGATTCGATCATGGTATGTATTTAAGAAGCAAGGACATGCTAGTACGTCTTGCCAAGATGAAAAAGTTCCTTCTCACTGACTTTCCATCGCTCATTCTATCCAAATAACGGAGTAATAGAGAATCCACGAGCTGCACCAGGATATTGTGTATGATCTTCCAAAGGACTTTAACTTGCTTGCCTCGACGGAGCACACACAGGTGCAGTCTATGATTTCCAAGGACGGCAAGATTGTGTCTCTGCAGGGTCATCCCGAGTTTACCTGCCCCATCATGAAAGAATTTATCACCGTGCGAACAGCACTCGGTGTCTTCAACCAGGAACTCTCTTCGGAAGCGTCAAAGGTTGTCGAGAACCCCGTCGACCGAGTGAAAGTGGCGGCTAGACTTTTGGAGTACTTGAAGGAGGAGTAGAGCATAGATCCGGATGAGTAGGACTAGAGGACAATGGGCGCCAAAATTACGTCACCGAAAACGCATCTGAGCACCCACACCCTCCTATCCGCACTAATGTGTGTGGGCGAACCAACACACGAATATAAATAAACTAGACTACTTCCGAGCACCTTTCCCCTGGCGCGCGGGACTTGAGTTGGAGGCAATGGTAGACCTCTTGTGACGTCCTGGAGCTCCATCCGTGGTGCTGGAGGCCGCAGTAGACCTTTTGCGACATCCTGGTGACCGATTCGATGTGCTGGTGCTGCTGCTACCACCTTGTTCAGGGGTGACGGTCGAAGATGTTCTTGGTCCAGTGCCCGCTCGTTTCATCCAGGGGAGGGATCCGTCCTTTGCCACAGGTTGAAGGTATTCTGGCCTCTCTTGTTTTTCCAGATAACCTCGCGCAATGTTTGCCATATTCTCAGCAGCCATCACATCACGGTGGTGGAACACATGGCACTCGGGGCAGTAGAAGCGGCGGAGAGTGACCTGGGCGACAAAGAGCCCACACCGAGGACACTTCTTGCTGGTATAATATTCGTTCAAACCAACCACCAGATACCCCAAGGACCGTGCCTAATAAAGAAAGAAAGCAGTTAGTTATTTTTTGTACGTAAAGACATAGGTGTGCATGGCACTCATTAGCGACGTTCTTGAGATAATGGTTACCTTCTGGACGAAAAACGATAAAAAGCTGGAGTCTAGGGACGAGAGACCACTCCTCATTGAGAACTTGCCCAGGCCCACACCGATCAACACAGGATTCTCAGGATCTCGTACCAGACCGATACTGCCTCCAACGATGCCAAAGAGGCGGTCAGCAAGTAGTTGGTACTCATACTGACGGGCACGCTCCATATCCCATTTGTGGCGTTTGTACAAGTGGTCTCGACCCACATAGAACTCCAATAGCCTCTCCTCAACCCGCCTCAGCTCTGCGGTATAGTTTATCACACTCGCTCCCTCGCCTTTCAAAGGTGGGAGTCCAGTCTCGATCCCTGCAATCGTTTCCTGTTCTTCACCCATATCCAGTGGCTTTTGTTTCTCGCCCTCCAGCCACCGACGGAACCGGAATGTTGGTTGATACACCGCCTTTTGTTTGACCGCCAGATTGTGATACACTGTCCTTGACGACACCATTGGCGAATTTGTTGATTGTTGATCTGGGGTTGAAACTGAGATGGGGACAGGAAGAGGGGTTGAGGATGTCGAGAATGTTGTTGGTTCCACAGAAGTAGCAATGATCCCTTCCATGGTTGAATGTGTCCGGTCAACCTCCTTGCCCTTTCCATTCGCTCGCGAGTCCTCGGGAATATCTGCAAAGGCACCGATGATGCAAGCCTGGCCTCCATCCAACGTCAGAGTCTTGATCTTCTCTGGTTGAACTCCAGGCCACAGTCTCGCCACATCCTCCTTGGTCTTAATAACATTCCTGATCTCTTGGAGGTAGTAGTCAACCCCTCCAACGGTTGACGTCAATCTTGGTGGCAAGCGGTTGTCGTCAAGCCTTCGGTAACGAACATCTTGAAGCTCTCGGAGCTTGAATGCAAGAAGCTGAATGCGGAAGCCATCAGTTTTGATGGATCCTCTCAAGACGTATCCCTTATCGGCATAGGTAATGGGGTCGAGCCATTCGTTCTTGACAATGTCCAAGTGATTCCGGATCTGATCCAAAGACAACAATTTGACGGCGGCTCGGTGTCCTGCTTTCTTCTTTTGGCGACTCGTAAGACCTTGAGGGGCAACGTCGGCGATAAAGTTTTTGATGAGAAAGCCAGGCTCTTTTCCTGATATCCATGTGTCGAGGTCGTTCACTGAGGTGATGGTCGTATTTTCCAACTTGCCCAACTGCACTAACTTCTCCTTCAGCACTTTGCGCTTCCAGAAAAAAGCTGCGATCTCTCGCTCTGAGAACGACATGAAAGGTTGTTGTGATGGTGTGATAGGGACCATTCGACGAATGTTTCCTGTGAGCCTGTTCAGGTAGAGGAAGTTCTCCACGGCAGAAACATCTGGTCGAATCTGAATATCGGCATCGCCTCGTACTACGCCCTTGTCCTTCATGACCTTGAGCTATGCAAAAAAAGAACAAAATAAATTAAATAACGTTAGCAATATTTTTCTTGTGCAATGAGAGCATGGCACACAACTGAATTAGCCAAAGATATTTAGGCCCATACCTTGTTGTGCAGATCACGAGCTCCGTGCCCATACATCCGTTTGAACTCGGCGGCCAATTGACCAGTCACAGAGCGAACTAAAAACCCGGGTGAGAATTTCGCAGTTTCCTGAAGTTCGTTGCGAGTCCGAACTGGGTTGTGTATTCCGTCCTTTACCAACCAGATAATGAGATGGTTAGCAACACCGCCAGCCTTGGTGTTCCCCTTCGGGTAGTTCCCTGAATAGAGGTACGTCAGAAAAGAGTGTAAGGCGCAGAATTCCTTGTCCTGCCTGTTCTCAACATCAGAGTTGTCGTTCTCCTCATTGCTGCCGGTATCTTCCTCACCCTCATCGATATCTGCAGGCTTTATCCACTTGCAAATTGATAACAGTATCTCCCGCTCCACCTCTGTGATAAAGTCCTTCCTGCACTGATGTCGATATGATTCAGTCATCGTTTGGGGTGGCGTCATTAACTCCAATATAATCCTTCGTTCCTCCTCCACCTTGTCCATGCGATCCCTCAGCATTTCCACGAAGTGGCCAATAAGACGCTGCGCCTCGCGTTTCACGCCCGCAGCCAGCCGAGGGGCCTCCTGTAGACAATCGACTACCTCCTGCTGCATCTCTCCGTCCATCACCACGCGCCTGACGTTTGCACACACTGTGCCAATCTCCAAGGAAGACGTTGGGTGGTTCCAGTTCATCGACCGCACAAGACCTTTCTTGTCGAGATTTGCCGGCGATTTCTCCTGGAGTCCAGATGAGACTTTGTCGCCCTTCGGTTTAGACTTCTTGGCCGAAACATTATTGGTCTGCACCGACTCCTGGTAGAACTTGAGCTTGAACTGCTTCGCCTTGGGAGGTGGGGCATGGACAACCTTGCGGGTTCTCTCCTTGAACGAAAACCGACCTCGGTTCCTGGGAATCCGCGTCCTGGCCAATGGAGGATGCCCATCTGCATCCAGGTTAGAGGTCAGAGAGGAGGTCTGTTGTGAAGGAATGGGAGTCGGAGTGGATTGTGGCGATGTAGTAGTAGTAGTGTTGGGCTTGGAGACAACCTTGGGTGACTCAACTGTCCTGTACCGGTTGTGAGACTTTGGCGATGGCAACCGTACAATGTCGTCCTTAGTTCTATTTATTAAATACCAACCAAATGAAATGGTGAGATATACACCTCGCAAATTATTCTCCGCAAAGTTCAAAGATCTTCAATAATATATAATATAATTACCTCTCTTCGGGTCCTGCTGCTCGAATGTTTTTCAGAGACTGATGCTTGATGCAGAGTTCCTTGAACCTGTCCTGCAGTACACGGAAGAGTTGCTGGGCTTGTGGCTCTTGGACCAAAGGCTCGACACGTTCTTGTTGTAAAAGAATGAACACCCTGATAGAGTTCTCGAACGTCTCCCCTTTAGTGTTTTTCACCATGACTTGACTGTGGGTGAGGTAGGTAGCGACAATCTCTCGGGCGTCTATTTAAAAAGAAAAGGTAATTAGAATGAGAACTCGATTTGTAAAATAGAATTTTGCAAAAAAAAGGTCGCCATTCATTTTCAACGCAATATCACCTGGTCTTGATCCAATCTCCTTGATAATACTAAAGTTAGTGGCGGGTCCCAGCGAGTAAATATTCCTGTGATAGTCATTTCTCGAAACTACAGCGAGAGCCGTCAGCTGCGCCCGAGAGATGCCAAGAGTTGCGAGGACATCGGGAATCTTATAAACGAGGATAAGGTTGTTGGAGACTGGGCGCCAGAGGGTCTTGATCGATTGATACGCCATCATATCACTGTCCTTTGAGATAATGACGTCGATGTCCTGAGCATCCAAAGCAATAGCAAGATCAGCCTCCGTCCTGCAAATGACAACAGTCCAACCGCGGTGCCGCATGTAGTTGGCGAACTCCTGACGACTCCTCAACGACCAGTGAAAAGACGTCTTGAATCCAGCCTTGATGTCAGTGAAGTGTCGTTTCCTGATCCTCAAGTTGTCATTTAGTCTCTCCTCGAAAACCTTGATGCTCTTTTCCGTACGGTCCAGAGCCTTGTCTCGTAGTGCGCCTCGTGCTTTGGCCGTATCCATCTTTTCCTCTGCCTGATCGCCGTCGATGTATAGACACATGTTAAGTATGTTGCCGAATCGTTTAATGTCGTTCTCCAAAATCCTGTGCGCCTCATCATGAGACAAGTTCTGGTTCGAGTAAGCTTGTTGAATGACGGGAAAGCAGCTGGCCATCACATCAAAGCGACGTGTGCCTGTTGTCAGGGATGCTAGGACTGATTTGTATAGAGCAACAGGGTTGTAGCCCTTCCGACGAATGAAAGGGTACCAGTCGAAAAGGCCCATGGTGGTTGGTGGTGGTGGTGCATGTGTTGTGGAGTGGAGGAAAGGAAAGCGTCGGTGCGGCTGCACTTATTTGGTACTCGGTTGAATCCTCCATTAGGAAAGACGTTATTGCCAATCACAAAAACCACTTATATCCATTAAAAATTCTGACCAATGAGTGAATTATGGCGCCAAATGTCCTGGACCCATGAGTAGAGGTGACGTCACAGAATTTGTATGGTGTCGCAGTCTGTGAACCTAAAAAGAACACAAAAGTGTTTTCCGCACTGCAACAGTTAAATTTTTTCTTCCTCTACATTTCCATATTTTCAACATGAGCTCGTTCGAAAAAGTAATTCACGGGAAGAGAAAAAAGACTACCAAAGGGGTTGTTTGGGCAGTTGTGGGCAGTTCGCCTCAGGAAGCAGAAGGAAGTTCCGGAACTACAACGCCAGTAATGATCAATGGCAGGATCAGAAAATCAATTTCATGGAACAAGGATGAATCCAACATCTGTCTGAATCCCATGATGGATCTCTCGCCAATTGTGTCTAGCTTGGCACTATTGGTCACTTTGCAGGAGTGGCCTTGGCGAGAGCTAGATCCAACAAGGCGAACTGGAACCGAAGTCAGGATGAATCGACCAAGGTTCATCGCAACAGCATCAGCCATCATCGACCACAGGATTACCCATTGGAAATTACCATGTCAAATCGCTGATTATTTGACATTGGATCTCAGAATCAAGATTACCTCGCCAAATACAGCAAAAAGTGGTCGACTCAACTTCTCTAATGATGTTGGCGGACTCTTTTCTCGATCATACAGCCATCAACCTTCACTCGGGAGCAGGCCCTGAAATCTACCATGGAACTAGGCCACCTTCATCTGAACCGACCGCAAAAGAATATAAAGCCTAACCTGTCTTTATTCTACTTGCTTCAATAGGTGGTTGTCATCGACGGTAAGGGCCATCTTTTGGGTCGCCTTGCCTCCATTGTTGCCAAGCAGGCTCTCACTGGCCAGCGTGTCGTTGTCGTCCGCTGCGAGGAGTTGAACGTCTCCGGTTCCTTCTTCCGTAACAAGCGTAAGTGTTTCGAAAACCCGTTGCAGCGTCATTGTGTATTTTTTTCTTTGTTCGTCAGCCATCCGAAGCTGTTTCTCTGGGTATTTCATTGGAACAAGGGATAGCTTGTTGAGGAGCAACTGGTCAAGGACAGGCAACCGGTTGGTAGCATCAAGTCTTCGACATACCAACTATATGTCTATATCCGTCGATTGGCAAAGAAAGCGGGCATTGGACAAAGCTTTTTTGGAAGACATAACTTACTGGCGCCGTCTCCAACGAAACTACGTCCTCAACAGCAAGGAGATCAAAGCTATCTCTGGAACCAACAAAGACAGTCTTTGAATCATTCTCTAACAAGTTTTTTCTTTCTCACTTCTGGACCCTTATAGTGAAGTACCACGCTTTCCTCCGCAAGCGTTGCGTCGTCAACCCCGCTCGTGGTGCTTTCCACTTCCGCGCCCCCTCCCGCATCTTCTACCGCGCTATCCGTGGAATGATTCCCCACAAGACTGCCCGTGGTGCCGCTGCTTTGGACCGCATTAAGCTCTTTGAGGGTGTCCCCCCACCATACGACCGCATGAAGCGCATGGTCGTCCCCTCTGCCCTTCGCGTCCTCAAGCTCAAGCCCGGCCGCAAGTACTGCACCATCAAGCGTGTCTCCCACGAGGTCGGCTGGAAGTACAACGATGTTGTTGCTAACCTCGAGGAGAAGCGCAAGGTCAAGTCCAAGGCTTTCTACGAGCGCAAGAAGGCCATTGCCAACGTCCGTGCCAAGGCTACCACCGCCAAGGCCTCCGAGTTGGCCCAGGTCCAGGAGAAGATCGCTGCTCTTGGTCACTAAATTTTTCGATAGAGCTGATTTTAATCCTATCTCTCTAAAGAAAATGACAATTCAAAAAAACGACTCTACTTTTTTTTTGTTATAATCCAATTGTGTGATATGTGAACCATGGAAGGCAACAAATGCTGGGTACTCGGTTTTAGATAGAGGAAATAGATGATGAAGATCGAACTGTGGCCTGTGTGCGTGTTTTCTTGGGGCGATGCCTTGCTTGATATTCCGCTTGAGAAACACGCACTAGCCAAATTTTGTTTCGTTGGTTGCTACCCGAGAAGAATGGTGGTGGCTGTGAATCGAATGAGCAGGTACCCTGGTATTGAGGAAACGGACCGTGTACTCAACAAGACACAATCAATAGAGGGAAGCGGGGGGAAACATACAACATGACGTAGTAACAAGCGGTGCCACAGTGGGTCTTTCCCCCCCCCCCCCCCCTCAAACAGAGTCTCCTGTGTTTGTCTTTTGGTGCGTTCTTCAACTTTTGGTGGCAAAAAATCGAACGAGATGGAGGTTCAGAGACAGTCAAAGGACGCAGCAAGCTCAGCTAAGACTCTGAAATGTCAGCAAATGGTCCAGATGTTCAATTAAGGCAAGAGAGCCGTCAAAACCCCTGAACAATATCGTGCCATGCTCGCCGGTCACCATCGGTACGCTTTCACGGGGACCCTGTCAACCAATGGCCCCGAGTGTCGTCCTCTTGCCTACAAGCTAACACGGAAGAAAAATGTCAAGTCGGTCAAGTTTCTCTCAGGCCCCCCACTGAGTCTGCGTGCCGTTTTTTTGCGCAAGCGCTTGCCTACAAAGGAGGCCATAGAGAAGGTCATTGTAAATGGAGATGTGGTTGCGGCCGGTATCGACCCTGGGGTATCCAAGACAGCAATAGTCACCATTGTTAGTAGCAAGGATGGCTAGTACTGGCGAATATCTATTGGTCGGAATATCAGCACAGAGCCGACTTGTTGTACCAAAAGAATCTGGAAACGATGAAGAAGGACGCCAGCGTCAATGCTACAGAGAAAAACATCTTCAAGTGGGATCCTCAGCAGCACAGCAGCGAGAACAGCAATACCTTCTGGAGCACCTATTAAACCTCAACTGGACTGAAGAGCTCACAGGATTTTACTCCACACACAGGAGGAAGCTGATGGATTGGGACAGAAAGCAGGGCGGTGAAGGCGGACGTGACACGCGTGGTGGACTCGGTTATCAAGACCATAAAAGCTGTTCCACACTACACCGGTGGTAGGTTTTGGGGGGGCCAAGTTCAGGGGGCCCAATCTTTTGCGACCGATCTGCGGAGTTGTGACAATGAAACACAGAAACTGACACTCTGCATCCCTTGTTGCCTTCTTCTTTGGATAAGCGACTGGGGTTGGCGTTTTCATGCGATTTATCAATGAATACTTGACGTATCGCAAGTGTAGCCGCTGCTATTTTGTCACCAAGAAACAGGGCCGAATCCTTTACTGTAAAACTTGCGACAGACGACTGGGTCGGGACGACAACGCTAGTCGGAATATGACTGATGCTGTGTGGTCGTGGCTGTGGATTCAGGAATGACCTAAGCACCTCAAGAAACCCGCCCAGACAGGCGTAGCGTAAAATTCTCTCTTTAAGCTGTTGTTCTTTGCTCTTTTATTTTCATAGTGTAGATCCATTCTTCGCATAGTTTCCTTTTTCTTGTCTCATTTTCATTGTTAGTCTAGTTTTTTCTTTTCTCACAAGTACCCCTCATGAGAGTGGGTATGATTTTTTAGGCGTAGTCTGAGCTGGTCTGTTGGTGGAGGTAGGCAGTTCCTGGCTGTTGACGCGACGCACGCAACGGCAGGGCTGTCTAAGCCACAAACCTTGCTTGCACGTCACAAACTTCAACAAAAGTAAAAAAATGATGCACTGTCTGTTCTTTCTCTCTCCTCCACCCTCACTCATAATCTCATCGAATCACCATGCCACCAAAGAAGGCCGCTACTGAAGAAAAGATCCTCTTGGGTCGCCCAGGCAACAACTTGAAGATTGGTGTTGTCGGTCTCCCCAACGTTGGGTAAGAAGAATTCGCCCCATCCGACTGATCCGACCAAACCAGATGTGCCAAAACCATAAAAAACACTTGACCGTTAGCTGACTCCTATTACAACAATACCCGACAAAAAAAAACAAAAAAAAAACAAAAACAAATAGAAAGTCCACCTTCTTCAACGCCATCACCAACTCGGCTGTCCCTGCGGAGAACTTCCCTTTCTGTACCATCGACCCTGAGGAGTCCAGAGTCGCTGTTCCTGACGAGAGACTGAACTGCAAGTGACTTTTCCTGATATTCACGCACTTGTTGTCCTGGGCAGTGGAGCATCAAAGAGTTCGTTACTTACCCGGACATCGTACTTCTTCTCACTCTCATGACTAACAGGGCTCACCGAGAACTACACTCCTGAGAAGCAGATCCCCGCCTGGTTGACTGTGATCGATATTGCTGGTTTGGTGAAGGGCGCCTCTGCCGGAGAGGGACTTGGTAACGCTTTCTTGTCCCACGTCCGTGCCGTCGATGCCATTTTCCACGTCTGCCGTGCTTTCGATGAGGTCGATGTTATCCACGTCGACGGTGAGGTCAACCCTGTCAAGGATCTCGAGACCATCCACCACGAGCTTCGTCTCAAGGATGAGGAGTTCATTCGCAGTGCCATGGCTGACCTCAAGAAGACCATGGGTCGCTTGGGCTCCAACAACACTGCCCCCGAGCGTGCTCGTCAGGCTGAGATGGTATGTGCTTCACGAGTTTTTTTTAAGGAGGATACTTTTTGATTTACTGCGCCCTAATATGGCCCAAGAACTGCAGGAGCCCTGATCTGTAAACTCATACCTTTTGTTTTTTCTTCTTCACTATCACTAGGCCATTCTCGAGAAGCTGTTGAAGCACGTTGTCGAGGACCACAAGGATGTCCGTTGCGGTGACTGGAACAACAAGGAAGTTGAGGTCATCAACCCCCTCATGTTGCTCACTGCCAAGCCCGTCATCTACTTGGTCAACTTGAGCGAGGCTGACTACATCCGCAAGAAGAACAAGTGGCTCGCCAAGATCCACGCCTGGGTCCAGACCAACAACGCTGGCGATATGTTGATCCCCTTCTCCGGTGCCCTTGAGAGCAGAGTAAGCGACCCAGGATCAATTGATTGGTTGGCTTATTTGCAGGACAAAGTTACTGCAAGGAGATTAACACATTGCTTCTCTTATCTCAATGTTAGATCTCTGACATGAGCGAGGCTGAGCGCGAGGAGGAGTTGAAGAAGATTGCCACCCAGTCTGCCCTCCCCAAGATCATTGTTTCTGGTTACCAAGCCTTGAACTTGATCTACTACTTCACCTGCGGTCCCCAGGAGGTTCGCTGCTGGTCGATCCGCAAGGGCACCAAGGCCCCCCAGGCTGCTGGTGTTATTCACTCTGATTTCGAGCGTGGCTTCATTATGGCCGAGACCATGCGCTACGACGACTTGAAGGAGTTGGGCACTGAGGCTGCTGTCAAGGGTGCTGGCAAGTACATGCAGAAGGGCAGAGACTACACTGTCGGCGACGGTGATATCATCCACTTCAAGTTCAACGTTACTGCCCAGCCCAAGAAGAAGTAAATATATACATTTTTCTAGACATCACTTCTATAGTCCACCTCCAGTTCATCGTCAATACAGTCTTAAAAAGAAAAGTAAAATGAGACACCAAGGCTAGAGTGGAGTTGAGGAGTGCGAGTTGGCAGGGCGTTGGCCCGCAATTACAATGGGTTTTAACCACTCAGCCCAATGTGCGAGTTGGGGGTTGCTCACTGCGAGGGAAAAAATAGAACTTTGGCAGCTGGACAAGAAACACAGCGATCTTTTAATCTTCTCTTTCCTTCTTTCTCTTCCTTTCCTTCTCAGTTCAACTCACACACCGCCATCCTTCCTTCTTCACCCGCCACCATGTACCCAGGTCAGCAATACTACCAGTACGGAGCACCCCAAGGATATGCTCCTCCCCAGCAGTCCATGTACCCTCCACCTGAACAGGGCCAGTACCAACAGCACACCCAGCACCAGCACTACGAGCAGCACACCTACCAGTACCAACAGCACAGCCAGTACCAACCCCCACAGCATTTCCAGCAGCCCATGTACAACATTCCACAGCACATGGTAACGCACAATGACAATGAGCTTGTTTCTCATTTCTCGCTTTCTTGATATGTTTTCCCAAAACAGTACTAGGCGTGCTTATCCGTGTGAGTTTGTGAAATTTGTATTGTAAACAACCATCACTCACCACCTTTAACAACCAAAAAAAAAAAAAAAAAAAAAAAAAAAAAACCACCAACAGATGTCTCCCGAGAATGTGGCTCCGCCACCCGAGGGCTGGGCCGTCAAGCGCTCGACCCGCGACCCCCCTCCCGTCAGCAACTTTCAGCTCTCGAATTGCCAGGGCCGTAAGCGTGCCTTGTTTATTGGCATCAACTATTTCAATCAGTCGGCCGAGCTCCGAGGATGCATCAATGATGTCAAGAACATAAAGCAGTTTGTGATGGAGCGCTACGGGTTCCGGGAGGAAGACAGCATCACGCTGACGGACGACCAGCAGGACCCGAGCAGGGTGCCAACACACTCGAATATCATGGCGGCGATGCAGTGGTTGGTCAGGGGTGCTCAGCCTAATGACTCGTGAGTTCATTTCGTTGACTTGTGGATAGTTACTTTTTGTTCCATGGTTTCATTGCTTTGTTCTCACGATTTCTTTTGATTTTGTTTGGGGCGACAGGTTCTTCTTTCACTTCAGCGGGCACGGCGGTAAGCCCTCAACCCTTAAGCATGATCCAGGATCTGCCACAGGAACCCTGGGTCTTTGAACTAATTCCCAATTTTTTTTCCTTCATATCTTTGTTTCTTCACTACAGGTCAGCAGGCGGACGAAGACGGCGACGAGGAAGATGGATTCGATGAAACTATCTATCCAGTTGATCATGAAGCGACAGGCGTGATAACGGACGACGTCATGCATGATCTGATGGTGCGCCCACTGCCCGCAGGATGCCGCCTGACAGCCATTATGGACTGGTAAGCTCAAGCTCTTCTTGTTTTCGTTCTTCTTTGTACTCTTTTGAAACGTGAACTCATCCATTCGCTTTTTAATCCTTATTGTATTGTAGCTGCCACTCTGGCTCAGCCTTAGATCTGCCGTATATCTACAGCACAACGGGCGATATCAAGGAAGCTAGCGTGATGGCGGATGTTGGCTCTGGATTTTTGACGGCTGGAATGGCCTATCTTCGCGGGGACAAGGAGGCCGTGATGCGAGGACTCATGGACATGGGCAAAAAGATCGTCAGCAGGAAGAATGTCGACCGGGAGAAGAAAGCCAGCGAGGCGGATTGTATCATGTTCAGTGGGTACGTTTCCGCCCATCATATCGTGTCACATATCATGCTGCATCTTGGCATGCCCATGTTTTTCTTTTGTCTCTTTGGTTCTTTGGAGAAGAATAGTTAATACTGTGAGCCCGTAATTGGGCAGAAGGGACGACTCGCCGTCCCGTTTCGGAGAACTGATTTTCTTTCTTCCTTTTTGTGCGATTCGCAATCGTGTTTGCATATGCTAGATGCAAGGATACGCAGACTTCTGCGGATGCCATGGAGCAAGGCAACGCCACAGGGGCTTTGTCCTTTGCGGTCATTGCTGCGTAAGTGCCGCCCCTTTTTTTTACTCGATATGTGGAATAACTGAGTATTTGAGGAGCGAAGATGTTGACAATTTTGTTTCACACTCATATGGCCTACCTAGTCTGAGAGACAGACCTCAGCAGACTTACCTCGAGCTGCTGAACAGCATTCGCGACATTCTGCGCGCCAAGTACTCGCAGAAGCCACAGCTCAGCGCCAGCCACCCTGTGGACTTGAGCTTGCAGTTCACCATGTAAAATACGGGATACGGGAAGCGTGCGTGAAAACATTTTCTGTTTGGTACAGGATATATGAAAATAATAAACTTGGTATTCGTTCTATGGGTAATATTATAAATGATCTAAGAGATGTAAACCCAGGATGGGTGCCAGTCGCACAACTCTTCGCCACTCGCTTCCTTCTCAAACTGCTCGGGTGTCAAGTTGCGCCGTCTCCGGTTCTCGCGAATGTACAGATACTTGAGCAACAGGATCAGCACCACACCCACTGACAGCATCGCCAAAGAGATCGCATGTCCGCGTGTGTACTGGTCCTCCTTGTAGACATATCCACTGATCAGGCCACCACAGTTGCCGAACGAGACAATCAGACCAATGGCTACAGCACGCTTGGTCTGGCCACCAAAGTTGGACGAGATCCATGAGGTCATGCTGGGGACACTGGAAAAGACACCCGAGACAGTGATGGTCAGAGCAATGTAGCGCACGGCGGCGGATTTGTGCTCGGTCACGATCAAGAGGATGTAGCCCACGACGCCGACCAGGGTGGGGATGGCGTAGTGCAGGCCGCGCTCGGCGTGGCGATCTGAAGACAGGGCTGCGAGGACTGTGCAGAGACATGCGACGGCATAGGCGGGCGCTGTCATGAGCTGTGAAGTCAAAGCACTATTAAACAAAGCAAGGTATGCGTTGTGAGTTTCGAGAAAACTTGAGTGCGTCCTGCTCAAACGATAGGGAAATTGATCCGCGCTTACTCATAGTTGAATCCGCGGACGATGGTGGGCATGAAGAGCGCCAAGGCGTAAAGAGGAGTCATGGTCAGGATGTAGGGGAACATGTGCATGTACACCTTCCAGTCCACAAACACGTCCCGGAACTGTTTCCACGAGAAATTTGTCTGTGTGGCGGGTCCCGCATCTGCATTGAGGCGTCGAGTGCATAGATCCTGCTCCTCGGCTGTCAGAAACGAGGCGGTCGCGGGTGAGTCGGGTAAGAGACGAAAGGTGACAAAACTGAACAGGACGGTTGGTAAGCCCTCCAGAATGAAGATCCATTGCCAGCCTGGGAAGTTTTAGAAAACAAATCGAGATAATAGTTAAAAGATTAGGTCCACAGTCTTGTTTCATGACCCAGTGACTTGAGTTCATCTGTCCTTGTTTCTCCTAGTTACCATGAAGTCCACGCACGCCCTCCATCCGTGCGATTCCATAAGCAAATACACCTCCAAAGGCTCCGGCCATGGTTGCCGTGCTGAAGAATAGTCCATTACGCAGTGCTTGTTCTCTCCGTGCGTAAAACAGTGTCAGGGTAAAGATGGCGCCGGGGAACAGGGCCGCCTCAAAGATACCGAGAAAGAAGCGGGTGGCGTAGAGACTGGCGGCCGTGTTGCATGCGGCCAGGAGCATAGTGAGAGTGCCCCAAATAAACATGCAGAGCGAGATCCATTTGCGTGGGCCGACTTTTTTCAGCTAATAGGATGATTGGTGTGGAGATGATACCGATTAGATTTCGAACAAAGATTAGAAAGTCAGACAGGTGAAGGAAATGAAAGGGAGGGTTCAAAGTCCTTCGATTCGAAATGGAACGAAAACACTCGTATCATTTGAAGCGAAGCCGGGAACAGGCAGGGTCTTACCAGCATCTGTGAGGGTGTCTCTGCAATGATGTATCTGTAAGTGAGTCAGCAAAAAGAAAAAAAATGTCAGTTGCTGTCGTTCCGGGAACTGGCGAAAACTGTGTCCAAATTTCTGTAAGCAGTGGAGCCGACACACTTCTCGAACAAACAAACAAAAAAAGTCGACCATGTACCCAATAAAGAATATTGATAGTGCCCAGCTGTACTCTTGTGGTGTGAGTCCAATGTCCTTCTCGAGTCCTGCGACCTTGGCATTACCTATTCAGTTAACACACAGTCCAAAACAAACAAAAAGCCGTCAGCCCAGAAAGAAAAAACAATCCTGATAATTAATGGATCCTTGCGCAGGACTTTGTCGTCTTCTCGTTACCAATGTTGACTCGATCAAGGAACGAGAACAGATACATGAGCGACAAGAGTGGGATCAACCGCAAGTCGATTTTGCGCCGTAACCGTGCGATCAGGGCTTGGTCTGATGTGAACTCAACATGGTCCTCCTCCTTGCTATATGCTGGAGAGCCCTCCTTCTTAATCGACATGGCCTTTTTCGCTGGATCCCTGTCGAGACTGGTAGAAGACGGCGAAAAAGAGAAAAAAGAGCTGCGCAGAGAAGGCAGCGGGGTCGAGATGGTGGTGCTGTTTTGTGTGGGGAAGGAGAGAAAGAGTCGTTATCTACAGTACGGCCGTTGAAAAAAAAAGGGAATGAAAACATGTATTGTGACTGGCGTTTCTGACCCCTCCCTTGACACTACCAAACTGCCAAATTTCGCCTTCCGCATGGATGGCTAGAGAGGGCCGCGGGTGTGGGACGGATGATCTAGAAAAAAACGTTTTGATCTGCAAGGACAGGCACGAATGAGCTTGCTTTGGACATAGCCAAGTCTCTTCCGTAGCATAGTTTACCATGACACGTGGGGGGTCCAGCCTGCATCCCAGAATTGACTCCACTCCACAAAACGTCGACTGTGCTACTTTCCAGAGTAAATTGATCTTTGGCATGGGATAAAAATATATCGCAAAGTACGTTAAAGGATTCGGGGGCACGGTGTTGGTGGGGCCAACCGTGCCTGCAGGCACAAGCCTGTGCCAAATGTGGGGGGGGGAGCGGGACTTTTTTTTTTTTTTTTTTTGCGTTTCAAGTGTCTTCCAAGTTCTTCATCTATCATACAAGTTGTCTGTGCAGACAAGGTAGAGTTTTCTTGCTTCATGTGAAATGTGCATACTGAGCGCTGGAAGAAAATAAAGGTAACTTATCAGTTAAGGTGTACCCACAATTCACGCACATTCATCACTCATGTTCAGCCCGCAGGCTCATGTGTCAATGAGAGTAGAACACTCCACAAAGGTAAACAGGAATGCTTCTATTAGAGATACTTGGGCTAAGATACAAAAACCGTTAAACACAAGGAAACAATATATTTCGTCGCTTTTCTGCATGTGAGGATTTAGGCATCTTTCATGGCATGAGGAACAGAAGCACTCGTTGTTCATAGCATTGGGAGGTTTTAGCTGTATTCTTCTTGCTGACAATAGTGAAAGTGGACACCGATACGACGATTCGCGCAAGTAATCTGATATGTCCACGCTGTCTGAGAGATCTCTCTTGGTGGAAGAGAATGGCAAAATGATGCCAAATCACAAATGGATCACGAAGGGGAACGTCCCGTTCCTTAGTCTTGTCCTTGCCTAATATCCGTGCTGTCATTGCTTTATCGTCGTTGGGGAGAGGCTCTTCCTTGCTTTTTTGGTGTGACAATGGTGACTGAAGCAGGCAGGGCAGACGGTGTGGATGTCTATCGGTTTTTTTTTTGTTTGTGGGTGAATTCGGGTTTGCGGTCAGTGAGATTGGGCGGAAAGCAACATTCCTCAAGAATAAATGTTTGTTGTGTGGTGTTTGCATCATTGAAATATGTTCATAAGAGAAAAGGCAAATGAGCCGTTATTAGTTGCATACAGTACACACAATCACACAACAGGACATGACTTTGTTCTATGAGGCAGAGGAATGTTACTTTTTTACACTTGGTCGAATTGAGTCAAGCCTCTAAAGGACGCCAATTGGCCCATTTGTTCCTGGATGTCTATGATAGTAAATGATGGAGAATAACTCGTGAAATATCTCCGGGAAGTGAAGGAAGGAGTACATGTCGATGTGACGGAATAGAACGACGTTTTTGGTTTCTTGCGTCTTGGTATCTTTTGAAAATGTACTGGGGGATCAGAACAAAAGATGAAGGTGGCACATGCTTTGGACACCATTTGTCTCCACGGCGTTCTATGCGAGTATGCATCCTTCGTTGTGCATGGTTCAGCATGGCACCATCGCCAAAACTGTTTTCCATCACGAATAAAACTATTTATATTGTTTCTTGAGCGAATATCACAGGCTGTGCGACGATATTTGGTGCGAGATACCCTCCAATATCCACGGCTATGGCATAGTTTTAATTGCGTCCCATGTTGATACTTGGAAAAGTACAATTCGGAGGAAGACAGCAATCCACTTCATGTGGAGACATGTTATCAACTTCACCGCATCTGTCCACTGGAGAACGTGATAGGTAGCATGTGTATGTTCACATAGAGTAGACATGAATATGGTCGGGGTTAGTGTGAGTGCATGGGCGCATGGGTGCAAAGATGCAAGTGTGGATATGTATCTCTATCGGTCGATGCAGAGCTTGATAAGAAGCCCGCAGCTCACACTACTAAGAACCTGTACGCTCTCCATCCCCGCTTCAACTACGTTGCTTCGCTCATCTACTTCCGGTCAACGCTGCTGTTGGACGCCTCCTCCGACAATGACACAGACCGTCCTTAGAAGTATCGAAGCTTTCTTGGATGCTCGAAAGAAACCCATCGATTTTTCACAAGAATAAGGGGAAGAGGAACGATTATCCAACAGCCCTATGGAGCCTGGGAGGAAGGAAGAAATAAGTATCTCTGAACGTTACTGTTGAGTGACGGTTTTTTGTGCGAAGGTACTTTGATACCATTGTTTGTTGTTGCAATTGAACACAGCATGGCCTCGAAATGAGTGTCCCCTCGTTAATCTTGGGGGAAAGGCGACATGTGCAAGCTCGTTATTCATGGTTCAATTGCCTCTCGTCATTGACATACTCTTTGCACTATTCGAGAATGATATCTTGACCTTTCAGCATGGTATCCTCAATTTTGAATGGATAGCACCAATGCTTGCGATTTATTATATCAAGAGCTAGGATCACAAGGCGTTCTTTACTCTTCTAGACGTCAATGGGCCTTGTGCGTTTGCTTGATATCATTGATGCCTAAGGACAAAGGGCAAACCTCAATAGTTCAGTCAACAAAAAAAAACGCAATGATCTCTTTGTATTCTTTCAGTTGCACTGACCGTGCTGCTTTGGCCGAACTTACAGCCGCCTTTCTATCTTGTTCATTCCCTTTTCTTACTCTTGCTTCCCAACAACTTGCAAGTCTGCATTTCCAGCTATTTCTCGTTTGAGGTATCAAGTCTACCATCTCAAGACGTCGGGGCCATTGTTTTTTGTTAATTTGACAGTGACGTCTACCCCACAAGAAAGCAAAAGGTGTCAGAATAAAAAGAGGACATAGCGGGTTAGCCCGGTTCGAGAGAGAAGAATCCATGATCCATGTCCAGACCATGCTAGGCTGTAAAGAAGTTGTCGGCCATCACGCACACACCCACTCTCGAGTGCCTTTCTTCTCCTACAATCATATGTGTGGAGAGGGGTTTAATCCTGGCACGTAAAAAATGCTCTGTCTTTGTCTAAGGTGGGCATCCGTTTTGATTGGACCAAAACCATTGTATTGTGTCTGTAAGGGCACTTGAGCAGTGTGGAAGCACGAGGATGAAGGAGCAAGGCAAAGGTCAACGAGAGAACAACGAGGAAAGACTGAGCATGTCCCCAACAGCAACAACACACAAGAAGGAAGGTGCTAGTATACAACTTTGCATGCACAACAATAAAAAATTATACAAAAAAAAGTACAAAAATAAAAATATGAGAGCCTTCATGGTCCATGGTCAAAGGTCGACGGTGAAGGAATGGGGTAGATTGGAGGTGCGGGAAGGATGCCGGGGAGACAAAGGCGCCAAAACAAAGCGCATTGAAAGAGGGAGGTGCTAATACACTATTACCCAGGGTCAGAATACAAGAATATAGTACACAATACCAGAGTTGGTGGATGGAGGGCTTTTGTTTGTGTTTATCGCATTCGCAATATTCTTCTTGCTCCACACATGTCCTCTCGACTCGATTCCTCCACCATTCACTCTTGAGGATTGCATGCTTACTGCCTGGGTTTGCTAATGCCATTTCTGCATGGAGCTTCACTGCCCCTTGTTTGGTCTCTCTCCTCCCCTTGGCTTCTACCGTAAGCCACTCTCGATCGTAATTTTCATTAATTAGTGTCTATGACCATGGGTGCAGGATAGTAAAGATAGAAAGAACGAGGGTAATGAGGATCTCTGCTCGTGGTGGCATACTCCTTATTCTCGTTCTCTTTTCCTTCTCCTCACCTCTCTCCCTCATTAAAAAGCTGTGATATTCGCTTACTCAGGAACGGAAAGTCATTCTCACACTTCATTGTTTTGTGTTTGGTCCAGGAACAAGGGCACTAGACCCCCCACCTACACCCAACATGCACAAAGAAACCGCACTACAGCTAGTGATATCTTTCTCTGTTGCCTGCTCCTCTGCTGAACCAGAAGACATACACATACACGACCACACAAAAAAAATACAAACATGATTAAAATAAACCCAACTTTAGGACCGACCCGGGGTTGTGTTTATCAGCAATTGTCCATGGGGACATTGTAGCAAACAGTGTCAGCGCATCGTTTCGGTCTTCTCTACAGTTCATCGCCGTGCCTGTTGCGCCGTTTGCCTGGTTGGCAGAACGAATGACTGTCTCCTGTAGGTCTCTGACTACCAACTTCATGCCCCCATCCATTCAATTGTGGGATAACATGTCCTTTTCTTGTTTCCACACCTTGTATCCCAGAGATACTCATGGGGACAAATGTTGCATCATATGCCACGGCAACCATAAATGCAATGGTTATCCCAAAACTGTCGCCTTTGTGCTTGTACTTGCTCTGTTCATACTGTGTCTGTTTGTTTCTTCTCTCTATTAGCCTTGTGCACCCAACAGCCGTATGCATGCGATAAATAAAATAAAATAAAAACGACGCACCCTCATGTCAGGAAAGCAAAGTGGCAAATATTGTGTTGTCCTTTACCTCGTACCTCACGGATGTATGTCATTGTTGTCCAAGTGAAGGTATCGGTAATAACAACCCAAGCACATTGTGCATGCTATGGTATTCTATCCGATTCACTCGTTCATGCACAAACAACCAAACCAACAACCAAAACTATCAACTACTGTCTGCTCTCTCTCACACACTCACTCTTATTCTCACAGTTGGCACTAATTCGCACATGAACACTAGCTCACTTTTCTCCGCTAATCCCATCTCCCACAATACTCTTGACAACAACACCCACATCCACAACACAACACACTACAATACCTTCTTCCTCCACGTCGCCTTTCCTTCCGTCTCCATCGCTCTCAAACATGGCCCCAACTCACTCCCATCCTCCCCAATCCTCGTATAAATTCTCCCACCATCACCCACCTCTTTTTTTTCACTTCTTTTCGTTGTCGCAGTCCTTTCCTTCCACCTCTAGCCTGGCTCTACGCACTTACGCCTTATATACACACTCTCTCCTTCATCTCCTCCATTGAGTGTTTAAGACTTCCCTCCTACTCCAACGTCTCTCATTACTACTTCCCTTCCCCCTCCTTCCGAGAGTAAAGCACGACCCCATCCCTTCATCCTTCCTCACCTTCATTTTCGTCCCTTAACCATATCCTTCCGAATCGACTATCTGTCACTTCTCCCATCTACTTTCCCTCACAGCAAACACGCGTCTCTGCACAGAAAACACACACGTAGCCGCCAACATGACTCAACCAACTGGTACTCCCTCTAACGGGGTTGAGAACCTCCCCTACAACGAGCACGACGAAGACTACCACGAGTTCGAAGAGTACGACGAGGTCACCAAGCCCGCTACCCGCCCCTTCTACAAGCGCCGCAAATACTGGATCTTCTGCGCGATCATGACAGTCATCACTCTCGCCATTGGCGTTCCCATCGCCCTTTTCGTCATTTTGCCCAAGGTGGCCCAGCTCATCCTGAACAACTCGACCATGTCCTTCCACGATATTCAAATCACCGAACCCACCAACACCACTCTCATGATGACGATGCAGGGTGTCCTCGGTGACACTGGTCCCTTCTCTGCCACCATCCAGTTCCCCGAACCCATTCAAGTCTATTACAAAGAACAGCTACTCGGCTCCATGGTCCTCCATGAGGCCAAGGCCAGCGGAGGCAAGGGCACTCTCTCCGATTCTTCCGTCTTCTCTATCAGCGATGTTGACGCCTTTGGCAAATTCTCTGCTGACATGGTGAGCATCTCTTCCCCACACGACACTTCACTCTTCACAAACGTCACTCTCGACTTCCTAATCACACATACTTTCTCCCTCACTCTCATCTTCACTCACTCTACATCTTTCATTGTATCTCTATGATGATTCTAATGTACCTTCCCCTTGACACACCCCTATGAGCTATTTCACTCTGCAACGGCCTTTTGCCGTTACACAGGCGCTTACACAATCAAAGCACAAGCATCCTCCTCCTCGCTCGTACTTTCTCCTTCACTCTCATCTTCACTCACTCATTGTATCCACGAAGAGCCTAGTGTACCTTCTCCTTTGCACGCCCAAATGGGCTATTCACTTGCAACGGCATTTTGCCATTACACAGGCGCATACACAATCCTCAACCAACCCATCGAGACGCTACACTCTCAAAATACAAACACCTTCCTCCTCCTTCCCCTCTTCGCTCATAGTCGCGCAAACATACACACACATACACACACACACACACGCACACACACGGACACATTAGATGCATGCATTGTTGTCCCTATATCGACTAATATACCTAATGTGCCGCTCTCCATATAGATGAACCAAGCCTCATTCACTTGGGTCCTCAAGAGTAAGATTACGCTTGTTGCCCTCGGACGCACCGTCAAAGACCTGGACCTGAACAAAGAACTTAAACTCGATGGTAAGCCACACTATTCATGCTAATGCACCCCTCTTCCTCACATGTGCATCCACTCAACCGAGATCTCGCCCTCTTTCTACTCTTCTCCACAGGAATGGGTGGTTTCCCCAACGTCAAGATTCTTAAGTTTGACCTACCCTCGGATGCCCCTGGTGGCGGAATCGACCTGCGTATCGACACTGCCATGAATAACCCTTCGCCCATCGGAATCACTCTTGGAACCATTGTTCTTGACATCAGCGCTGGCGAGACCAAGCTTGGTCAAGTCAAGGCCACCGGCGCCTCACTCTTGGGCAAATCTAACTCTATCCTTAACTTGACCGGAATCATGATTCCTCAGACCACTCCTCAGGATCTTGCTGCTGTCAGGTAAAGAATCCATCCAATTATCATCTGTCGCGTTGATCTTCCATCTACCAACCATTTACTAAGTTACCACCGCTTTATTCTCCTTCAATGCGCAGCTCCATCTTCTCTGCCTACATTGCCGGACAGTCCTCCGAGACCACCGCCCGCGGTGTCTCCGTCTTGCCCGATGGCGTCAACGAGGTCAGCTGGCTCTCGGTTGGTCTCAAGTCCATGGTCCTCAAGGTCCCTCTCCAGTCGCCCGAACCCCTGAACATTATCAAGTCCATTGCCCTCGGACCCATGGGCATGAACTGGACCAACTCAGACGCGTATGCTCCTCTTGCCAACTCTCCCGGCGTTGTTGCAGCTTTCCAAATGCCTTTTGGCTTCTCTTTGAATGTCACTCAGGTCCAGAATAACATGACCGTCATCTACAACAGTAAGAACATGGCCACATTGAACACTGCCGAGTGGGGTCCCGCCGTCACCAGCAAGGATGCCAACGGTACAGGCAGTTCCATCAACTTTGCTCTGCCTCCTACTCCCTTTGCCATTGCTGCCGATTCCCACGCTGACTTTGACGACTTTGTCCAAAAGTTGACCGTTGGCGACAACCAAGCTTTCACGGTCTCTGGCTTTGCTGGTACTGTTGCCCAGACCCCCATTGGTGAGGTCAAGATTACCGGTATCCCTTTTAAGTCTGACGTCTCGCTTTCGGGTCTCCAGGGCCTCAAGACCGAGCCTACGGTCATCAATAAGCTTACTGTTATTGGTGGTCTCCCCACCGGCCTCCAGATTGCTTTGGACTTGACCATGGTTAACCCTTCTTCGCTCTCGATCGATACTGGTGTTGGCGAGAATGCTGCTGTGACCTTTGCCATGCAATACGCTGGTGACAATGTCGGAACCGTCATCTTCCCCGCCTTGAATCTCGTCCCTGGTGTCAATAACCGCCAGGCCGGTGCCCTTTTCACTCCCAGTGGCACAGCTGGTGGTCAAGAGCTCTTGCAAAAGTACATGACCAACCAGGTGGCTGTTGTTGATGTCATTGGCTCGAGCGGTTCCTCAGCAATTACTCCTCTGGCTGCCGGTCTCTCCCAGGTTCACCTCCAGTCCAACATGCCCGGCAACCCTGCCCAGCTCCTGTTGAGCACCTCGTTGACCATTCTGGACAACACTGGCGAGACTGGTATTGCCATGGCCTCGGTCACTGTCAACAACCCGTTCATCCCTGGCTTGACCATCAAGTCCATCCAGTCGACTGTCACCTACAACGGCCGCAAGCTTGGTGCCATCGACCTGCCCTCCGCCAACATTGCTGTCCCCGGCATGTCCCAGCAGGCCTCTCAGCCTTTGCCTCTGACCATGGACCTGTCCATTGACTCGCTGATCAGCCTCATGGTCGACCAGGCCAAGGTGAACAACCTCAACGCCGAACCTATCATTGCTCTTTCCAAGATGGCCAAGGACCCCACCGTCAAGATTCCTTCCTCCGTATTTGCTGGCTTCAATCTGCCCACTTTCGTCAAGGCGGCCATGGCTGGTCTCAAGGTCGATGTGGCCATGTCTGTCGATGTCTTGGTCGGTGAATACGCCACCTCCTTGACTTTGACTCAGAACGGTGTCCCCACCATCACTGACGACACCATTCTCAAGTTGTTGCCCATTGTCGGTCGCCCCATTGCCCAAGCCATTGTTGACCTTGCTACCCTGAGCTTCACCAGCGTCATGATCAACAGCCCTGCCGAAACTGATTTTACCACCAACATCAACGGTTTGATCGGCAACACTGGTCCCTTCGATGCTGAGATCTCTTTCCCAAGCGGCTCTTCTGTCGCCTGGTTGAAGGATGGCACCGAGTCCCCCATCGGTCAAATTGCCATGCCCGTCGTCTCTGCCAAAGCCGATATCGGTGCTGTTCTTGCCCTGACAAATGTTCCTTTCCACGTTGCCAGCGCCAGCAACATGGGTGACTTTGTCGGTTACTCCTTGAAGGCTGAGTCGTTTGAGTGGGCTGTTGTTGCCAGCAACATCACTGTCAATGCCATGGGTGCCCCCATCCCCGGGATCAATATGAAGAAGACTGTCAACCTTAAGGGCTTCAACGGTCTCCAGGGCTTGGTCATCGAGAAGTTCGATCTTCCCTCGAACGACCCTGACGGCATCCACTTGGTTTTGTCTGCCACCCTGCCCAACCCCTCGAACGTTGGTATTGAGATGGGAACTGTCGAGTTTAGCAACATCTTTGAGGGTCAAGATATTGGTTTCGTCAAGACCAGCGGCCTCAAGCTCCTTCCTGATGCCGTCACTCCTATCGCCATGGAGGGTACTCTCACCAAGCAGACCTCCGAGGCTGGCCTTGCTGCCTTGGGCAACCTGTTCCGCACCACTTTGAACGGCGGCAGCCCCAACTTGATCGTTAAAGGCAAGTCTGTCACCCCTTCCAGCGGACCCGTCTCCTGGTTGAGCTCTGCCTTTGGCTCTTTGACCATGAACGTCTCTCTGCCCAGCATTGGAAAGCAGGACATTATCACTGGTATCACCCTCAAGACCATGACTTTAGACTTTACCGGCCCCGACCCCTACAGCATCATGACTTCGTCCGACAACATTGAGGCCAACTACCATATCCCCTTCACCTTCCCTCTGAACATCGTCAAGGTCGCCGAAGACATGAACATCCAGCTGCCCCAGGGCAATAACGTTGCCAACCTCAAGATCCCCATGGGACCAGCCCAAACCATCAGCCCCGGTGTCCTCAAGACTGCCTACTCGAACCTTCCCCTGAACGTCGATGGTGGCCACCACGAGACCTTCAACGCCTTCTCCAAGATCTTGACCACCGGTCCTGGTGTCTCTTTCTTCTTGAACGGCACTGCTGATACTGTTGCCGACACTGCTGCCGGAGCTGTTACCATTCCCGGCGTTGCCGTCAGTGTCCAGTCGACCATGGTTGGCATGAACTTAAACGCCGGCGGTGCTTCTATCACCAACATCTCGATCGTTGGCGGTACTCCCCAGTACTTGGAGATCCACCAGAACGTCGTCCTCCAGAACCCTTCGGGCTTGACTGTCAAGGTTGGCGATGTTGCCTTCAACATCGGCTATGCTGGTCATGCCATGGGTCGCGCTGTTGTCTCGAACATGGTGCTCACTCCCGGCGCCAACACTCTGCCCGCTGTCTTCCACCTGACTCCTGATAACGATGCTATCCGTGATGGTTTCTTGTCCGGTTTCGTTGCTGGTGCATCTTTCACTCTGGATGTTGCTGGTAGCGCTGACTCGACCAACGTTGCTTCTTTGAAGGACGCCATGGCCTCGGTCAAGATGGCTTCGGTCATCAAGGGTATTACAGACAAGCTCATTGCCCCTGGCAGTGCTGCCCAGCCCGCTCTCTTGGAGATGTTACAGGTAACATACTCTCTTCTACTCCATTTTCACGTGAAGTGTTGTCAGCAAAGAAGTCTTACTAATCATACAAACCACTCTCTTCAAACAACAATAGCTCCTTCATCCTCGCAAGACCCCAGTACAGGTCATGATCTACAACCCCTTCGATACTCCTTTATACATTAAGCGCATGTCCGCGAGCACCACCTGGAATGGCAAGGACTTTGGAACTTTGGATGAAGAAGTTGGATTGACTGTCCCTCCCCGCAGCACCGTTTTGTCGCCCACTGTGACAATGGTCTCCCCCGCCGGTCTTGGCTTCATGACTTCGACTATCCTGCCCTTCATGTTGGCCTTCCCCCAGTTGCTCTTTGGCGCCACCGCCGATGTACCTTTCAACATCAAGTCGACCATCGTTGCTGTTGTTGGTGGCTCTAACGGTTACCTGGGTAACGTCCAGTACTCGCAGGACAATACCATTATCAAGGTCACTGTTGGCGGTAAGGCTCCCGCTGGTGCTCTTCCCCCAGCCCTACAGCCCCCTACCACTACCAACACAACTGAGACTCTTCCTACCTCAGCCACTTCCGGAGTTCCCACCGCCACTTCCGAAGTTCCCACCACCACTGTCGTCGAAACCACTGCCTCTCATGCCACCACCGCTAGAAGCTCCTCTCCCACCGCTTCCCCTACTGCCGCTGTTGCCAACATGTTGACCAAGCGCCAGATGCAGATTCTTCAAGAGGTTCCCGCCAGCCAGGACCCCGCTGTGGTTGAAGCCTGGCTCAAGGCTGTTGTCAACAAGCTTGCCTTGGACGACGGTGTCGCCGCTCCTTTCATTTAAATCTGAAGCGGAGGACTGACCAAAGGAGCTGGTTTCTTCTTTCCCATTTATTATATATTCACTGCGATACACCTTCCTTTGATAATTTGTTTTCTTCTGCCTGCATGTCGACCATTTTGTTTTGTATTCCTTTATCCTCCCTATTGCACCCTTCTACCCGCCTAATCATTCGTTCCTTTTTATTATTGAAAGCGAACAACCTTTTCATCTTGACTCGTAATGGACATTCTGTTCTTCATTCATTTTTTCAGTCGACTAGAATTTTTTTTCTTACTTTTCTTTCTACTCTTGATCTCTGTTGTCGTGCGTGGCATAGATTTTTTTTCTCCTTTTCTTTCCGCTCCATTGCCGATCCCCATTCCAGAAATCGCGTACCCTCCTTTCGCTCAAACTTTGATTTCCTCCGCTTGCTTCTCTTTCCTTTTTTCTTGTCTTTGATGACTCTTTCATGACGTCTCTCACTTCTTCCTCGTCCATCTCACGGGTGCCTGTGTCTTTTTTGTACTTTCGCCCTGTTTATATCACATCTTCTCCCGCTTTTTACGACCCACGACATACCCAGTGCCACTATTACATTTCTTCTTCTATACCCGACCCGATTAGTTTTCTTCAATACGGGGCTATATTAATGATTTTATAGCCCATCATTGTTTATTTATCCATTTTACGCCATGCCCTTCTTTAATTCACACACTCAACAATGATCTCCACCTTTCCGAGATGTACGCGGCCAAGGACTCTACAAGAACCGAACCCTAAGGATCGGCCAGTGAAGCGGGCACAAGAGGTCAAGTTTCGTCCGCAAATAGTAGCAGTATCCGTTTCTGGGGCAGCTGGTTGATCCACCGAGTAATGAGCGTCGAAAGAAGAGAAAAAGCACTCCTTCCTACCTAACTCCACCCAGAATCAGAAGAAAGAAAAGCAGAAAGAATCGACTTAACAAGACTTTGAAAAATAATAAACTGCAGACTTTCCAAACTTATAATACTTGGTCTTCTTTCAACCGCCATCATCCTAACATTCACTCTTTGATGTGAAGGCGCGTTAAACCTAGGACTTCATTTCAAACTTGGAGATTATGTTAAGGGGTGTTCTAGATCTTTGACTTTGCAGTTTTTCCCCCAACGAATCGGTCCTACGTTTTAATTTTTTTTCTCCGCCCAGTTTCCAGCCCTGCACACGACCCCTCCCATTCACAATTTCAATTCAATGAAGCTGCACCCAAGCAAATGTCTCGAGAGCCCTGAGGTCTACGGAGAATACGCTTCCAATGCGCCCAACCAGGGCCGTTTCGCACTCATCATTCTGAACCAGCCGATCCTCATCCAGCGGCATCTCTTTGAGAATGTATGGCGAAATGGTATAGTACACAAAGTTAAAAAGAGAGTGAGAGCGCAGCTGGAGGACAACAATGGGGACCAAATTTCGCTTGCCACAATGTTTTTATGCTAAAACTTATCATTTTGATACCTTCTATAAATTAAACAGCCACGTACAGGATCTGCGCCGATGGTGGCGCAAACCGCCTGCACGATTTGATGAAGACGGAGGAAGAGCGCGCAAAGTAAGCGGATCTCTTTAGTTCCAGAGGAAACCATTGGGGAAGGCATTTGGACTAATATTTTCCTTTTTTTTTTTTTTTTTTTTGGCTATCTTTCAAAGATTCCTCCCAGATTTCGTCCGCGGCGATTTTGACTCTCTGCGGGACGATGTCCATGATTATTACGCGTCCAAAGTAAAAATTCCAGTGGTCTGGAAAAATCGAAATCGCCCACGGATGAATCTTTGTCTTTGAACTAACCCTCGTAACATTTCCTTCCTTTATTTTCCTGTAACTTTGACAACTTAGGGAGTTGCAGTGGAAAAAATCGGCGAACAGTACTCGACCGATTTTATGAAGTGTGTAGAGCTTGTTCGGGAGCGAGATTCGATTCAATCTTCGACGGCAGCACAGGGCACCCAGGATACCACTACTGCTACTCTGTCACATGAACAACTGCTGAGCCAGAACCTAAATGTTGTGGTCCTGGGAGGCTCTGGCGGCCGGTTCGACCAGTCCATGTCGAGCATCCATCACCTCTACATCCTCAGCCGGGAACGACACGCTACGTTGGTGTCGGATGAGAGCATCATTGTTGTACTGGGGGCTGTAAGTACACTTTTTATCACTCCCTATCGTGCTCTTGGTACCTCCTTTGCACTGAGATTCGACATCAGCTCCGAAAGATCACTTACCAGAGGATAATTCGTATTTGCTGTTGTTTTTATTCAGGGCACATATGAGATCACCTGCAACCTTGAGATCGAAGGACCCACCTGTGGGATCATCCCGGTCGGCTCGTCGGTCGCTCACTTGACCACCACAGGACTTCGTTGGGACGTTGGTAATAGACAAAACTCACATAAAAACAATTGCGGACACCCACCACTGGCATTTCCCATATAAACATAGACAGACTAACTCATTATTTTTATTTCGCTTTTTTTTTTTTTTTTTGGTCAGAAAACTGGGAAACCTCGTTCGGCACCCAGATCAGCACCTCCAACGCCCTGACAGGACCCAATGTCACCATCCACACCGACGCCCCTGTCGTCTGGGACAACAGAGCTTAGATCGTCAAATTAATAAGATAAAAAAGGAGCCCTCCCAATGAAACCCTCAAAAGTTAAATTCCCATAAAACCATCCTTTACGCAAAAATGTATTCAGTGGTTTTTAGCAGTATAACTTATCAGGCTTTGTAGGAATTATGGTACAGCGAGGGGAGAAGAAAAAAAAAAGAAAACGTGGGAAAGTGTGCTTGTCGGTCATTTTTTCAAGTTACTGGCGCTGCTGTGGGTAGGGGAACGGCGGCAGGTTGTTGTTGTAACGACCACCACGGTTCGAAGGTGGGCGTGGGGCTGCATGGCCGTACCAGCCAGCTGCTGGTGCCTGGGGGGCCGCATTCACGGGCAGGATGCCTGGTGGCAGCGCAGCAGAGTACCCTCCAATGGGAGCACCGTAAGCTTGTGCTGGTGGATAGTTGTTGACAGGGGTGAAAGCAGGCATGGCTGGTGCCGCCGGTGCAGGCGCAGGAGGGTACCTGGGGGCTGGAGGGTAGGCATTATGGCCTCCTCCGCTGTTATATCCGCCACGTCCGCCTCCACGGTAACCACCGCGTCCACCTCCGTTGTATCCTCCGTTGTTATTGCCTTGGTGATGGTTACCTCCGTAGCCTCCCTGAGACTGGTGACCTCCTCTACCGCTCGAGTATCCGCCATAGCCTCTGTTGTCGCCATGCTGACCGTCATAGCCGCCTTGGTTATCATATCCACCCTGACGACCACCATAGCCCTGTTGCTGGTAATCACCACCATATCCGCCTCTGTGCGAGTTTCCACTATTCTGGTAACCGCCTCGGTCGCCACCATAACCTCCACGGCCACCACGGCTTCCACCGTAGCCAACATGTCCGGGCCTGGAATCGTATCCCTGGTAAGGATCTGCTCTAGGGAATCGAGAGCCGTCATGGCTGTTGTAGTTGGAGTGACCACCCTGTTGTTGAGGGTAGGTGCGATCGTAGCTCTGGCCAGGGTAGGTTCGGTCCGATGCACCGCGGTTGTCAGGGGTGAATCCTCCGCGTCCACGGTAGCTTGATCCGCCGCGTCCGTTGCGGTCGTATCCTCCGCTTTGTCCACGGTTGTTGAAACCGCCGCGACCACCACGACCTCCTCGTCCTCCACGACCACCACGCTGGCTACCACCACCGTTGCGGATCCACTGAATATCATCGGGTGAAAGGACTCTCTTGGGAGGCTGAACATTCTTGAGCATGAGTGACAGGTGCACATAGCCTTCCAAGATAGGTGGGTTGGCATAGATGACACTGATCGAGGTATCAATCTTGATATCCTCCAGGCCATAGTCGACCAAGGGCGACACAAAGGAGCTTCTGGGGATGCAGGTTGGATCACGGCAAACATCGCCCAAGAGTCTGCCGCTCTTCTTGTACTCGAGGTGGTAGACTTCAGCATCGCCGCGGGAGCTGTAGAGCTTGTCGCACAGAGTATCGTACAACTTGCTCTTTTCGCTCACAAACAGGACCTCCCTGCCAAACTTGTTGCGCTCCTTCTCGTCATCGGTCAACAGGGAATACAGTGGCTCCATGGCATCCAGCAGGCGCTTGGGGTCCAGGAAGGGAAGAAGGGCAACTCCCTGCCAGGCAAACTTCTTGCCGTTGAGATCCATGGCAAAGTGCTCAGGGTAGAAGTCAACAATGGGCGAGTCTTCCTCGGTCATGAGCGCATGGAAGGGCGTGGGGATGTGCTGTTTACTTCCAGCAGGCAGCACTCCCATGAGCTGCTCGATAGGGTGGAAAGGCTCACCAAGCTCAAACTCAATGTCGAGATCACCGATGTCCACGAAGTCCGATGCGAAGGGTGAGTAGTGGTAAGGATAGTACCACTGCCACGAGGGGCATCCTTGCATGTAATACTTCATAACCCAGCAGCATCCCTCGATGTAGCTCTTGACAATACTAGCAAGTCGCAAGCATTGGTTAGTTCATGACCACATAGTACACATTTTCAAGGCATAGATTAATGCATATATCACTTACGCTCTGCGAGCCTCAGAGTCAGAGAGCTCAATGTGGAACTTGTTGCGGTAATAACGTTCCTTGTAGTCGGGCTCCCACAGCCTGACATTATCGGCTGGTTCCTCGTCATCGTCGATCTTCTTCTTGGCGATGACAGCAGGGATAGGTGTTGGTGTAGCAGCCGCCTCGGTGTCGTCATCATCGTCCACGGAAGTTTCGCTCTTGTCCGCCTCCACTTCGTCAATGGTGCGCTTCAAGGGATTGACTTCGGACATTACGGTATCAGAAACTTCATCAGTGGTGGTGGTGGCGGCGGCATCAGTTGGTTCAGCACTCTCGTGATCCATGTTGTTCGATTCCTGTGCCTCAGTCTCCTTGACCTGATCTGTGGTATCTCCCTGCTCGGGCTTGGACTCTTCCTCTGGGGCGTCCTCCTTGGCGAGTTCAGCCTTGAGGAGAGCAGCAGCAGTTTGGTTGTTGATGGTACGGTTCTTGACCTTGTCCTCCATAATCTTCTTGTTAAGAGCAGCGATCTCCTCCTTGGCGTCGGCTTTTTGGCTGAGGCCCTTGACCGCTACAGCGGGCATGTTCCAGTTGGGAGCGGCTTGGGACAGCTTAGCGCCTCCGAGATGCGCGGCGTACTGGGCACGCTCTTCGTCTTCAACCTTTCTACGCTTGTTGTTCTTCATCCTGCGCTCTTCCTTTTCGCGACGCTCCTGAAAAATGTTATCTTCCTTCTTGCCAAGCTCGGTCATCAAAAACTGTGCACGCTTCAGGTCAACATCGCCGTTCCTGGTCATGTATCCACCCATAAGCGGCAAGACCTGCTTCCAAATCTCAATCAGGATGTCGATGGCACCCTCGCGCGTCTCCAGAGAGGGGAGATGTGGCAAAAAGTCGTTACCGACAAAGAAACACAAGAACACCCAATCATCAATCGCTTTTTCAATGTCCCATTCAAACGGCAGGTTCTCGACCTTGAGCTCGACCTCCAGATACTCGCGCAAAATGCTGACGTTGAGGTAAATGTATGGCTTCTCCGTCGCGGGGGGTGCCTTTTCATCAAAATCCCCAGACTTGATCTTGGCCTTGCCCTGGCACTGAAGTGCCACGTGTCCCGGTTGTTGGCAAAGAAAGCATTTATTCTTTGAGCTGCCTTCCTGAAAGAACACATCCTCACGAAGTACTTTAAAGTAGGGTTCATGAGTGCCGAGTGCCAGCATGATGAGATCAGCGTCCTACAAGTTTCCACAGGAAAAATAAAAACAAAGATTAGCATATAAACAGACTAAGCATTACATTCAATTTTTTTTCCCTGGGTGTTCACATTACCAATCCGTAGATGACGTGGCTGGTGTTGGGGTTGTGGTGGGGAGAAGCGCGCTGTGAACGGATGAAGTTCATCATCTTGTGCTCTCCTTCTCCGGGAACACTGCCATCGGACAGAATGACTTTGAGGTTCATCCAGCCTGGGTCCTCATTCAGTTTCTTGGCGACCCAGAATCGCAATGTTTTGCCGAGGTTGACCATGAAGGGTGTTCCTGGTGTAATACAGTTGGAGTCGAACTTTTGTGTAGTGTCATGATCAGGGCGCTGGGCCTTGAGCTCAGCTAGAGGAGAAGAACGACAGAAGGAAAAGAAAATTGGTAAGTCTTGATACATAACACATCTATCCACTGTCGCGCTTAATATAACTGAATTTGCTGAACATACGAGTGAGCTCTTCCCAAGCGGCATCTTCACTGGCAGCCTTTTCTTTGGCTTCCTGGGCTGTCCTGAAGCGTCTAGAGCGCTGTTGGTTCATCTTGGCACGAGGGGCAACACCATCTACAATGTCATAACAGAAGAATTAGTGATCAGATCGGCAGCCGTTCACACCTCTAAAATCAGTATCACAAATCGAAATATTACTAACCGACAGCCATGTAGAGCATCTTGCGAGGGCGTACCATATTGACGATGCGCTCAATATAGGCAAAAATGGCAACGAACATTTCTTCTTCGTTGGCCGGTGGAGGCTAATGTGAAAAAAAAAGGACTCTGGTGAGCAACGTTGAAAGCCAAATTTCACACATCCGATCGTGATACAAATCAAGGGCACATATTTACCTTTCCTTCGGGCTTGCAGCAAGGATGAATAATATTGTTCATGTCGAGGTAGAGATAGTCGTTCTCATCTCCGTTGGGGTTGGGCTGGGTGATGTCGATAGGTACTGTAACACCATTGATTTCCTTGGCGTTTTCCTCAACCACATTGGTAGTGATCTTGGGATACTTGTTTGCAAGCCTAGAAGGAACATTTATTAGGTTAGTAGTCGGATCTGGATGGACTGTGCCTCCTTTGTCTTTTCCAGTTCTATGCATGGGCCTGTTGTTGATTACCATCTAAAGAGGGCTGGAACTCCCATGCTTGTATAGTCCTGATGGGGGTCGGGGAGGAAGGGTAAAGGGAGAAGAGATGGGAGGGAGTGGGAGAGATGGAAGGCGTGAGGTGAATGCAATGCTGCGGTGGCAATAAAGGCAATATGAGAAAGAAAAAAAAAATTGGAGGTAGTGACTGCGAATCTCCACGCTATTGCCCTCACGGTGCTCAGTGACGTAACTTAAAAGCGTGCACGCATTCATGACCAAAACACCTTTTTTCTTTTTTTTTTCAGGCCACTTCTTCCATTGCTTTCATAGGTCGTGTCCACATTGTCTTCCAACCAGAAAACCACGCATACCACATCACACATCACATCACATCACACACCTTCAGCACAATGGAATTCAGTGAAGAGGACGTCCTCCAGTTCTGTGCCATCACGTCTGCGGACCCAGACGTGGCCTCCAACTACCTGACTGTAAGCAAGGCGAAGAAAAAAAAAGTGCATTCACACCGGAGGCAAATGCGACATGACTAACCACGACGTCAACTCAAACCATCAAAAAAAGGTCTGCGATGGGTCCCTTGACCGCGCCATTACTTTCTACATGGAGAACGGCGGTGCCGATATCTCAGGAGCCATGTCAACTTCCTCCAACACAAGAACAGGCACTCGCCGCTCGCGCACCCCCTCGGACGACGGATTCAACAGCTTGGATCAGGACGAAGAGCTGGCTCGCTCACTCCAGGAGCAGGACGCCAAGTTGTCCCCTATCCGAGCCCCCATCGCGCCCAGACACGAAATGTTGCTTGGCGACGATTATGGCGGCAGCTCCATGTTTGGAGGGCCCACACGTAAGTTTAATACGACAACATGGCTTGCATGAGTTGTCACACCTTTGCTTTGAATTTTTGCTCATTTTAATTGTTGCCTTTGTTTTTCTGACAAAACATATCTTCATATCTTATGTGACACATAGGCCGTGCTGCTCCCTCTGTGTTCCTTCCGCCAGATTCGTCCAGTTTGGCTAGAGATGCATTCCGCGACTTTGCTGCAGAAGCAGCCACACTGGGAGGAGACTCCAGCCCGAAGACATCTCGACTGGCTGACCTCTTCAAGGCCCCCCTCGACATGATGGCCAGAGGAGACTTTGACCACGTAAGTGTACTTGCATCTTGGCTCTTCTCACACGTAGCGATTATGGAGCAATGATGAGATTGATTCACATGATATCACTTTTCCAAACATCAATAGAGCCAAAGAGTCGCACGGAGCGAAAGCAAATGGTTGATGGTCAACATTCAGGAGGCAGGAGTGTTCGCCTGCCAGGTCTTGAACCGCGATCTCTGGAGCGATGCTGAAGTCAAGGAGATTGTCAAGGAGAACTTTATCTTTTTGCAGGTATAGCTCACCTTTGTCCTTACACGTGTTGTATAAGAATGCTGTCGGTATGTGTGCTCACCCTTGCACCTCTTTTTTTCTTTGCTTGAATAGTTTTACTCAGACAGCGCTGAAGGCAAAAAGTACAAGGCATATTATCCACTGGACAAATTCCCTCACATTTCGATCATCGATCCTCGCACAGGTAAATAGAGATTCCAACATTAGTGGATCCCTTTTCACGGAGTCTTCTTTTTTTTCTCGTTTATACTGACCATATCATAATCAACTTCTTCTTTAGGCGAGAGAATGCGTGTCTGGGACAAGACTATGGACCCAATTGATTTTCTCGCTGATGGTAGGGGTGCTCATTGTGCGGACATGACGCTCGTCCACGTCTCGTACTTGTCTAACAATATGTGTATCTGCCATATAGTCACCGAGTTCCTGGATGTTCACTCGCTTACAGACTCAGCATCAAAACCATCATTGCCCAAGAAGAAGAAGCTGGTCAAAAATGTGTCTGACATGACGGAAGAAGAACAACTGCGCGCTGCCATGATGGCCTCCATGGGAGGAGATCCATCCAGCGCCATTGAGATTCCACAGGAAGATGAAGATGAAATTACTCCCGAGCCCACCAAAGGTACTAATGGGGGGTTTTTTTGTCTCGCTGCGAGACGTGTCGATTGGCAGTTTAAATCTCCTGAGTTTAAGCTGAACGTGTATTGTGTTTCCTTGTGATCTTTTAGAACCTACTCCTGCGCCAGAAGAAGTGTCTGTCTTCGACAGCATACAGCCCGTACGCCATGAAGAACCCTCAGATACCGTCAACGCCACACGTATTGCATTCCGGTTGAACGATGGATCGCGTCTGGTACACAAGTTCTCAAAAGACGCCAAGGTGCGTGCTCTGTTCGAATACATCAAGTCGGAAGTCGAGGATGCCCGCACACAACCATTTGAGGTAGGTGGTCGCCTGTGTCTGTTCAATAACGCCATTAGTTTGTCCGCACTCTGCTAACATTATTCTGTACATCCCAAACAGCTCGTATTCATTGGCAAGCAACTGCTTGACGACGTGGACAAGACTCTTACCGAGGTCGGCGTCGAGAACGCCCAGATCTTGGTTCAGATGTGAAAACTCAAAAAAAAAACAATCTTAAAGCAGGAACGAAAAGACAAACAAAGCCATTGCAACTGCACTCATCTCTCTAGCACCTGTTCAAAGCACATCCTATTGCGTCAGACTTGAGGTTGAGTCCTGTGGTTGTTTATTTGTGGTATGTTACAAGGTTGCGTTTGTTGGATGATGGAAGAAGCTCGATCCGGGACTAGTTCTCGTTCCTGGCTCATGAACAGGTTGTTTCCTGACCGGATCTCTTTTCCTGATTATTTGTATTTTCCTACTTTGCTGTCCTGAAGAGCTTCTGGAAGAAGGAGGGGCCCTTCTTGCCGATGGCCTCAAAGTTCTTCTTTGCTGTCTCCTTCTCGAGCATGTCCACGAGCTTGGAATAGTAGTTGGGGTTGCTAGCAGGGGTCAACAGCTTTGGCGACAGGGGGTACTACAAATGGCGAGATAAAAACATCCGTGTTCGTTAGTTTTGGGCGATTCGACAAGTCACACCTGTGATTGTTCTTTTTTCCTGTTTCTTCTCTTTACCTTCTGCTTGAACTCGTTGCGGGTGATCTTTTGCAATGCCTGGAGCTGGACCTGGGCGTCTGCGATCCGCTGCGCTACTGAAGAGTCCTGGTTGTTGAGGGATCGGAATGATTCCGTGACTTGGCTGCGGAGGGCGGTCTTCATGTTGCGGGTGGGGCGAATAGGGTCGGCGGGCCACTTTGCGATCACGCGCAGGTAGGCCCGGTAGAGGTGGACAATGGTCCGTGTGCTCTCAGCGGTCAGTTGTGAGGAAGACATTATGTAGGAGGATGAGTGTGTGTAAGGATGTGAACAATCGGTCGGACTGATCAAAATGCGAGCATGCGACTTCGGACTTGATCTCGACAAAAAGAGTGGGGTGCCTGCAGGGCACATGGCGGTGGCTTAGCTTTTTATCTTCGAAGTCTGCAATTTTTGGCGCGACGGTTGTTTCTACAGGAAACTCCTACGAATTACCACACTCGACGTGCAGTTGCAACCCTCCCTCCACCTTCTCTTTCCTCGTCGAGAACTATATCTGGTCAATGTATTTCAAGCGGAGTATTGGTCTACAATCAAATCCCAGATAGAAGCAGCAGAGTTACTAAGGTCATGCTCCGACTGGTGCTCGGACCAATGTTTGCTTCTGGACGCCCTTGTGCACCTTGTCTCCTCGAGCATAGAAGCACTCGTTAGAATCGCTCGTTGGAAATGAAAAGATTTAATACATCTGGCAAAGTAAGAGCATGCGACATCAGGTGCATGGTCTCCTTTACCCATGCGAACAGGTTGCTTCTAATATTAAAGTCATCGTCAGAAAAATTAGCTGTCCAGCTTTCAACAAGCAAACAAACCATGCACCTCATTTATTTTAGAAAAAAAATACGGTTTGTGCCAAGGCCGAGAGAACAACTGTCCTCCATAGTTAACATTAGCAAACGGCACAAGAGTGTCAGTATTTTTGTTCTCCCATTACAACGCATTTTCTTCTTTGTTCTCTCTCTCTCTCTCTTTTCTCACAACACTCCATGTTTTCTTTCATCTCTGCACCCCCAAGAAGTCCCAAAGTTAGATACTTTCGAGGCACTGAGCGCCTTTAAGGACAATGTCACTCGACACTTTCTCACACACGAGTCAATTGGATCACTTGTCGACAAGTTCATCGATTAAATCTACCGGCTGCAACTGCATGCAAGGCCAGCGCGTTTATGGGTGAAAGGCTGAAACGAGGCAGATACGGTCGCTTTTGAGTATTCCAGAGAGTGACAATAGTATAGATGACTTGTTTCAGACACTACCCGAATAACAACAACCAGACGCGATGGCTCTGCCCTGGGCATGCATTTGAGCACTCTAGCGTCGAGGGCATCAATAGCTTCATTCAGTCTGAAAGTGGGTAACTCGATCTGCAAGGAGCAACAATCAACCCCCAGTTTTGGAATACTGACCTGCAGCAAGAAGGGGCTGAACCACGGGGAGCATTCACAGGCCTGCATGGATGGCATATTGATTTGCAGCTGGGAACAATCGCACTCAGGCTGAAAAACTCTCAGCATGCCGCTCAAGTCGCATCACACTTCTGGAATGCCAAACGCACATTCGACTTCACTATTCAGTTCGCATGGAGACCATCAAGAGCAGAGATCATTGAAGTTCTGCAACAACTCACCAAGTGTAGCATCAGAATCTTGAAAGTTGGTGCCTTCAACATGGAGTTTTCTCAATCACACTCTTCTTGAATACATGCGGGATCTCTTCCTAGAGCACGTCGATAAAACAAGATACGATCTGGACAGTTCGTCGTACTCCTCGGTTACCCTCAAGTGTCACAAATGTACTTGTACTTCAGTGTGTGTGGGCCTGTTGTCTTTGGTTTCGTTCTTGACAACTCACTACAGGTGCGCAACGTTGACTGCTCGAATGTTCATAGACAACTGTTCATGTTCCACAGATATCTCGTCCGCGTCCCTCTTTCAGCTAAAGATCTTTCAGTCTAGATGATGGTACTCTCAGTCATCCTGGCCCTTTTGATGCCTCTAGGTCTCCAAAGTACTGACGTCTTCAACATGATGACAGGATCCTAGGGAGCCAGGCTTGGAGTGGATGAAGGCACCATTTGTGGTCCTGTTTGCCGGCTGTGCCCATTTCACAACATTCGGGCTTACAGCCTTTGTGCACCCTACATTGTAGCGGATGGTCGTTCAGTACAACTTACCAGAAGCGATGACGTCTCCTATCTTCGCCATGGACCTTAACCCAACCGTAGAGTAGATCGATGTCCCGGTTCAGAACACGAAATTACGATCTGATAGAGACCGCTGGCAACCACAGGCGAAGCGGTTCACGGTGACTTAGAGTGACGCTTTTCGAGCAAGGGGGTCGCGTTGGACGCATCCTGACAATAGTAACGATCACCAAGGGCCCGTCGGTTTCGAGAAGCTGCTGAATAGTGTGCGGTCAGCATTCACGGTCAAGAGCACTGCGAAAGTTTTAACCAATGCAGACAAGATGACCATCGACATCCATGAGTGGGGATACAGCTCGGGCACCTTGCAAGACAGGGACGTCAAGATTTTGGACACGCTGACAAAAGTCCTCCCCGAAGCCATTAAGAGTTTCACATTTATCATATCTTCTTGATGGAATGGGGCCTTGCCAGCGTCCAGGGCGCTCTACATAAAGCCAGATTCGACACTCGATTTGATTCCTCAGAGGAAATCCATCTCGGCCGAGTCTTGGGCCCGATGAAGTGGTCAACAATCAAATGACTAAAAGCTCTTGGGCGATAATATCGACGCCTGGATGAGACTTTGGTCCGAGAACAGCAACTTGAGAGGTCTTCCGTCCTGGGGCCATCAGCTTGTGAAAATGAGCATTGTTGGATCTGGTGTACCCAAGCAAGAATTGTCCCATTCGAGCGCGTTGTGGCGATACAACATGATCTACTTGTTCTCACCGATGAAAGAGCGACTGGAGAACATCCAGATGAAGGAGACGGGGGACTGGGGGACGGTCCAGAGTGCTGTCGATAATCCTTCGCCAGAGGGAATTGTCATGGTGAATTGCAATAACGTCCTCAGGTTGCCTAGCGATGATGACTTTTGACTGGATCAGAGAAAGGGGATCCGAATTGAGGAAGAGCTCGTTGGCGGACCACAATGATTGTAGATTAAATAAATATTTGAATAATTCAGACAATGGAGTGGAACTGAAGCGACCATGCGGCTTTCCGCCTGGTGATCATTGGTAATATATCAATTCGGTTACGCTTACGTCTTGGGTACGGGCAGTGGTTGACGATCAAATCGCTAGAGCTCTATTCGCACAGAAGAGCGAACAGTCTTTCACACCAAGCCTACAGTTCCTCCTGATCTGTAACATACGAAGCACACACCAACTGCTCTCGCGCGCTATTGCTTTGTTTTTCCACAAGTTCCTTTATTTTTGTCCGCTTGTGAATTTGTATCTGAGAACAATTGACTGCAAGATGGGGATGACTGGGACATAGTTCTTAGTGCCGTCAACGTTCTATCGCTGGACGAGTTCTCTTTGATTAACTGCAAAAGATGTGATCGGCAAGGTGCAGTATTGAAAAAGAAATCCTCTTGGAGAGCGGCGGATAATGGGACAGCGTCGCATTGGGGCAGAAGGGAACGGCTCGGAAACACCAGAGCGACGTGCATGAACGGACACCAATTTTTTTTTTTTTCTGGCCTTCTTTTGAGATGTTTCTTCACCTGATGGTGACACAAGGGTTAGACTGGATGAAAGTGTGTGTGTAGGCAGACAAAAAAGACCATTGTCCGTTCATCATAAGCTATAGCAATGCGCTTGGCTATGGTGGATAGCGTCATATGCCTATTCTCCACGGGTGTAGGGTATTGACCTCACCATCCCCTGGTTAGCGTGGAGTCGTCATGCTTTCGTTGTTAGGCCTCCTCTTAATGAGCAATGCCAAGCGTGAATTGTTGATGGAGAGGCTGCTTCAACGCCCCTTGCGCCTGACGACGGTTGAGTCAAATCCCCTGGTAGCTTGAGTTCCATCACCATACATCCACATGCCCCATTACTCTCTGGCTTTTTTTTATTTATTTTTTAGGCCACTTTGATAGTTTGATTGCAAAGCATTTAGGGTATACATTTTACTGTGTACACAGTAAAATTTTACGGTGTATGTCTACTGTGTACACAATAAAATGTCGAAACACACCGTAGAATCGCCATCAAAATGAACTCTGAGCGCCATGCCAGCATGTCAAGAAGGTCAGCCACGGTCTTCAGGCGTGGGTCAACGCCCAATCATGCATGTTAAGCAAGTCAGCCATGGTCAAATGCAGCTGTTTGTTTCTCAAGTGAGGATTAAAGCATGCCGTGTGGGAAGGAAGACATTTATTGCCTTTCACTCTTCTTCACATCGCCACTACACCTCCATACTTCTCCAAAATAAAAAAAACTTACACGTCATCTCAAGCAATGGCATCCCCACACAACTCCTTTCGCCTCATGATGACGGCTACCTTCTATTCCTTTATCGAATCCCTTCGTTACCAGACGGATGCAGTGGCTCGGGAGGAGCTTATTGGCAATTTTGTCGGGGACATTCTGCATAGTCTTGACATGCCCGAGGCTCTCCCAAGCCTGCCCGGCAAAACATCGCAAATGATCTGCGAGAGGGCCGACATTCCCACAGGCAGCAACCCCTTTCACAACGCCTTGCTCTCAGAGTGAAGACAAGCAAGGACCCAACCAAAAACTGGACACAGTTGTATTATTTTCACTTTGTTCACTCCTGCTGCCAAAATTTGCCTCGACAATACCGCAGCCTAGTAGACACCCTGTTACATGAGGCCACTGCATCTGAAGAAGATGACACTGCATCCGAATAAGCAATAGCAAAATATAATGAACAGAAGAGAAAAGAACACAGTTGACATGCATAGTTCAGCGTTCAGAGTTCTTCTTGGTGGCGATTCTACGGTGTGTTTCGACATTTTACTGTGTACATAGTAGACATACACCGTAAAATGTATACACCCAAGCATTTACTAATGACTCTGTTCTTTTTTTTTTTTTTTTTTTTTTGTCTTGCAATCAACATCTCTTTCTATCTTGAGTTCACTATTGCCCCACCGCTCGTCTCTGGTATACTTCACCATCGGATACTCCGGCTACACCTAGCCCAACGGTTTCTACGTTTCCGTCCATGTCTTCGAATGAATCCACCTCATCCTCCACCATTCTTCTTTTCGAGGAGTAGACAGAGTTTCTCCTGCAGCGACACACTCCTTCTACTGAACGCACAACTTTGACAACCTCAAGGTACTCATCGAAAACCATTAGTATCCGGCAATTGCAATTACCGAAGTAAAAATAAATTGGGGCTCAGCACTGACGCAGTCTCAGCCTGCACTACGCCCTATAAGCATTCAGCCAACCAGAACGCTACTCCGAATTTCCACACAAAATAAATAACCCACAATCCCCTGACAAGCTTTTTTTTTTTTGTTCTTCAGTCTCGCCTCACTCTCAACTCTCCAATTTATGACACAAACAAGAAAGTCAACAAACACGCTCGCCATCGCAGCTTACAAGAAAAATAAAGACAGGAAGGACTCCTGCCTTTTGCCTACTTACAACCCCAGGCTCTCAGCTGAGTCGGCCAACATGTCTTTGGACAATGGCTCACAGCCGCTACAGGACAGTGTCCACCGTCGCCAATCCGTGATGGAAGTCAACAACAAGGCACTTCAGAGAAAGCAGTGGAAAACGCTTGCAATCAGCATGTTTATCGACGTTGTCCTTCCAGTCATTCTCTATGTATGAAGTGCTTTTTTTCACTGTTTAGGCATGGTTAAGTTTGTTGGAACAACATGTTGAGTCTAACGCAACATCTTTCAATCTTTTTTTTTTTTGTCTGCAGTATACTCTGAAGTCGCATATGTCAGCTCTTGCAGCCTTGCTTATTTCCAGTGCTCCACCAGCCATCAACTGCATCACCAAGTTCTTCGTTTATCGAAGAGTGGATCCAATCGGTCTCCTCATCATCTTTGGATTCGGCCTTTCAGCCATTCTTTCAGTCATCGACGGAAATCCACGCCTTCTTCTTCTTCGAGATTCGCTTGTGACCTGCGCCTCAGGTCTCATCTTTCTTGCTTCCCTTATTCCCATCAAGATTGGCAAATTCCAAGTGAAACCGTTGACCTTTGGCGTTTCAGCTCAAATGATGGCAGCATCACCTAGTATTCAATATTTTGTCGAGGGCAACCTCGTGGAACAATCTCTTTCGGAATTTTGTTGGCAATGGAGTCGTCATTACCGAAGAGGCATGCGTGGTTTGACGGCGGTCTGGGGGATTGCTCTGCTCTTGGAGTTTACAATCAGATTGATTTTTTACTTCAGCTCGATGACTTTGGACCAACTTATCATGTGGGGAAACATTGTTCTTGTCTGCACTTTGGGTGCGGCTGGCCTTTTCACTATTGCTTCAAGTCATTTTGTGCGTAAATGGACAACGGAGGATGTCGCTTTCGCCAAGGCACAATTGGAGAGAGATCATGAGGATTGGGAGGCTGCCCACCCCCGCTAGAAGCAACAACAGCAGCAAGTGCAGCAACCACAGCGCAACCACAGCAGCAGCAACATCAGCAGTATGTTGGGGATTTCCCATAGTGCACTCCTTCAAAAAGCTTTTGAAATAAATGAATATTGATGACTCACAAGATACGGTTCCAGGAATTTATCCGATCAACACACTTGAAGGCATCGACGACCTTTTCGGACATTGTCACCACTGGCAGCGATAACAGTAACGACAGGGACGCCGTGAAGAGACTGGATTTGCAGAAACATGACAGATCATCATTGAATAACAAAAACACAAAAAAAAAAATATTCAGTGGACTGCATTCATCTGCGAAATTGCATTGAGGGCACAAGGACAGGCGAAGGGCAACTATATACGTACTAGAGCGTCAGTTAGGGGTCAACTTCACTGCTTGCACTCCACACAAACATACTCGAATTCTATGGTTCGAAGTCCCCTCGAGCGACCGCTTGGAACCACCCCAGTCGCCCATACACTGGGCTCTGTCCGCGCTCTATCTGCAGATAGCTAATACATAGTCCCCTTTATTTGTCATCTACCCGGCCACATTAGATCATAGTAGAGCTATTAGAACGCACACACTCCACGTTCTCTTTCGAGCCCGAAGCAAATATCTGCGCCCAATCTTTGTAAGAGTACGATCTAGCTTCTTTATTGTTCTCTGTTCTATACTGGTATCTAATCTGTAGTTGGCTCTTACTTTTAGTCTGCAACACCGCAGATCCAACGTGGCTCAAATTCTGAGATCAGTGCAGTGGTTGAGTACCATATCCTTGGTTCTATCTGGTGATAAAATCGATACTTGGATCCAGCTTTGGGCAGAGAGTGACAATCTTTTTCCTTCTGTGCCAACTCCTGGCCCTCAGTTCCATTTCCTGGCAATCAGTGGCCCATCTGAAAAGCAGCACACACTCTCACACCCCAGCGCGCTGGCTCTCCATCATCTAACATGCTTCAGTCTACTGCTGGAGCTCCGTCTGGAAAATGTCCAGATGCAGGAGGCGTCGGACTGGGATCTTTTTATCGACACGATTGACTTTTCGACTCTGAAAGTGGTCTATGCATATAACACCAGTGACGACTTCACTGACAAACTGGATTCGCAGGATGAACAGGACAATGTCCAGCAGTTGGTCGTAGACCTTGAGCGGAAAGCCAGACTCGAGAAAGGCACAGCTCAGAAGATCTCGTCTGGAAAGAGAAGGCTGCCGTGGACACCCCTGATCACACAAAGTTTCGTTTGTCTCAGCTGTGGCCCTTTTCGAAAAAGGCCCAGGATGCTTTCCCGTCGCCCTTGAGTGCCGCATCGACTCAGAGTCAACTATGGCTAGTAATCACATCCTCGACAGTAAAAAACCTGACACGGATGATGAGCAAAAAGTGAAGACTTCCGCGCCTTATATGTCTATATGGCAAATTCACAACACTGATAGCACCATCATGTACTTGTGCAACTTGCTCACTCGCCCATCCAATCTCCAACCGACTGGCCGTAAAATCACTGAAAGGCTGGACATGTCTCTCTTTGCACGCAGTGGCACCGCACAGACAGCTAGAGTGCTTGTTGTCCAATCTGGGTACATCTGGTCACGAAAACGCGTACTATTTCTAGTGTTTCTAGGGCATCGACGGGGTGCCTCGCTCGATGCTCTGAAGGGTTGAATGTGAGACAGGAGACTTTGATCTTGGTTCTAAATGCACTCGGTCGTCATTAGGGGGCATGCACCCATCGCCCTTTTTTTTCTTTGTCTCGCCATTGGCTGCCATTGACTAGGGTTTCGCTCTTTTGCCACAATGTCTTGTCCTTTGTCTTTGTCCGTGTCTTTGTCCATGTCTTTGTCCGTGTCTTTGTCCATGTCTTTGTCCGTGACTTTGTCATGGTAGTGTCTTTCTCCTCCTTCACTTCTCTCTTCTCTCTTCTCTGCGTGTATCGTATATGTCTCTGCCCCTATTTTTCGAGTTTTTTCTATTTGATGGACAGTGCATGCATTGTCCTTGGCGCTCGTGTCTTTGCTGACGGCATCCATGTCTTCATGTCGCGCCAATGACGAGCGCGACATGCCTCGGGAGAGTTTGAGAGTAAGAATGCGCAATGCACAAAAGGGGATGGACTACTCTAGATCCCGTTTGCCAGAAAAACAGAGTGGGATGGGAATCAATTTTCACAACACGGACAGGGAAGGAAGGAGGGAAGAAAGAAGGAAGCATGGCTTTCATTTCTCTCGTTTTGTTGTGCAAAAAGGGTTCGCTGACATGCTGTGGAGAAGAACAGGACGACAAGGAGGTGGGCTTGAACGAGGGGTGCAGTCCGTTTATGAACAACAGTAGCATTTACTAAAGAGACGCGAAGAGTGTAGATGGAAGGATGGAATCGGGATGTGTTAGAAATACATTACATGGGCTGGCTGCTCGTCTCCTTTTCTTGCTCGATGAGAAGACAGAGTGTGTCGGATTTGTTTGTTCTGTGTCCAACCCAACCTTACGCACTCGCCTCACCCTTCCCCTTTCGTTGCTCATGGCTGCCTTGCACCTGCATGCGTACCTACCTTGCTACTTGCAATTGTCCGTTTATGCCTTTGCCCATGCATATCTTTTTTTATAATCCTCTTCCTCCTCCCCCGTCCTCTGGACGGACCAGGAAAAAGAGAAGGGGAAGGGGAGGACGATGCATGGATGGATGTCGGATGGTCTGCAAAACGGGTGATTGCATATGGCGAGATGGTTGAGATGGTCGGGCTGGTCGAGTGGTGAGAGTGGGACGTCCGAGGTGATGATGAAAGAGACCACAGTTTGGGTTGAAAAAAAAAGGCACAGATGAGCCCTATTGGACTGCCGCAATGGTCTTTTATTTCTTATTTTCTTATTTCTTTGTTGTTTTGGTGGTGCTCTCTCTTCTCATTCATTCATTCATTCATTCACTGTTCACACCACACTGACAGCCTCCACTGCATTCTCCTTTTGCCCATCGTCCATCGTCCATCGGCTCGACTTCCTACACACTACGCGCATAACACCATCACTCCCTCCTCCGACTTCAACTTCTTTGTTGGCACTTTTTTACCTTTTAGCTTATTTTTTATTCTCCGTGGTCAGACGGACAACACCTCCACAATTCCACAATGGTACCTTGACAAATGCAGCCCATCGCCATGAAAGGGAGAAGTGCATGGTGTTGCCGAAACTCGCCAGTTTACTAACAGCGTTTACCAACTGTCTTCTTTCTTCTCCGTCAATGCTCTATGGTTTTCCAACTCCACTCTGTTTTTGGGCTGCACCTCTCGTCTTGCCCAAACCCGGCAACAAATTCCACATGGCACGCGCTATGTTTTCTCGGGACTGGAACCATTTGCACCACTTGTCTCCAAACCCGATCACTATCACATCAATTGGGTTCTGGATCTCACAACCACCTACAGAGCGTCTCCAGTCGATTGGATCCAGAGGATTACTATGTTAAACTCGAGCGCATTGGTACACTACCTACTTGTAACCACCTCGGAATGAATTGAACAAGGATGATAGTTGGGAAATATTGACCACGATACCATTAAACCAAACCTCGCTTCGCAGGCAAGGGCTCCTTTGGCGAAGTCTTCAAAGGGTAAGGGCTAGACACTGGGTGGCGGACAAAGATGGGATCAATGATGGCTCATGGGCACCCTCTTGCCTCTTCGCAAAAAGGGATCTTGCCTCACTGTCTCGCTCACTGTTGCACTAGGACCACACACATTTTTTTTTCTTTTCTCTTTCATGCACGCTTTGTGCATCTTGTGCGCGTGGGTAGGGGGTTTGGAGGAGGAAAGGAAGGCAGTGCGACGATTTTTGTTTTTTTTTCTCGTCCTACTCCACTGTTGCGTCATTGCACAACAATTTCGTGGGAGTCGGTGATCGTCCACATTGGCGATGAAGCATGTTCTATGGGTCTTTTTTTTTTTTTTTTTTTTTTTGGGAAGGCAAGAGGGAAGCAGACATCATGATGGACTAGTGTGTATTAGGTTATTTATTAGACAACCCCTATTGCCCCCCCTGAATCATGTAGCTCACATCGCTATCATTTATTTTTTTTCTTTGCTTAGATTCGACCGCAGGACAAAGAAACTCGTCGCCATCAAAATCATCGACCTCGAGAACGCCGAGGATGAGATCGACGACATCCAGCAGGAGATCAACATTCTGTCGCAGCTGGACTCACCCTATGTTACAAGGTGACTTGCTTGGAAACTGCATTCTGGAACAGTGTTTGTTTCCATTTGCCACCACAGTACCTTCCTAACAATGACCACCACTGCAAAATAGATACCACGCCTCTTTCCTGAAGGGGGCTAACCTTTGGATTATCATGGAGTACTGCTCTGGTGGATCATGCTCGGACTTGGTACGGAAGCTAGGCTCATTGCTGCGCTGTCATTGGAGGAGAGAGTGAACTGGAGAAATTTACACAGGAGACATCTCGATGCTACTCTTTAGATGAAAGCCGCAGCGTTCAAGGAAGACTATATCGCCATCATTGTTCGAGAGCTACTCAAGGGTCTGGAGTATCTTCATGGAGAAGGGAAACTCCACCGAGGCAAGTTGCTTACAACCTCGATGATACTGTCATTAAGACCAGCGGGACTTTTGACTCTAACCAGTTATTTACGTCACTTTTACTAAACAGACATTAAAGGTAAGGAAGGAAGCCATTGGCAAACACTTTTAGTCCAGGATGTTGAGGCATGCATGGAACCAAGTATCTCACCTTGAACTTTGTTTCCCCTTCCGAACTCGGTAGCTGCAAATGTATTGCTGACCACAGAAGGCGATGTGAAACTTGCGGATTTCGGAGTATCAGGACAGGTATGTGCTTGCCAAGCTCGTTCCATGACAGCACCTTTGACTCAAAGTCATGGATGGTTCCGTACCTAACATCGCCATCCTTTTATGGCTTAGTTGACGGCTACGATGACAAAGAAGAACACCTTTGTGGGAACTCCAGTAAGCGAATCTCAACGATACAGAGTGGCGTCACCAGTCTCCAAAGTACATGACTAATACGCGCTCCCGTTGTGATACATTTCTAGTTCTGGATGGCACCTGAGGTTATCAAGCAGTCAGGCTACGACAACAAGGCAGATATTTGGTCACTTGGAATTACAGCCATTGAACTGGCCAAGGGCCAGCCACCATATTCGGAAATGCACCCAATGAAAGTACTCTTCCTGATCCCAAAGAATGCGCCACCGGTCCTGGAAGGCAACTACTCGAAGGCATTCAAGGACTTTATTGCCGCATGTCTCCAGCGGGACCCAGCACTAGTAATACTATTACTTCCAATCTTCTGGGCTGTCTTTTTATTCCTGAGGTGACTTGAACTAATAATCAACTTTCTTTTTGTTCATATTTCCTATAAAATATAGCGTCCATCAGCAAAGGACCTTCAAAAGCACAGGTTTATTCGGCAGGCAAAGAAGTCCTCGTACTTGACAGAACTTATCGAGTTCCACGAGAGATGGCTGACAGAAGGCGGCAATCGGGAAAGCGAGTCATCGGACGAAGAAACAACAAAGTATGGAACGGGTTTTCTTCTACTTCAACTCGTTGATGGGTTTCAATATGATTTGCTAATAAGACGACTCTTCAATTTGAATAGCAATGGCTATGATGATGCCGAGGAAGGATGGGACTTTGGAACCGTTCGTGTACCGGCGTCAAGACCTGCGCCTGCAGGACCATCTTCCAGAAATTCTAGTAGTAAAAGTGACGTAAGTTTCCTCCTATTGTTTTGATTCCTTGACGCTTCGCCCCTTTCACTCAAGAAACTCACCCTTTTTTTTTTCTTGTATTAACATATTCAGTTCAGGCCGAATGACTCTGGATATGAAACTGTCAGACATCAGAACCAGCACTACAGCAACATTGAAAATCTGGCGATCCATGACCGGCAGGAGCGGCCAATTCCGACCGAGATGACAAGGGACAAGGTCTACCATACCTTTGTCTGGCCTGTGCTTACAAACGTAAATGCACCATAACTTGTGACTTTTTCCTGTTCGGCTTTTTAGTTTATATTTTACTAACCATGCGTTCCTTGTTGTTGAATATAGCTTCACTCACTTTGCATGCGGGAGAGCGAACGCGATGCGATCGAAGACCTGAAGCTAGCGTTCGAGAACGCAGAGAGCGAGATACCTGGCATCACAAGACTCTTTGTCAAAGGTCTCAGCGAGCAATTGAGCGGATGAACATAAAGACCAACCAACAAGAAAACAACCCCATAGCTACTTCTGTAATAGTGTACATCAAAGATCAAAAACAGCCAGCAAAGAAAAAGCAAAGCAACTTTTTAATTAGGTCCATAAACATGCTGGAATAGTGCTACTTGTGGCCGCTCATCTCCCACTGCAGACGAGTTCGCTCGAGGACCAACCTTTCGCGCTCCAGTGCAATCCGGTCAATCTCGACCTTGATCTTGTGCTCCTCCAAGGCCAGAGTCCGAAGCATGTAGTCACGATCGTCGGCATTCATTTGACTCAGAGGCACTTGTCCGCCTTGCATCCGTTTTGACGATGGGGGGGACATGGCGCTCGAAAACGGGGGAGACGATGGGCCATGGCCGTTATTGGAGCCACCACCTCCGCCATTTCGGATCACGTTGCTCGTCCTCTTGGTCTCGGGCGAGGTCCATGCCGTTCTCCTATCAAAATCCTTGGCGCTACTGTTGAATCCACTCAGCGCCAGTGCCACCTCATTGGCGCTCTCGTCCTCGTCCTCTACATCATCATAGTTGTCGTACGTGTCGTCCTTGTCATCGAATCCGGTCGTGATATGTGTCACGTTCCGTTCGCCCTCGTCGTCGTCATCGTCGTCGCTCTCTGACTCCTCCCCTCGGCCTTGCTTATGCGAGCGTCCTGTGCGGTTCGAGCGTGATGAGGAAGAGTTGTGGCTCTTTGGTGTGTGTTGGTGTTGCTGGCTCTGGCGCTGCTTCTTGGGCGTCGAGGACATTCGCATGTCCAAGAGCCCAGTCTCCACCGTGCTCGACTTTCGCTTGGACGACGCAGACGAGGAGGAGGTCTCGCCCCGGGTCACGGTTTTGCCCTTGTCTGACGAGCGAGTGTGCCGACTGCCGCTGGGAGATCCCATGGTTGTGCTGGAAGCCATGCCCGAGTAGCTGGTATTTGATCTCTGCTCAAACTGCTCCTTTGGCTGCGATGATGAAGACGACGCCGCCGCCATGACGGACGATGATGATGAAGACGACAAAGTTGGCACGGCGAGTCCAGATCCACTTTCGGACTGCTGAGGCACGTTGTTGGTTTTGTGGATGGGGTCGTTGGCTGTGTAAACTGGCTCCTCGATATCCGCCACCTTGCCAAGTGTCAGGGCTAGCTTTCCAAGCAATTCGTGCTTGACCATATCTTCACGCGAGACTCTCTTGTACTTTGTGTTGGGGTTGGTGCGAGCCGCAAGGTAGTCGCTCAGCATTTTGTCACACCGGGCACGGCAGGTCTTGGGCATGGGCAAGATGCCGTCCGGTCGATGTGTGCACTGAGCGTGGAAGTCGCTCGTGATGTTGTTCCAGGCAACCATGATGGCGCCGTCACGCGTGTTGACCAGGTACGGGCAAGGTTCCGCGCCAAGGACGAGGCGGAGCAGTAGGATCTCATCGTCCTTGTGGAAGCGGAAGCGTTTTTGGCGGTTGTCGTCGTCAGACATTTTTTTGTTTTTTGTTCTTGGTTTGATTGCGTAGTTGTTAGGCGTATGTGTGTATGTGTGATGATGCGGTTGTTGTTATTTGTTGGGATGAATGGCGTTGGCCTCTATTTATACAATGGACGGGAGTAAGGAGTAAAGAACCGATATGAGTGTGCTGTTGGTGGAGTTTGTAGGCTTCAACAACAAAGGCGAGAATGCTAATAGCTTATTGTCCCCAGTTTTCGTTAACCTGGGGACTGTAAGTGAATGCGGTGCGGGATAAGAGTAATGCAACTAATGGGCGCCGCAGACTGTCCAGGACAGGGTATTTTCTTGAGTATCGACATTTCATGCAAATAAGCCGTATGGTACCTTCGACTATTAGGCTGTGGTTGTTTGTGGAGGGATGAGTGATCGATGACGAAGCAGCTTGATGGATGGTCGAAGGAAGATGCACAATTAAATTAACAAGTGCACAGTGACAAAATCTCTAAAATCTCTAAAGCCACTTGGCGCACCTGACAATTAAGGTTCAAGTGACGTTTCTTCTCTTTGGTTATCGTCTTCGTCCTCTATAGTTCGACTTTTTATTTCGACGGGACATCGAAGGAACTTGTGAAAGGCAACGGAGGCTTCATGGTATTGCCGTTGATTCTACATCACTCGTTCCGGTTCATCGCCATCAAGCTTTGCGAGTTACTTCTGCCAGCGGTGAGGAGCGACGATCCAGGTCCTCCTATGCGTTCATTCCCAAGATTTGAACCGCTTCTTGAGAACCGGTTGTTGTTAAGGTCACTGTTGCTCCCGTTGTAGTTTTGGTCGTTCGAAGCTGGATGGGCTGGAGAGATGATATGCTGGTGCTGTACAATGTGGTTTGACCGGTACGACGTCAGGGCTTGGTTTGTCATGTACAGCCCGCCAAGAACCAAAACAATTACAAACAACTATCGATAGAGTAAATGGGTGTTTGGTTATTGAAGGAACTGAGAAATCGCTCAAGCACCAGAAACTACTGTGCTCTTGCTTACCATTGTTTTGTACGAGATGGTGTGGACGAATGCGTTCACAATCTGAGCAATCGTCTCTGCGAACACAGATGCTCTACATGCGAAGAATACGCAATACTGTTAGTTCAAGAAATTTACTACTCGACATAGTTAAAATGATAAATTAGTGACGCATCTTACCTCCCTATTCTTGGCTCGGACCGGTTCATACACAACATGAGTTCTTCGCATAGGACCACGGTGCGCAAAATCGGTGTTGCGCAATTCGTCGAGGCATAATCACTTGCGCACTTTGCAATCTTTGCCTTCTCGCTGATAACCATGTTTTCCATTTTGGCGCTGACGTCGCTCTGAATAGTCGTAATAAAGTTAAAGATGATATACAGGAGGAATCCCACGATCGCTGTGTTCATAAACACTTGAACATAGCTGTGGCATAAAAAAAATGAAAGCTGGATGTGAGTCGATATCCTGACGAACACTCTAAAAATTGCTGCAATACAACATACCCCGAGAGGATATATGGAAGGTCGACGTTCTCTGCCCAGGCCCTTGCTTGTGTTCCTGATGCAGACTGTGGAGGTTGGTGTTGATGTCGGTAGTAGGGGTCGTGCAAATTTTCTCCGCGTACTGAGCTCTGTCTGCTGAACTTATTATGTTGTCCCCGATGTCTCTGGCGACTGTTAGACTTTCGGAGCTAATTGAATACATAGCAAAAAATCGATCAGTATGGATATCCTGTATACTTCTGCGCTATGCAACACTGTGTCAACATAGATATCGCTTACAGCTAGCCTCTGGCTATGTGAATTGTTATCCTCGGACATTGAGCTATCTCCTTCCTGTATGATGTCGCCTTGTTCCTCGTCATCAGACTCCATGTTCGAGGTCCGGTAACGCAGACTGGATATTTGATTGGATGGCAGTTTTCTTGTAGCAGAAGACTTGAAGCTCTTGTTCGAAATATCAGTTGTCAGCGAGCCCATGTCGAAGAGTCCACTGGGTTTGACAGAATCCGATTTTGGCCCTTCGTCCGAGCCGGATCTGAACAAAGGGGAGGATGACCGTGCGGGGGACAGTGGACGAGGTGAAATTCCTGGAGAAAAAGATCCTTGGCGCTGAAGAGTAGATGGAGATGAAAACGCTGGCTCTCCTGCCGATAACTGCGAGTCCTGACGAAACGGTTTTGGTGTCGACGAGTCCCACCCAGGTGACTGCAGCCCTAAGACATAATTCAGATAGACAACAAGCGATCGGACCATTGAGTCAGTACCATTTCAAAGAGAAGCTGGAAGAAATGTATGTAAGGATCTACCTACGTCCACTGTTGTTTCCAGACTGCACGGAGGAAAAGCTGAATTCTCGACGGACATCTCCAGCGGTGGATGCATCAAAGGCGCTGATTGATCGTGTTGGTGCTGTATGGGATGGGTTGGATTCCTTTGGCGCGTCAAAGATGCTCGGTATATTTCTGTCTTGCTCCCGTTCCCAGTCCATGGGTGCTTCAGATGAACGGAATTCCATGCGCTTCATTGTAGGCAGGGGCGCGACGGTGGGATGATGTGTAGATTGTGGAGCTCCTGTCATAAACATGTGCTGCGACCAAATCCATGTTTCCTAAATTGCACGTGATGAACCGTAATTTGGTGGCAACCGAGAAAAACCTGCACGAACAGAAAGAACCCTGACGGCGTAGCGTTGTTCTATGCTCCTCGTCGTCGTCGGCCGAGGCATCTTTGCGGACACCGAAAGAAGTACATTTGGACCGTGGCTAGGGCAAGGCGTCCATCGTTGTGGCAGTGATGTCCTCGCTCTCATATTCTATTTGCGTAAAAGTGGGTCGTCGGGACAATTTTGACCATAACTGGATTTAAGGAGACAGAGAGAAGACAGAGAGCAATGCAAAATGCAAAATGCAAAAACCAAAAACCAAAAATCAACATTGAGAGGATAAGCAATGAACGGTTTACCCGAAGAGAAAAGCCTCCTCTTTCCATCCCCCTATTGCCCTACTACACTCCAATGTTGCACGACCACTGTCCACAAAGTGTGTAACCTTCAATTGTACCCCTCTTGTCAATCCCCTGGCCCGGACACAGTTATACTCCCTCACACGCATACCGCGCAACACACGCACCACACTAACAAACCACAAAGAACTAAACCCTGTGCGTTTCGTTCTAAAAATGCCACGGATCATTGTTATACCCATTCGCCTCACTAACCACACCCTGTCGTTGTGCTATGTTCACTCAAACGGCAATGCTACCCCTCGCCTGGATTGGGCCCAGAATCCAAAAGAAACCTAACTGAACGAGGAAAGCATCTCGTTTTGCCCAGGCTCTTTTGCCCAGTTCAACGTCGTTAATGCTCTATCCAAGGATAAAACTTGGTGGACAAATGCAAGTCATTGTCCCCGGACAATGCCACATCAATGCTTATTTATCAGTCCGCCAGTTATAAAAACGATTCATCCTTGGGCTTACTTTTCTTTTTTTTTCTCTTTCTTCACCCCCGACACCACCAACCAACTCGCTCACACACTCTTCCTTTCACAACTAAAATACACCAACCCTTCCTCATCTAATACCCTAATAATCCGAGACAATGGCTGAACCCAAGGACTCCCCCTCCACCTACTATGCGCCCGCTCCAGTGGTCATCAACCCTGGCCCACTTGGCCTGTCTGCCTTCGCACTCACAACCTGTACGAAAACAATTTCAAGTCCGACTGTGTCCTCGAATATGCAAACGTTTTATCGCTTTCATGTACCTTGAGTTGACGTCGAAGTATATTTGCCATTTCTCTTCATAAACACTTAGTCGTTCTGTCACTCTTTAACTTGGGCGCTGGTGTGCCATCCGGCGGCCCCGTCGAGGTCGTCACTGGTCTCGCCGTCTTTTACGGTGGCCTGGCCCAGATTCTCGCCGGTATGTGGGAATTCAAGGTCGGAAACAACTTTGGCGCCACTGCATTCACCTCCTATGGCGCCTTCTGGCTGTCGTACGCTGCAATTCTGATCCCAAGCTTCGGAGTTATCCCCGGCTACGCTTCCACAGCGACCAGCGACCCCCACGCCCTGGACAACGCTCTGGGTATCTTCCTTCTCGCCTGGGCCATTTTCACCTTCATAATGTGGATCGCCAGTCTGCGCTCGACCGTCACGCTGTCGTCCATGTTCTTCACCCTGACCTTGACGTTCCTGTTCTTGGCGTCGAGCCACCTGGCCCATAAGGATGCCGACAACTACGTGACCAAAGTTGGCGGTGGTCTCGGTGTTGTCACCGCACTGCTGGCCTGGTACAACGCTGCCGCAGGTCTGTACGAGCCAAAGACGACTTTTGTCCGCTTGCCTACTGGATCCTTGGCTCGTCCTCACCATAACTAAATATGACCACTGAGTTGTGTGGGAGACTCTCACATTGATATAATAATTAATAATGGAATACGTTCAAATATATATATACTGATGAATAAAAAACGCTTCTAATTTATAATATATCAGCTTACGCTAGCCACCAGGATTCCTTCAGTCAAAGGGAAATAGAGGCGCCACATTGCAATAAGTGAAAGCGCACTACTGGGCACGGATTTGACACACATGTGGAGAGCCACTGCGAGAATGTCGGCTGAAGGAGTGTATCGCTCTCAGATGGAGACTCCATTATTTTTGATGGGTCCTCTCGGCGGAAGCACCATTGCCCACAGTCATGAGCCAGTGCACTGCCATCTAAACGAACCTCGGCCTGTCCAAGTTGTGTAAGAAGTCTCTCCCATCACCAAAAAAAGCATTCAAACTTGCACAGCCCGAGCCGTTCCAGGCCAGTCTATGGATTCAAATTGCGTGGCGTGCGTTTCCGAGCATACTGAATGAGGCGACCAAGGGGACTTGGTGTGGGACACACATATTACCTAAACAATGCATGGCTTCGGTCGGAGTTCACTCCCTCAAATTGAAGTTTGGTGGCAATCGAAATGGAGGCAGCTGAGGTTTCAGTCAAGGGAGGCCGTTGGTTGTTTTTGAGTGAAGTGAACAGTAGGGAAAATGAGCCTGGTATATGAAGTTGAAGGCGCGTACCGTCCACAAAGCTACAGTGGAAATAATACATGAGAAGAAAGAAAGTGCATTAGATCGACGTAGGATGAGTGGGGTGTCTGAACCATTGCATTCATACATGGAGTTCAGTCAACGAAACTGATCACTCTTCACAGTGGTCGCATTGCAACAAGATGATGTTGCTGACTCCAGAGTACGTACATGTGTGAGTGGGAATGCATGTTTTGCATGCATAGGTTAGACAGAATATAAAACAGAGACGATGGCCGACAGTTATCAGCATCAACCAAGATGCCTCCAAAAAAAAAAACGACTTGTGGGCAAGGCCGGAGGAATCAAAGTATATGTCAGCACGGAGACCACTCAGTGTTGTACCACTCAGTGCTGTCTGTATGTCGTGCGTCTCAAGACTTTTGCAATATTCAATTCCTGGTTCTGAATGATATAGGTCACTGGTTCTGAATGATATAGGTCAGCTAGAAGTGGTCGTTGATGTTGCCGCAGAGGACTCTCCTATCCCTTTATCCCATCCCATCGTCGAGACAGAGTTCTCTCAATCTAACGTATAGACGCCATGCCATGCTCTCTTTTTTCTTTTGCTCGTCCTTCAGAATCTTCCTTGTGTTTCTTTGTTGTGCTCAAGCAATTGGTAATCGACTTTGCCAGTTGATCAGCAACTGTGTGCAACATCTTTTTGTTTGCTCGATGCTCAATCCACTTTTTGGCCGTGCGAACATACGCGCTGCTAGTCCTCCTCCGTCTGTACTTGAACAAATGAAACACAAACAGGGACGTGCACAGCACAAAACTCGAGAACGCACAATACATGGCTGAGCACGAAACCACGTCTTTCATCCATGAGCGGGTGGACACAAAGATTAAAAAATGTCAATGGACAAACGGTCTGATATTCCCCACGCTGCAAAACAATATATTTAAAAAAAGTGCTGCGGCTGTGTACATACGAATGTAAGAGATCCACTTGTATTGAGAAAATGAAGTTAGTTGATGTGCTACAAAGGTACTCCAGCCTCTGTAAGTTGAATAGGATGCTTTGATTACCACAGGTGACTGAACGAATCTGAATGGCGTGGTTAGATAGGATCTAGCGTGCGGTGGACGTCTCGAAGTGGTGGCTTACGATCGATCCTGTCAGACGGAAATTGGCCACATATCTCCATATCCAACGGAACTGACGAGGGCGCAATTAAGGAGATCTGAGGATGGAATGGACTCGACGATGGTGTCGGGACATGGGAGTGATTTAGCGGTGTTTCGATAGTCGGCATATGCTGTTGGGATGATGTGGGTGGCAAGCTAAGCAGAAAGAAATAGAGAAAGTGTGGGAGAGCAGCTTTTTTTTTTTTTTTTTTTTTTTGAACGTAGTGATACTCGTTCGTGCGGAACCAAAAGGGTGCTAAGTCTCAAATAGCCATTGCCTATCGGGAACTGTGCATCAATGTGCAACGGCATGGTAATAAACACTCTAAATTTATTATTCTATGTTGTTCTACTCAGTTCTTGACAAACTTGGCTTGCAAGAACCGACGGTCCACAGACAAGTCCATGGCCCGGTTGATGGTCTCACGATGGACATAGTCACACTCCACCGTGGTGAACCCTTCCTGCTCAAACAAGGCCTTCATCTGCTCAGCCGAGAAAAAGTGGGACAAGGTGCCGTCCTGGCGGACATACAGGTTGGTGTCGAGCTTGTGGCCAGGGTTGGAGCTGAACTTGACCTGGGCTGCATCGTAGACAGCATAGTCGCGGAAGCAGATCATACCGCCGGATTTCATCACTGACTTGATGTTCTGCACTGCAGCTTCCAGTTTCTCAGCAGGAATGGCCGAGAGCACAAAAATGGACGAGACCACATCCAGTGACTCGGCCTCAATGTGATCGGTCAATGGGTTGATGGTGAGATCGCACACAAAAGCCTCGCAGCGGCCTTCGGCGTAGTCCTTGTGCTGCTTGACCAGTTCGATCGCCGAGGGGGCAAAGTCGCATGCGTACATGAACAGGTCTGGGTTCTTCTCCAGGACTGGAAAAATAAAGTTGCCAACCCCGCAGCCCACCTCGAGCGAGCGCATGGGCTTCTTGCTTGACTCTTTGTACACAGTGAACTCTCGCTCGATCCAGTGGCGGTCCTTGTAGAAGCGGGTCTCATTGCGCTTGTAGAACTTGTCCCAGTTCTTGGCAGCCTCGTTCTTGTACTTTTTGACCCAAAAGGGCTTGATCGAGACGTCCTTCTCGATGATCAGGCGGGCATAGTCAAGCTTCTCCTGCGTGAGGACCGAGGGCTCAAGAGGCTGCAAGAGCTTCTCCTGGCGGGCTTCGATAGGTGAGGACTCCACAGGGGTTGTTGGTGATGTAGTAGAGGGTTCAGGTGTGGTCGATTTGGAGGAAGAAAACTCTGAGGCGGTTGTACTTGATGGAGTTGTGGCTGGGGTATCTTTGAGGGACATGGAAGACATAATATCTGCGGTATGTGCTATTGTCTCGGCCATTGTATGGGTATAAATAAGTTTGAAGGGGTAGGTGAAGGTGAAGATGCGAGTTCAGACAGGTGTGCCAGTTGTTCTATGTATGAATGGATGTGTGAAAGGATGGATGGATGGATGGAACAACAAATGGAAGCAAAGGATGAAAGGGATAGTGCTTAGAGCACAGACTTTTGAGCCCTGCCCAGTTCGAGTTCAGGCACGAATCAGAATCATAAACAGTGACTGCTTATTCCTTTTTTCTTTTTTCTGTTCAAGCTTCTTGCTGACATTCCCTCTCTGTTCACACATCTCATACTCCCACTCAATCACCCAACACACGAACAACATGGACGCCAAGAAGCCTTTGAAGTCTGCCTTGAAAAAGACCGCCACCTCCGCCTCATCAGCCTCTGCACAGACATCTGCCAAGCGCAAGCATACCCCATCTGTCTCCACCAAGACCGCAGCAGGCGAGGGTAACAAGCGTGTCAAGGGCAACAACAACGATAACAAGAGCAAACCCAACAAGGCCAAAGGAAACAACAACAATAACAAGCCTAAGCAGCAGCAACAGAGGCAAAAGAAATCCGTCACGCTCAAGACTCCTCACCAATCTGGCAAAAAAGGTGGTCCAGTCACGGCCGGATCAGCTCCTGTCAAGAAGGTCGCCCCCAAGCCAAAGAAGGTGGAGGTTATCCCCGAAGGATCTACATTTGAGGATTTCAGAGTTGTTGCAGGAACCTACGAGAACGTTCTTTATGGTATCGATGCTTACTGGAACGAGGTACAATGCTGAAAATGCCAGATGGGTCGACTCTACTAAATGAAAGGCGGATTTGATGCTGACGATCAGAGTGTTTCTCTCATTGACAATAGGACATGAGCTTGAGACTGTCGCCCATCTTTGCCTTCTCTGCTCACATTGGATGTATCAAGTCATTAGCCATCGGCGGACAATTTTTGGCATCTGGAAGCACTGACGAGAAGATCCAGTAAGTGCTGGACTCTATGGGTATTCTGAGAAGCTCCACTACTGCAATGCTTATTGACCATGACTCGATTTTACTTCACAGGCTGTACGATCTCAAGCGCAGAAAGGAGTTGGGTGCTTTGTTGCAGCATCAGGGAACCATCACCGCACTCACCTTCCACAACAAGACTCATATGCTCAGCGGCAGTGACGACGGCAAGATCTGCGTCTGGAGATCCAAGGATTGGGAATGCCTCAAGATCATGAAGGGACACCAGAACACAGTCCACTCTATCGCCATCCACCCCTCAGGAAAGATCGCCCTCAGTGTTGCTGCTGATCACTCTGTTCGCCTCTGGAACTTGCTTCTGGGTAAGCAGGCTAGCATGACCCGCCTGCCTCAGGGTGCAGGTCTGAAGGTTGTGTGGAACCCCAGTGGTACTGGATACTCGATCATGTTTGACCAGGAAATCGGTATCTTCGATATGGCTGTAAGTCCTTTTTTTGGTGTTTCTCCTTTCTATTGCCACTTGTGCGTGGGTACGTGTAACGAAGTTTCACTAACGCAGTTGACATGTTGCATCGCCCTCTACAGACCGCCAAGTGCATCCGTACAATCAAGCCAGCAAAGAAGACCCGATTCAACACTATGCATTATTACAAGGACGGCTATCTGATCGTTGGATGTGAGGACAAGATGGTCCGTGTGTACAACACATCGACAGGAGATTTGATCAAGGTTCTTGTCGGTCACAGTGCTCGCATCAAGGATGTGGATATGGTCACAGTCCCCTTCACGCCAGAGGAGACAAGCAACAAAGAGATGCGTGCCGAGACCAAGATGGTCGATGTTTTGACCTCTGTTTCATCCGACGGTGTGGTGCTGTTCTGGAACTTGGAGGAGGTTGTCATGGTTGCCAAGGACGGCGAGGATATCAACATGAAGAAGTCACTGGGCGAGTTCAAGACCGATATGCGTGTGACCTGCCTTGCAGCCCAGAAGGGTTACTGGAAGAATGTTGGAGCGGAAACAGTTGCTGCTGAGGAGTCCGATGAGGAGGAGGGTATCGATATGGAGCCTACCCAGGATAGCGACGAGAAGAGCGACGACTTGGAGGACTCTGACGAGGACGACGAGTAACGGTCGCGTATCATAGCATTATAATTTTGAACATAAAAAGCATAACTCCCGGCATCCAGCAAGCTCATGCAAGCTAGCAATATCGATGATAAACTATTTCAGCTCCTAAGAGTGCTACGACAGAGGACAGGTAGGCAATTGCTGGAACAGAGCAAGCAACGCGTGCATGCGGAAATTTTTGGCGAATTCAAACTCGGAGTGTTTGCTCGGCTAAGCCACCGACCAGGAACCTTGGGTTGCGATCTTTTGTTCATTGAGAGGTCTTCGGACCATCTCCATTCTCTCAAACTCACCAACACACATCTCCTTATATCACAATGGCTGGAGGACGCTACTCTTACCCTAAGCACGTCTGGTATGTTCGCCATATCATCACCGAGCACGGCCTCATTCTCTCAGACTGAAGGATTCGACACAATCCTCCATTTTCGGGATCTGTCGAAAATGAGCATCCGGAAAAGACAATTTTTCTCCGAAAGGAGAGGCAACAGAAGAAGAAGAAAAAAAATGAAGGACAAATGGACGATACCGATGATCGGCATTACGACCTCATATAACATGTCCAACTCGTTCACCCTCCGGCTGCTCTCCATCACACGCCTCACAGCCTCGACAACAATTGAATAGACTGGATGACTTTACTCACTTGCCTTTTCCCCGAACGTCCATGACACCACAATTAGGTCTCCTTCTGGAGGCTGGTGGACTCAGCCCACTAACTGGAAGGCCAACACCGCTGTTGCTGTCGGCATCTCTGCTACTATCGTTGCCGCTGCCTGGAAGTACTCTGCTGAGAACGAGGTACGCCTTTGATATTCTACCTGGAGCCATGAAAATTACGATCGCGACCGAAGTCTACCTGGATCAACTGGCAATATGATGACCGGGAGAGAGAATTAATGGAGATGGATCGTTGATTTCAATAACTTTTAGGAGCGCCATACTCGCCCCAAGGGCTGGATCCCTTCTCAGCTCGTAAGATTATTTTTTTTCTTTTGCCTTGCAAACGTGTCAAACTGGTTATGAATTTGTCGTCTAACACTGGTATCGCTTTTGTCGAATGAATAATGATAGTGGTCTAAGGAGTTCCAGGATGGAGAGATCTACGGAAAGAAGTAAAGGAAAAGCTGATGGACGACGAACACAACACCCAACTCAAAGAATAGAACGATAATAAACCAAATCCAGTTTATAAGGACAAGCGTCTAGACAGTGGTGCTGAGGATGTCAACTGAAGTGCACAAGTGAGATGAATGAACCGCAAAATTCCTTTGGGGCGTAGTGATATGGATGTGCTTGGACTATCTCCTGTGTTCAAGAGCGTTAGAGTCTTGCATAGGTTGAGCTAAATTGAAAATAGATCGCCTAGGGCACACTTGAGCGGGGATGTTGATGAGTATTGTGGCCATACTGGCATGAAGACTGGGTTCTCTAGATGTCCTTTGTCTATTGCATTCACTTCTACATGCCGTGTGCGATGACTCTGTGGCGTCAATCCTAGTATTCGCGGGTCAGATGCAAAACGGCAAGACAGGACGTAATCCGGCCCCTACTAAGAATCCGTAGAGCAGACAATCACTAGACGTCCCTTGGCACAATACCTTTGGGAACTACAATCGAGCAAGCATTGGCGGTGGCCCAGATCGATATATTTGTAGGATTGGAATACCAACACGATAGGCACCAGTATATATTTGCTAAAGGTCCTACCTGTGCGGCTCCAGTTCTAGGTTTTAAGGAAGACACCCTTGGAAAGTTATGTCACAGAGAAGTGTGGTTATGCTAGAAAGCCCGCGAAACAGTGCAAGATAGCCATTGAGACACTCGATACGCTGCATGCACAATGTACCTCATCAGTGCCGGGACAAGTTGTCAGTTGTCATATTGGACGGACACTCCCTGTACCTCGATGTGTGTACCTGAATTTGTGTACCTGGAATTTTCCTGGTCACTTGGTTCTTTCTCCTTGACAATATCTGGCAGTTGATGGGCAAAGACGTCTCTCAGCAAACGCCTCTCTCGCAGAACACACTCGTCCATTTCACTTCAATGTTTAGCCCTGGGCAGGGCAAACAGGTTACACCATCAGGAAGAATTTTCCGAAGGAAGGCATGATGTAAAATTAATTCACCAAGGACAGTTTACAATCACTCTGCATGCAGAGTGTTGGCTCCATGGAGCTCCGCTGCCTATCCTCCCAGGCAGCTGGCGGCATACTGTAGTAGAGTTGGCACTAATTGTTTTACCATGCCCACTCCCGTTCCCGCAACGGGAAGCGTTGTAAGCTGTATGCTACAATCCAATATTACATACTCCACGTGGAATACAAAGGATCTGGACCCTTTCATTCAGGGTCAGACCGCTCTCACCATTATTGCGCACCCACACCGCTGTGGATAGAACAGATAATACTACTACCCAAAGGACTCACAGAAGCAATGTTTTTTTATGTTTGAGACCAAAAGGGTCAAAGAACAGAGACAGAACGGGAAGAGAGAGGTACCCTACTCTGTTCTACTTTTCACTTCTCTTTTTCTTTCTCATTCCCAACATTCACCTTCGCATTCAGGTTCCCCTTGCATTCAATCCCATTTCATAAACTCGCCTTTTTTTATTCTGTGCAACCAGCAACACTAACAAACCAAAAAAAAAAAAAGAAGAAAAAATGCCCGCAAATCTTCATGTCTTGATTGTGGGCGCAGGAGTTTCGGGATTGATGGCCGGCGCACTATTGGAGCGTGCAGGGATTTCTTACGAGGTACAGTGAGTGCCCAGGAACGAAGCAACGGATCTGGATGTGCATGTTCGAATGAAGCTTGGAAGCAAGCCAATAACAAACAAACACACCAAAAAAATCCCTGCATACATGGACTGCAGATATTCGAAAAGTCAAAGGACATCAAAGGACTTGGATCCTCGCTGACTCTGGCCTCCAGCCTGGTAGTAGTGTTCGAGCAGTTGGGTGTCTACAAGGAGCTGATTTCCATCGTCAAGCCCTTCGATGCACTGCACCTGAAGAAAGAGGATCTGGCCCCTATCGGTGCCTTCCGCCCACCGCCCAACATGAATCTCGAACGGTAATGATGCCCATCCATCTGATCGCATCGAATTAGTGCAGAAAATAGAACCAAAGAGAAGAGGGGATAGGGGCAACCCAAAGCACTCTTTCTTCCCCTCATTTCATCGTGGGTCTGTTGGGCTGTTGGGCTGTTTGTGTCTTCGTCCGTGGGCTAACGAAATGAATCCGAATCCACTGACTTACATCTGGACTTCTTAGCTATGGTGATGAAGTCGGGGTGGTGACCCGCCCAGACCTCGCGAAACTGTTGGCGACCCTGGTGCCTAAGGACAAGATCCACTTCAACACTCGAGTGATGTCGACCATGCAAAGCGAGGACAGGGTCACACTCCAGTGCTCCGACCATAATCTATACCAGGGTAGCATCTTGATTGGCGCAGATGGGGCCTACAGCAACACTCGGCAAACGCTCTACAACAGCATGGCCGAGAAGGGCATTTTGCCCGAGAGTGACGGCGAGCCTCTCGGCTACGGCTTTGATTGCGCAGTGGGCGTCACTGAACCCCTGGACGAAGCCGTCTATCCAGCTTTGAAGGAAAAGTACTGTCGGTTCGAGATCATGCTTGGCAAGGACATTCCTTACTCTGTAATATTTGTTCGAGGAAAGATATATCGCTAAATTTTACGCGTGGTTCTAGCAATTCGACTCATGGATACATGTTTTCTTTTTGTGACCTTGATTAGTGGTGGTTAATGACATTGACAGACAACAGAGTCGGGTGGATCATCACACAGGATGTACGATCCCAGAGCAGATCCAACAGTGAAAAACGCCATTTCAATTACTCGGACTGGGGACCCGATGCTGCGCTCGAGATGTGTAACCGTGTCCGCGATTATGCTTCGCCAATCGGAGGAACCATGGGCGATATCTATGACAAGACACCCAAGGATGCCATTTCCAAGATTATGCTTGAAGACAAGGTAAAGCTACACTTGTATCATTGTGGATTTTTTTCATTGCAGCGATGGTGTTATTCGCTGACTTTTTTCTTTGTTGTTATCCATAGTTCTATACCACTTGGCACCATGGCAGGACAGTTCTTTTGGGCGATGGTGAGTCTTCAGAAGCACTTGAAAGTTGAGATTGAGGTACAAATGACTGCTCCTGACAACTGTTCTCTAATGTCTTCGTTGCTATTCTCTAGCTTGTCACAAGGTATGACCCGGTCGCCTTTTTTAACGTCTTGCTGAAGAAGGCCTACGATTGACTAACTTGTTACGTCTTGTTTCCACTATGAAGATGCTGCCCTTTGGTGGTCAAGGTGCAAACATGGCCATGCTGGGTGCCTTGGACCTTGTCAACCTCTTGTATGATATGGAGTCTGATACACAGGAAGAGATTACCAGTGTATTTGAGCGGTACCATAACTCGCGCCGCGCAGCCAGTAGAGCCGCGTTCAACAGCTCGCACCAGACCGCTAATCTGATGCATGGGAAGGTAGAACAAGCCAGTGTTGTCTCCATGTTGGAGATATACCCTAAATGCATCCACTAATGCGTTCTTACCTCGACCAAACACAGGGCATCGTCGCGGATGTGATTCGGTACATTTCGCTCAACTGGATTCCCAATTGGATGATCCGCTGGGGCTCGGACAAGTACAACGAGTATCGCCACCAAGTTGTGTTCTTGCCCTTTGTGCCCCTGCGAGGATCGTTCAAGTACAAGACTAACAAGCCATCGCCCAAGGCAGCGTCTCGATACAATATCCCGACAAGCATCTAATCGAAAAGTAATACACTCATTATAATGAAGAGGCGCGCATAGTCTACACCTCTCTTATCTGCATTCCCACGGAATATCATGCGAGGTGGTTAATTTTTAGACCTACCTCCCTCCATCTCGCGTCATTCATCACCACATCATCTCCACACTTCTCATTCAGCCTGCCTCTGTTTGCTTTACATTGTTCTTTTTTTGAGAGCTATGGCTTCCAACATCCGTGTTCTTATCGTTGGCGCTGGCATCTCGGGCCTCATGTGCGGCGCGCTTTTAGAGAAGGCCGGCATTTCCTACGAGGTATTTAAGAATGTACTTCCATTTCTCTGGAGAGACAACACAGCCAAGCTGCAGATTTTCAGCTCCGCTCACGATGTGTCTGCAATGGCAATAAAAAACATAGATATTTGAGAAGTCGAAGGAACTCAAGCCTTTGGGATCGGCCCTGTCGTTGTCACCGCCACTCATGATCTACTTTGAGCAACTAGGGCTGTACGATCAGCTAATCAAAGTGTCGAAGCCCTTTGGCTCTCTGAGACTGAAGAAGGAAAACTTGACGCCGATTGGAACGTTCGAGATGAAGGAATCCAAGGAGGAGATTCGAAAGAGGTACGGACGGATTGCCTCTTCTTGAATGCTTCAATGGAGGGCAGGGCATATGTGGTATTCAATTTATTCACCGCGTTGTCTTCAGATATGGCTACGATGTCAGAATCGTTGCTCGGCCCGATTTGGTTCATCTTCTTCTATCACTCATCCCTCCACAACGCATCCACCTCAACACGAAAGTGCAATCCACAGTGCAAGACGAACACAAGGTCACTCTCCACTGTTCTAACAACGAGACCTACGTCGGAAGCATCTTGATCGGTGCCGACGGAGCGTACAGCAGTGTCCGCCAGATCATGTACCAGGAGCTTGCCAAAGCCGGCGTCTTGCCCAAGGCTGACAGCCAGCCCCTTGGTCACGGATACGACTGTGTTGTTGGCGTGACTGACCCCTTGGATCCAGTCAAGTACCCCATTCTCAAGCAAGAGTTTTGTGATTTCGAGATCCTTCTGGGACACCATATCCCTTACACTGTAATTGACCCGTTTAGAGAGAAATATCAGGTGAACGCTGCACGTATCTGAATCTTTTTCTTTCCAACCGTAGTGGTGGAACATTCCTCTCGAGAACAACAAGATGGGATGGATGATTACTCAAGATATTCAGTCTCAAAGCGATGATGAGAAATGCAAGACAAGGTCCTCGGAGTGGGCGCCCGATGCAGCTATCGACATGTGTAACCAAGTCCGCCATCTGCCATGCGTCTACGGTGGCACCCTTGGAGACATCATTGACAGCACCCCGGAGGCCCTAATCTCCAAGGTCATGCTCGAGGACAAGGTAAATATCATGTGTATCAACAGTGGAAAGGAGTCTGGGTATACTGATTAATGTTGTTGGGTCCAGCTTTTCAGCACCTGGTACAATGGCAGAACCGTTCTTCTCGGAGATGGTAAGATGTTGAATGTGAACAAACGTGTGATAAAACAAGTTTCTAGACCTACCAATAGCCTCCTGATCATTCTTTCCGATACTCTCTGCTCTGGCCATGTATATAGCTTGCCACAAGGTTCGTTTTAAAATATCGTCTTCTTGTTCCTTTCAACAAGCGCGTGGGCTGCTTACTGTTGTCTTCGTATGGGTTGAATGTTTGGAAAGGTAGATGCTGGTTTTTGGCGGTCAAGGTAAATGTTATGATACACAAGGTCAGATTGACTGGAGTACGTAACCCTAGCACCGTGTTCTGATCGACCCTCCTTTGCTCCTGATTCCCGCTTGCCACATTTACTACTTTCAAAAGGTGCCAACATGGCAATCGATGGAGCTGTAGAGCTTGTCAATTTGTTGTTCGACATTGACACAGACTCGCAGCGAGACATCACGGATGTCTTCAAAAAATATCATCACTCCCGCCGGGGGGCCGCTCTGACTGCTGTCAAATCATCTAACCAGAGCGGATCCATGATGCACTCCAAGGTAACCTTGCGCCAAAGTGTTTCCAGGCCGTATACCGATACCGAAACTTACACGTGATATGATTCTCATAACTGTCTTTTTGATAAACAGGGTCTCGTTGCAGACATGATCCGACACGTCGCACTGAACTGGATCCCCAACTGGTTAATCAGGATAGGAGCGGACAAGATCAACGAATACCGCCCCCAAATCTGTTTCTTGCCCTTTGTCGAGAAGCGTGGCACTTTAAAGACGAAGACTAACCGGCCCTGCAGGAAAGTGGACGCCTGTATATCGCCATAGCAGACATCCGGAAACGTAGTAGCTAATGAACCACCAAAATACTTATTACACGAATCAAAGGTCGACAACGACATTGCTCGTCTAGCTCGCTACGATATTCTAGAATATAAAACGGACAGAAAAACCGAGGTCCATGTTTTGGATCTCGCTATTTGATATGGAGGATAGCCGTTCATACATACTGCCATTATCTTGGGTGAGGTGTAGTCTCGAAAATTTCAAGAGCGAGTAGAAAGAATAATAAAATACGATGGATGGTGAGAGATGAGGTGACGAAGGTGTCATACACTATAGGAGAAAACAAAGACATGGTTGTAAGTACAAGATTCTTCGTGCGTGATGGCTGTGAACGTTCTTGTGGAACCTTCAAGCAAAAGATTATTTTTGCGTGTATGAGTGAGCACATGTGCGTGTGTTTGGTAAGTTTCTTCTTGCTCAAGTTGTCTAGAAGCAGAAAAAAATTGCTGGATTGAGTAGACACAAGCACAAGGAAGAACAAACAGAAAAGAAAAGATTCAATTACGGCAAAAACTGACGTGACTTGAGGAACTCTGACGGTTTTCGAGCGCGATATCCACAAACATATAAGTTCTGGATGTGAGGGCTTATAAAGATCTCCTGATAGAAAGACTCAAACATAACAAATAAAAAAAGACAGGTGAATGGAAGGGTGGAAAGGAGAAAAGGATGGTCCGTCCGTCCGCTCCGTTACATGGCTTTTTCTTTCTTTTCGTTCCTTCTTCATTTACCGAGAATGAAAGTGAGGTGGTGTATATTCGCCATTTCTGAGCCATCTTTGTTTTCGTCGCTTACCGACGAATGCCCACCCAACAGATCCAGACGTTTTGGCATGCTGCACTGCTCAGACAGAGCGAAGGGAAACCCAACGATGGATGCATTGGCCTTGCTTTTTTAGGGTCTCCTTTTTTTAACAAACTCCATCTCCTTACTCCACTCTACTGTGATTTAGTCTACTCTTGCTGAGTGAGTTGTCCCTGAAAAGAAAGAGATTCGTCATTTCTCGTGTTTTTTTTTTTGCAGCTCAGGTTGGGCGCAATCTTAATTAAAAGTTGGTGGCAACTGACCCTGCGTGACTTTCATTTACCTTTGCGCAGATCGATCTCGCACGAAAGCGAGGGCTGAATCGCGCGAGAAGGTAGGAAATGATGCGATTTGAAGCTGAAATAGCAGTCACTCGTAGCATTTCATTTGGTCGCAGCAACCTACAACTGCCAGAGTTGGTGAGTACACCCACACAGGGGAGGGGAAGGGCATCGACTGTCGCCATGTGTGTGTATGTGCGTGCTTTCGAAAAGAACAGAGAGTCCCATTCGCTGCTTGGGCTATGATCTATCCGGCATTTGTATTATCTCGTTTATTGATCAATTGCTCCGATTGAATCAACAACAACTCTTCCTACCCCACTGTGCTGTGAGGAAGAAAGGAAGGAAGGGTATTTGTGCACAATTTGTCATAATCCTTTTTTCCTTGTGTGTGCCCAACCAACCTTCAATCACTGAGGTAGGCCTCAATCCGCCCTCCTCCCCTCTCTTTGGTCAGAACAGAAGCAGCGCAAATGATGCCATCCGGACATTCGACATTCGCCTTATTTTTTCGTTTTCTAATCAAAAGCAAGCGATCGTATCGTCACCTCGCTTTTCGTATATAAGCCTTTCCTCCTTCCCTCCATTCTTCTGTTTTTTAATTACTTCCCTATCCCTACTCATCACTCGCCTCGCTCGTCTTGTTCGCACTCCCTCCTCTCTTCCCACTCTACTATCATTGATACCCTACTAACTTCGGAAATATATATCCCGATCCGCTCTCTTTTCCCGCACCAACTCATCTTCACAATCACACATATAACATACAATGGCCAACTCTCCCCATGGTGGTTTCCTTAAGGATCTTGTCGCCCGCGACCTCCCCATCCGCTCGCAGCTCCTCGATGAGTCTGCCACTCTCACCTCCATTGTCCTCACCGATCGCCAGCTGTGCGATCTTGAGCTCATCATCTCCGGAGGCTTCTCTCCTCTCGAGGGTTTCTTGAACGAGAAGGACTACAAGAGGTAACAACATTTTCCGAGCTGACCTATCTGGCCGTCATTTGGTGTTTGCCAAGAATAAGCGTCTTGGATCTGAAGAAAAATCTTGTGTATTAAAACCCTCACTCTCTTCGATTGCAACCAACAGCGTTGTCGATGATTTGCGCCTCGCCAGCGGCACTCTCTTCTCCATCCCCATCAACCTGGACGTTTCTCAGGAGGACATCGACACTTTGTCCCTTCAGCCCAACAAGCGTGTCACTCTCCGTGACCCCCGCAACGACGAGCCCATCGCTATCTTGACCATTCAGGACATCTACACCCCCGACAAGGTCAAGGAGGCTGTTCAGGTCTTTGGTGACAACGATCTTGCCCACCCTGCTGTCAAGTACCTTCACCAGAACGTCAAGGAGTTCTACGTCGGAGGCAATGTCCAGGCTGTTCAGCCCCCCGTCCACTACGACTATGTCGCCTACAGAAGTAAGTGTCAACAGTATCAGGAAACTTGCTCTGCCCATAAGCACCGATCCAATAGCCTAAAGACTGTGCCTCTAACACTCATCGACCTACTCTACTTATTTTCTAGACACTCCCGCTGAGCTCCGCGCCTACTTCCAGAAACTGAACTGGACCCGTGTCGTTGCTTTCCAGACCCGCAACCCCATGCACCGTGCTCACCGTGAGTTGACTGTTCGCGCTGCTCGTTCCCGCCAGGCCAACGTCCTCATCAACCCCGTTGTTGGTTTGACCAAGCCCGGTGACATTGACCACTTTACTCGTGTCCGTGTCTACGAGGCCATCATTCGCCGCTACCCTACCGGCATGGCTGCTCTCTCCCTCTTGCCCTTGGCAATGCGCATGGCTGGTCCCCGTGAGGCTCTCTGGCACGCCATTATCCGCAAGAACCACGGATCCACTCACTTCATCATTGGCCGTGATCACGCTGGTCCCGGAAAGAACTCTGCCGGCAAGGACTTTTACGGCCCTTACGATGCCCAGTACCTGGTCGAGAAGTACAAGGACGAGATCGATATTGAGGTCGTGCCCTTCCAGCAGGTCACCTACTTGCCCGACTCGGACGAGTACGTCCCCTCGGATGAGGTTCCCGCCGGCGCCAAGACCCTCGACATTTCCGGAACTGAGCTCCGTCGCCGTCTCCGCACCGGTGCCCACATCCCCGAGTGGTTCTCATACCCTGAAGTTGTTGCTCTGTTGCGCGAGTCTCACCCTCCCCGCTCGAAGCAGGGTTTCACTGTCTTCTTGACCGGATACCATGCCTCCAAGAAGGAGAGCATTGCCCGTGCCCTCCAGGTTGCCCTCAACCAGCAGGGTGGCCGCTCCATCTCATTGTTGCTCGGTGAGACTATCCGTGGTAAGCTTTCTTCCGAGCTCGGCTTCAGCAAGCGTGAGCGTGATATCAACATCAGCCGTCTTGGCTTCGTCTCCGCTGAGCTGACCAGAGCCGGTGCCGGTGTCATTGTTGCCCCCATCGCCCCCTATGAGGAGGCTCGCCAGCAGGCTCGCCAGGAGGTGGAAAAGTCTGGTGGATTCTTCCTTGTTCACGTTGCCACTCCTCTTGAGCAGGCCATTGCCTGGGACCGCGATGGTGTCTATGAGCGCGCCAAGAAGGGCGAGATCAAGGGCTTCACTGGTATTGATGATCCCTATGAGGTTCCCAAGCACGCCGAGCTCACTGTCAACCCTGCTGTTGAGAGCGTTGCCCAGATTGTTCGCCGCATTGTCTTGCTCTTGGACCAGCAAGGATACTTTGGCGATGTTTAAAGAAAAAGCATCCAATGCAAGAACACATCCCTTCTACCCCCCATTTCATTCTAACCACCTGTAGCATAGCCCCGCCTTCATCCATACAAGAATAAAACGAAACGTAGTATTTAGTACACCCTTTGTACTTTGGTGGAGTTGGATGGTCAGTGCTTCTTTCGCGAAATCCTGCTGGAAGGAAACACCAAGGTCACGTTGCTTGCCACCAAAATAAAAGTGCTTTGCGTAGACATTTTTTTCGACTAGTCTTCCTCACGCCCTACTTCCATATTTCCCTTTGTCCCGACATTTTCAGAATCGACATTGGCGAGGGTCTTTTTTGGAACCATGTCAAACAAGATTTGTCAAACGTTTCAAAAGACAGGGACCTGTTCATACGGGAAAACCTGCAAATTTGGTATGTTGCTTGGCATGCATGCATTCATTAGTCCGTGGTGTGTGAAAAAAGGGGAGGCTCTTTAACGACACGGCATGCATGTACTCGCATCTTACTCTGCTCTTGCAATTCAATGCAGCCCATGTAGGGTCCCAAGGACACAATAATGTAGGATCATTATGTTCCAACAGCCACTTCACGCTCAGACAGACTTCCCATTGCTACTCGTTCTCAAGAACATGTCTCACACGACACTTCGTCTCATGTGGTACATAGAGCAACAAGCCTCAAGGGCGTCGAGGTGGTTACGAACCCCATGACAGAGAGCCATCCGGGTGGTTCGACGACGCGCCCACCCCTCGGCAAGGACATGGCCCACGGCGTGGCAACCAGCCTGCAGACAACCAACGCAGCGGAATGCGTCCAAATAACCGAGGAAGTAAGATATATGTGTATAAACATGACGCCAATCTTGGGTGATCGCCAAGCCGGCTTCTCACATTCATCTCTGTTTATTCAACTCCACTATCAGTGACAAATGCTGGCGGAAACAGAGGTCGAGGAGGGAAAAAGTCTGGAGGCAGGGGCAACAGCGGACGATTTGTTCCGCCACGCGAAGAACAAGACTCATATGCCGGTATCACCCCACCACGACCCTTAGTGGATGAATCCTGGAAGAAGTCTCTACCCAAAAGTACTGTTCATGTTCATCCATTGCTCTCTCCAAGAAAATAGCCACCCCTGTATTTTCATCCGCATACTGACCGATGTTTCTGTTGTCATCGACCACGACAGATAACTTTCGTTTCCAGTCGATCAGCCCAACAGCAGATGATATCAATAGCGATAGTTACCCTGATCCGCCAGAGCATATCACGCACAGGCCCTACGATTCGACCGAGCAGTACTTGGAAACCCTGTTTTTGCTGCTCCGCGCGGACTGCACGCTGCCTGTGAGAGGGGCCATCCGAGCATACAGGGATGGCGTGGTCGAGGATAACGAGATGACCATATATACCAACGTATGCACGTCATCCCACCATGGCCACTTATGGAACAAGATGGCGCAGCAAGATACTGACTATTTTACTCTTCTCTCTCCCATAGGTTCGCCCTGTGGCGCTACTCTTTGCTTCAATTGGAGTGGTCCACCGAATGACGTTTATGGTGGACGGGCGCCGTGTCAACTGGAAGCAAAGCAAGCGTCTCATCCCAGGAACGATTGTCTGTCTCTCCACTAACGATTTCCAGACGTATCGGTTCGCAACAGTTGTTGAGCGTGACACCGAATTCCTTCAGAACCCCAGGAACCTCAGGATCGGCATCAAGTTCTTGGAACTGGACTCCAGCAGGGACTTTGACTCAGATATCTGCTACACCATGATCGAGTCCATGCAGGGATACTTTGAGGCCTACCAACACGTCCTGCGGTGCATCCAGAACATCGACCCAGATACCCTCCCTTTCCAACCTCAACTCGTTGGCCTCGACCCATTGCTGGAACGACCATTTTATAACAAGCACGCAAACGAACTCACAGATGACGAATTTGTCTCCAAGTCGCTTTCAGACTTTGTGAGGATCTTGAAGGAAGATGAACACAAGGACAAGGGCAAATCCAACAAAACCAAAAATGATAGAGCACACCCAGTCGTACTGGAGGCCATGAACCGACTCTTGAGCAAGGAGCTGGCGGTTGTACAGGGACCTCCTGGAACAGGTAAAACTTTTCTGGGCCTGTTGACCACCAAGATTCTCCTGCAGCAGCTCCAGCCAACGTCGACAGGGCCCATCATTGCCGTCTGCCAGACCAATCATGCACTAGATCAGTTTTTGGAGAACGCCATGAAGTTTGAAGACAAGGTGATTCGGATCGGATCAAGATCAAAAAACGAGGTCGTGAAACCCAGAACACTGTACAACATTCGGCAAAAGTACAGAGAAAGTCCGAAAGAGGCACGTGCGCAAGGCGTGAAGTCGATATTCCCAGTTCGGTTCTTCAAGCTCAAGAACAAGTTGGAGACCGATATGTTGGTATTGTTGGAGGAACTGGCGGTGGACTATATCTCGCTGGCAAAGCTGCTGGAGCTTGGGATCATCAATAAGGACCAGTTCGACTCGTTTTCGAGTGAGGAGTGGGTGACGTCGGTGCAAGAAGAAGAAAACCCGACGGTGAAATCCTGGTTGCGGGCGGCACCCATCATCCTGAATCCCCACGACATCTCGGTCTATGATGACGCGAATCTGAAGGACGATTTCGTGCCCGAAATCGAAGCAGAAGAATTGGAGGATCAGATCCAAGAGTTCATGGTCTGGAATATCGACGAAACTCGAGTGACTGGCAACGTTGTCAATGTCAAGCAATCGATTGTCTGCCATCTGGACGACGAGTTGGTGGGTGATGTCAACGAGTTCCTCTCAATGCGGAATGTCCACGATATCCCGAGCGAGAAGCGAATGGGCGTGTACAAGATCTGGCAGAAACGGTACCGCATGACCATCAACGAAAAACTTGGAAGGTTGAACAAGCTCTTCAACATCGTGTGCGACAACATTAGAGCAGAGTTGCGACAGAACGACGCTCAGATCCTGCAAACTGCTCGAATCATTGGGATGACCACCACAGCTGCCGTAAGCCATCGTTTTGACTTGCTGTAAATGCTGTGTGTGTGTGGGCACTTATATCTAGCGCTTGTTCTCTAATGCTCCGTTTTTTATCTTTAGTCCAAGTACCACGACTTGTTGTGTATTCTCCGGCCACGAATCCTTATCTGTGAAGAGGCCTCTGAGACGCTGGAAGCACATTTGCTGGCAGCACTGACACCCTCTGTCCAACACTTTATCCTGATTGGGGACCACGAGCAGCTGCGACCAAGCATGTCGGTAGATGATCTGAAGAACAAGGGCATTGACATATCTATGTTTGAGCGTCTTGTCCGGAACAAATTTCCTTACTCTGTCTTGAACTGCCAGCGACGGATGCGACCGGAGATCCGCAAGCTGGTTCGACCTATCTACAAGGACCTGAACGACCATGAATCTGTCCGCAAGTACGACGATGTCCGAGGATTTGCCCACAACGTAAGTTAGAGTCCTAGTGGACTTGAAGTGATCATCACTGCTTCAAAGATGGTATACCTAGCTAAGACAAATACTGACTCTTAAGTTCACGATATTTTTCTTCTTCTTCGTCAATAGCTTTGGTTCTTGACCCATGATGAGCCAGACGCACTCGAGAGCAACAACTCGTTTGTCAATCCACACGAGGCTGGTATTATTACCCGACTGGCGGTGTACATCCTGCAGCAAGGCTACCATCCATCCAAGATCACGATCCTGACCATGTACTCTGGCCAACGGAATCTCATCATGGACAAGCTCCGCCGTGCTTCCCATGACGATGCCCGCGAGATCCGTGTCTCAACCGTCGATGGATTCCAGGGTGAAGAGAATGAGATCATTCTGCTGAGTTTGGTCCGCAGCAACAGCAACAACAGCATTGGGTTCCTGAAGACAAGCAACCGTGTCTGTGTTGGCCTCTCACGAGCCAAGAAGGTAAAGCAAACAAACAAGCAGTATTTTCAATAGCAAAGTGGAGTTGAATGGATGCATCAGGACTTTGTTTTTTGCTAACTATTCTATTCTCTTGAACTTTTTTTTTTTTAATTTATCCCCTCCCAAATAATAGGGCCTGTACATTCTCGGCAACGCAAAACTGCTCTTAGAACAATCCAAGCTCTGGGAAAGCATCATTCGGGGCCTGCTGCCTCCTGATTCGAACAATCACCGAGTGGGCAATCGAATCAACCTGCGCTGCCAGAACCACCCGGACACCATCTCCCAGGTCGGTCTCGAAGCCGAGTTTGACAAGGTCGAGTATGGTGGGTGCAATAAGCCCTGTGACGGCCTAATGGAGCCTTGTGGCCATCCGTGCGTCTTCCAATGCCACACCAGCGACCACGACGAGATGCGCTGCAACGCCACCTGTCGCAAGAAACTTTCCTGTGGTCAACATTTTTGCCCCAACAGCTGCAGCGACGTCTGTCGGCCATGCAGTGTCTGTGAAGGCGGCGGAGGAAGTGGTGGTGGAGACCCGTGGAAGTAATGAAGGTAACATAATGTCAGTCGTGATCCCGCTGCTTTTCCTCTTTTTTTGCATTTTCTTCCACTCTGACAACAAATAAAACAAACATGAAACATGAAATGTGCACTAGATTATGGTGGTTATGTTTAGAAAGAAAAGATGCGTGCTATTCTGCGCGAGTCCTAGGAGCCAAACCGTTTTTTTTTCCTTAGGCGCTAGGTGGTGGAGGAGGAGGTTGGGTCGAAGGAGTTTCTGAAGGGGTTGAGTGTGCAGGAGGTGGTGGAGGCGCTGAAGAAGGGGGCGGAGGAGGTGGAGGCAGTCCATTGCTTGCTGCCCAGCCTGGCGGCGCCATTGGTGGAGGAGGTGGTGGTGGGGCGCCATAGGGTGCGTAGTATGCAGAGTAAGGGTTGTAAGCGTAGGCGCCAGTGGATGCTCCTGGGTAGCCGGGTGGAGGAGGTTGTGTTGCACCTGCTTCTGAGCCAGTGTTCCATGGCGCGTTGGAGGCGGAAGGAGGTGGTGGGGGTGGGGGTGCACCCGAGTGATGATGGTGTTGCTGCCATGGTGCTGCAGAGGCCGAAGGAGGTGGAGGAGGTGGAGCGCTTGTGCCGGGGGCTCCATGCTGCTGCCATGGTGGGGGTGCTGAGGAGGACTGTGCTGCACTGGCGGCAGCGCGGGCCGCCCATGGTGGAGGTGCCGATCCGTGACCTGAATCTCTTTCGCGGTCGCGTTCTTTATCTCTGTTTGCCCATGGAGGTGGAGCACCGGATCCTCTTCCTGATGAAGGACCGTAGTGATCCTAAAAATAAGAGAACAAGAGAATATGTCAGAGATTGTGAAAAAACCCGTTAGTACAGAGGGGAAAAAGTTGAAATGTCCACTCACCGATGATCCTCCGTTGCTGTGGCTATCATAACTAGCTCCCGAAGATGCTGGTACTGCCGCTCTGGCGCTGGCTGGCACTTGTTCACCCAGCTCGGCCATAAGGTTGAGATACTCTGAATCGACCTTCTGGTTCCGTTCCGCTGCCTCAGGGTTGTTGCGTTCTCGGCAATCTCTAGTAGCGTGTCCGTGGCCTCCACAGATACCGCACACCAGGTTGATTGTGACGTTGTGGATTTCGGGGCACTCGTACTTGCGATGTCCAAGTCCACCACAGTTCAAACAGGTCTGGTTCTCGTCGTCTCTCAGTGTTCCATTCAACGAGGCCAACTCTCTCAGCTGCATGCGTTTCAGCTCGTTTTGTCCCTCGGGCACTGATGCGGACTATATAAAAAAAAACCATAAAATGAAGATAATTATTAGATGTCGTCGCCACAGGGTATTTTCAAACATCCAAAAAGAACGCAACTTACGGTCTCGATGATCTTGTTGATCAGTTGGATGGCCTTGGCGACCTTTTCTTCAGTATCTGCTGTGACCAGGCAGTGCAGATCTTCCTCCAGGTTTGGTCCAGATGTTGAATCCCTGGACTTTCCTTCTTTGACCGACCCACGGCCGCGGATGTTGATCTTTGCGCCCGACTCTGTCTCCATCTTCTTCAAGGTGTTGCCGCGTGGTCCGATCAAAAGTCCAATAAAGTTGATCTCAGGGAATTCCTTGACAGGGATGTAGACCTTGTCCTGAGTCTTGGTGGGGCGTTTGTAATCGGCTGGGGGCCGGAAGTCGGGGTACTTTTTCAATGCGCCGTCGATCAGCTGGTGACGCTCGTTCTCCAGCTTTTTGCGGTAGCGGTATTCTCTGGTGTTGACACGCTTTCCTTCGGCGTTGTATTCTGGCTCAGGAGATCGAGATCTATATGAACCAGGGATGAATGTTTTAGCAACAGGCCCATCAGATAGTCTTATTGCTTCTGCAAGCTGTGGCATTAGTTGTTACCTTTCGCGATCCAGTGGAAGCACATCTCCGCTCTTCAGTTTCCTGGCAATTTCTTCCAGACGTGTGTGCACTATTGAGATACGATTATAAAAGATGAACAGAATGCACGAGTATACGTTAACAGGCATGTGAGACAGTCTGTCGTTTGTTCCGTTGCACTGGCCAAGTGGCATCAAATCCTTACGCAAAAACATTTCTTCCTGCTCTGCTGACATGTTGGTGGGGAGGGCAGTGGGCATTCCGGGAATAGTGACCTTCTCATCCTCTGCTGCCCAGCGACTCTTGCGTTTCCTCCTAGGTTCGTCACCATCTAAAAGAAGAAGAAAGCAAATATAGAATATTTGTCAACATGCAATATGATCACCTCTATGATTCGTCCTCTTTCAGAACAACTCATTTCGACCCTTTGCACTGTGCTCCACGTACTTTGACCAACTGCCGATGCCTCGGTCCTGGGGCTGAAGCTGTTGGACTCTGGGGTTGTGTAATTGCTGCCATGAGACCCTTTGCTTTCATATCCAGGGTAGTCTCTAGGTGTGCCCTGGAATCGACTAAATGAACGTTCAGCGACTTCTGCTGATCGGCCTCGCTGATGCTGCTCGTCGGCTTCCTGAACATCGCCAATCATGCGCTTGCGAGGCCCTAATGGGGTGTTATTCGAGCCCGTCTTGCCCAAGTTCCAGGACATGGTGTTGTGTTGAAGAAAATGAGGGGGAAGGGGAGAAGAGGAGTAATGGAATTATTCGTTGATCGACAGCTTTATACGGGCGCTTGAGATGGTGACGTCATACTTTTTCTCGCTTGAATTTTTTTCAAACACCTGATACGGTGACCGCGCAAACGAGGAATCAATCCTGTCATAAGGTGATAGATTAACTTGAGATCCCGGCGGCTATTTCAGGGCTCCAGGACTCTCTAGAGTTGCCGAAATGGCTCTAGAAAGACATTGCAAGATTCTGGGTTTGTCTGACTATTTATGTATGTATGAAAATATTAGCTTCCATCTGAAATTTAACCAATCAGGTTGATTTCTGGAGAGATGGCCGAGTTGGTCTAAGGCGCCGCGTTAAGGCCGCGGTCTATTCGTAGGCGTGGGTTCAAATCCCACTCTCTTCATATTTTGTCCATCTTGCGATGGGGCGTTCTTTTTTTTGGCCAAATGTAAGAAACGCCACCAACTCTTCCTTTTTTTCTCTTCGCGCTTTCGCTCGTCTGTGAAGGTCTTTGACAAACAACAAAAGTCGTTACGAACTTCGAACAAGGTGGCTCCTGCAAAGGACTTTTGATAGCATATTTTTAAGCGGATACCCTCTTCATGAACTGCCCTCAGAGGATGACTGCATCAGGCATCAGGGATTAGTAGCCTCTGAGAGGAATGGGGTCGTTGGGAAGAGATGGCCCGTATCTAAGTTTACTAATGAGCGTCCATCAAAGCTTTATATACGGACAGCCTTGATTGTCGCCTCTTTCTCCACCGTAGGAGAAAGAAGGCCGCTATAAGGAACCCAAATATACCAAAAACCACCCATACAATATCGAGTCTCTTGCTTGCCTCTCGGGTTCGACAACTCGGCTCAGACCTTTGCTTACCTGGATTCTACTAGGTAAGGCGAAATTAGTTTGTGAAGCATTCGCTTACTGCAAACAATTGTAGTGTGCAAAAAGTATGAATTGGCCAAGAGAGTAATCGGCGCTGTGGTTGCCAGGCGTGATCTCGACTCCTCACGAGATGTGGACCCAGTTTTTTATTTCTTGAAGATGCACTAATATCATCTGTGCGACGAAGAACCTAGTAAAGTATTTTTACCAATGTTATTGCCGTAAGATCATTGACGGAGATCTTGTTGACATACGCATACTTGTCGATACGCGCATAGTGGATGATAGGCGGTAGTTGCCCCTTTGCAAATGGACAGTAGACTACCTTTCGATTCTTTCACCGACGCTGCTGTTGATGCTGGCCACGGTTGTATTGTTGTCTGGTTCGAAAACGAGTCGCTGCCAATTCTTTGCTTCATCGGATCAATCAGATCCGTCCTAGCCCACTCTCCGAGACCATTACTCTCTAAGCTATAGGTTTGTGATTCTGGGATATTTGAAGCCATGGGATCGTAACAGAATCCCACGCCACCGGGATATCGCATCCTGAACACACCGTAATCGTCCACACTGCAGGTTATGCCGTAGACCCATATGCTGTTGTTATAAGCGTCCGAAGACAAATATGTCGATGGTACAGTGCTGATTACAGACCAATAGTTGTTCAGTGTAGTTCAGTGTAGTTGTAGAGTGATCTACTTTGACAAGGCCTTGGAGTTGCTCGACAACATCGTTCTGAAATGCTTCTGCGATAGCGTATACGGTGCCCTGAATGGAAGACATACGGACCGGGAAAGCTACTTTCAATGACATGGCCAGTTGTGTGCAAAGGTGAAAAAAAGGAAAGATGAAAGGAAAAGCAAAAGCAAGTACATTCGCATTTTTATGTTTCTTTCACATTGAACCCAAAATATGCAGGTTTGCAGCACATGCCGTAGGGCTGTTGCCATAGAGAGTTTTTGCCAATGAATAGCAAGGCGTCTTCATGCGCTAACAACATTTGTCTCTGAGGGCGAGCTATCATTATGGATCGATCCTTGAGGATGTTTGGAACGGACTGCTAGCTCATGTTCCCAGCCCAGGACTCTCACGCTAGGCATTCTGTCCGCCTTCGTCTTTTTCGATCTCTGCTTCCTCCACCGTCTGACGAAGGAAAAGCTCACCACAGCAAGACTAAGCACGTCCAATACCATTCCTGTGGCAACGCGGTTGCGGTTCAAGAACTTGATTCATTGGAACGCTTATAAAACAGCCCAGGAAGTTGGTGACAGCTGCAAAAAAAAAAAAAAAGTGGCTCCCTGCTCCGCACTACAATGCCTGGATTAACACATACACGCATTGAAACATCGCGACTGCGATGCTGCGGCAAGGTTTGCTTGGCGAGACTCCGTTTATTTTACAGCTCTGGTTACTTCAACCACAAGCATTACTCTCTGCACGTGGAGGCCCGACATCGTCATGGATCGGTGCCCAAGGGCTTTTCACGCTCGAATTTCTCATCCAAGTCATTCTGGTCCTGCAGCGAATCGTCATCAGTTTCCGACCTTCCCGACTTCCGTTTTCTCCTCCACCTGAAGACCAAGATAACCACCACGACAATCCCAAATAAACCCGACACGATCGATGCAATGACGAGTTTTTGGCTTGATCGTCGGGTGTGACAGCTCGGACCAAGACCTTCGCCTACCGGTATGCTTTCTGGTAGACTGAACCTGGGCCAGGCTTGAGATGAACTATTGAGCGCATGAAGATCGATCGCAGTGGGCACGTAGTATTTTGCACTCGGATCAGCGGGTTCATTGTACTGTGCAAGCCAATTCACAACCAGGAATTGCGGCTCATCTTGTTGGGGGCCGCCATAAACAGGTAAAAGACGAGCGAGTTTGTTCATTACCGGAGTGTTTTCGTCCTGAGAAGTGAATGGGCCTTGTGTCTGCCTTGTTTTGCTGTCAAAGATGTACAATCTGTACGTTCTTATTTTTGTTGAGGAATCAAATGCCTACAAGAGAGAAGAGAACGCAAAAGTAAGAGAGACACTGAGCAAGAAAGGCGCCTTTCTGCAATTCGACGTGACATTAATGACAGCGCATTTTTCTTTTGTTTCCATACCGAGCAGATGTAATAAAACTTGGCCTTAGCGACCGCGGCTACAAAGAAGTCCAACAATCCACAGTCGACGTTCCATGGGACAGATATGGCCGCAGTCGGAGGACTGGTCAGATGGAATGGTACTTGCAATGGAAAGTACATGAGAGACTTGCTGTATGTCGTCTGATTTGTCCCGACTACTGGGATCTTTGGTTCAGAGGCAAGAACGGAAAATATTTGACTGTCGCCGTACTCTATTACTTCGATGGTTGCGTTCTTTTCGCTCTAGTATACATAAAAAAGAAGGACTAAGTCAAGAATGCATTGGAGCCATACACAAAGGATCTCATATTGAAGGAGCAATGTGTGCTTACCAACATAACAGGAGGAGAAAGGTCATCGCTAGTGATATTGGCCAAGAGTGCCTCTTTCCTGATGCGTGCGAGCCAGAGAGTAGGCGGCCCTTGCACATTCAAAGGTGGCCGGTAGATCACCATCTCATCCCCTTCAGTGTAACCACCGTTGCTGTCACCGTCCGAATCCACGATCTCTGGCTGAATAAACAGTTTTGGCCAGCCAGGAAATGCAATCGGATCTACCAGATCTGAGAGTATCCATTCCCCGAGACCGCTGCTGTCTGAGCTGCACGTTTGATATTGTGGTGTCTTTGGAGCCATCGGGTCGTAATGTAGGCCGCCGCCATCTGCGAGTCGAAATGTAAATACGCCATTCTTGTGCAAATTGCAGACCGCTTCCTTAATCTGATCAAATACGTTGTAATCCTCAGTCCAGAAAGTAATTGTAGGCATAGTGCTGACAACGGTCCAGGTGTTGTTTTCAGGCGTGATGGTGGGATACCCTGCCTTGATCAAAGTAAAGAGGCCATTGTCACCGCCAAGAGACTAAGATCCTTGGATGACAGCATACATGCTGTCCTGACTGACGGCAACACAGGCAGGACCCTTCAGTTGAATCGCCATGCTGATGAGTGAGTGATGGCCGGTTTTACTTGAGAATGAGGAAAGGTGGATAGAAAGAAAAGAGAAAAGGAACTGGAGGGGATTGTGGTTTTTTTAAAGCACCGAACACGAGTGGGCTCTGACCATTACTTTACTTTAAGCATGTACTGCTACTTTTGCATGAAAAAAAACAGTCGCTGTCAGTCCCTGCTGATGGACTGGTACATTAACAAACATCACTGTATGCAGGCACAAGACGTGCATGCTGATGACTGCTGCAAGCAAGCAGTGTGTAGCACAATGTCAATAGCACAAAGCTTTGTGACATGATGTTTATTGCTGTACAATGCTCCTTCCTACAACGAGGAGCAGCCATGTCAAGGTAGGGTGTCTAAAAGTATCGGTGCCTGAGCGTCTTTGGAACGACTTGCCAATTCCCGTTCTTGGTCCATTGCGGTCTGTGGATAATTTTGATCCGCCTTTGACTTCTTCGAGCTTCGTTTCCTTCGCCATGCGACAATGAAAACTACCATGGTAATCCCAAATATGCCTGAGACAATCCCTGCAATGGCGAGTCTCTTGTTTGCCTTCAGAGTATAACAATTCGGTTCGAGACTGGTGCCCACCGGTATGTTCGATGGCAAGCTGAAGTCGATCCAAGATAAGGACGGTTGATTGATCTCTCTTATATCTATGGCCATGATCAAAGGAGTATGAAAGTACGTCCCATATTCGCTTAGAGCCAGGAACTGTGGTGTGTTCGGTTGTGTAGCGTTATACACAGGCAAAAGACAAGGCAGTTCTCTGGACGCGATGATAAAATTAATAGGATAATCTGAGGGTGTCGTAATTGTGAATGGGCCTTGCGTCTGCGCGTGTACGCTGTCGTAAATATACATGACAAGCTTGTCAGTCTTAGATAGGGCATCTAGCGCCTTTTAAATTGAAAAGAAGAGACGAAGAGTTATTAGATCACGACTTTCAGCATTGTATCCGATACTCCACAGCTGCACAATCTTGTTCATACAAAGCAAGCATAGTAAAATTTGCCCTTGGCGACTGAGGCCATGGTAAATTTGCGCGACCCATTGCATTCAACGCTCCAAGGAATAGTTGTAATAGAAGATGGTGGAATTGTCCGATTGAGTGGGGCATTGAGCGGAAAGTAGGTGAGGTTCCTGTTGTAGGTGACACGATCAGTGCCTAGCACTGGAATTGGGGATACCAAACCATGAACAGAATATATCTGGCCGTCGCCATATTCCAAGGTTGCAATGGTTGTGTTCTTCTCTCCCTAACATACAGACAAATCAGATATAGAAATAAATCAACTCGTGCTTGCACCGCCCGGCATTTGTATTGAAAAAGACATCGTATGCTTACGAATGAGACCTGGATGAGGTCGCCGCTGGTGATCCTGTTGACAAACAGGTTCTTGTTCGTGCGTGCGAAGTAGAGCATAGGCGGCAGTTCTTGATGCCATCTTCGTTGATAGATGGCGACCTCATCTCCTTCGCCGTCATCACTGTTGATGTCGCTGCCAGAACTCACTGTCTCCAGCCGGATGACTTTTCTCCAGTTACTTAAATCGATCGGATCAACCAGGTCTGATCTTCTCCATTCGCCATGATCGTTGCTGTCTGCACTGCACGTTTGAGTTTTTAGTGATTTTGGAGCCGTTGGATCGTAGCGATACCCAGTTCCACCTCGAAACCGCAAAGTAAACACACCATACTTGTCAACGGCACAACCTGTGCTGTATATTTCATCGTAGCCGCCATAAGAGACTGGAGGGAAATAACTTGCAGGTGTAGTGCTTATAGCAGACCAAGTGTTGATTGTAAATATTGTCGGATACTCTGACTTGATCAATACCAGCAGTGGTTCGCCATCACCTTGCCTCCCTTGGACGGAAGCGTACATGGCGCCCTGGTTGACAGCGATGCAAGCAGCGCCATAGTATTCGATTGCCATGGTGAGTTATGTGTATTCTGTCCTGGTTTTCCTGAAAGGATGAAAGGAAGGAAGAAATAAAAAACAACAAATGTCCGCTGCATTCACTTTATTGCATGTGAGCCTTTTTTTTTAGAGCAAACGCAAAAAGATGTCACGGGGTTTGCATCGCGCTCTGTGGCGAGTGGGCGCTCAGCAACTGAAGATTAGCTGTTGTCCTTGAAAGCTGACTGCGGAAGAGTCCACCTTGTTCAAAAATGATCGGTAATACCAAAGAGCGGGCTACGAAGCTCCTTCACAGCGCGAGAGAGCAACCTTGTCAGAGCCGGGTATAATCCAAAATCGGTGCCTGTGCGTCTTTAGAACGACCTTTCAATGCCAATTCCGTCATACGAGTCTGTGTCAAGTTCGATCCGCATCTGTTTCTCCGACCTTCTCTTTCCCTGCCGCCAAGCTAACAGGAAAATGAGCATAGCAACCCCAAATATACCCATCAGTGACGAGTTTCATGCTAGCCTTTCGATTTCTACAGCTCGGACCAAACCTTCGCCTTCCGGTTTGTTGTCTGGCAGGCCAAACCTAGGCCAGCCCTCCTACGATGAACTATTACTGAGTACGCATAAATCGATGGCGCGGGGCACACTGTTCAGAGAAAAATCCAATTCAAAACCAAGAGCAGTGGCTCGTTTTACTGCATGTCACTGTATACAGGTATAAGGTAATTGCGGGTATTTGAATATAGTTGACCAGTAGCATCGTTCAGGAGCTAGGATGGGCCATGAGTTTCCCGTGATTTGCTGCCGTGATGTACAAGTCGAGTTTGTCCGTCCCTGACGTGAGATCTACCGCTTTCTTCATTACTAAAAAAAGATATCGAATGAGATTTAGATATCGATTCAAAGGCACCGCGTCCATCTCTCACCTACTTGTACACAATTCACTTCCGTACCACTCAGAGGTAATAAGACCTGCCCTTAGCAAATCGTAGCGAGAGTGAAGTCTGTCCATCCACTGCAGTCAACGCTCCAGGGGAGAGATATGGTCGAAGTCGGGACATTTCTCAATTAAAGTGAGACCTCGAATGGAAAAAGTAGACAAGTGTCTTGTCGTATGAGACACGATCAGTGCCTGATACTGCGACTGACGATCCCGCAACAAGAGCGGAAAATATCTGGCCATTGCCATACTAAAAATTCTTCAAGGTTGCGTTCTTCTCGTCTGAATACATTGGTGAGAGTCGGTTAGATGCGACAAAGAGTAGGTTGAAACGATAAAGCTATCAATAGTCACTTACCAAAGCAATACGAGTGAGGTCGTCAGTGGTGATCTTGTTTGGATATGCTCTCTTGACAACTCGTGCGTACTGTGTAGTCGGTACATATTCCGACGAATAGAGATAATAAATCACCATCTCGTCTCTTTCACTCTGACTGATGCTGCCATCGATGGAAGATACATACTCGGACTGTAGAATGCTTGCGCAAGCACTCTACATCGATCGGGCCAGCCAAATCCACTCTCCTCCCCTCTCTAAAGCTGTTACGAGCTGCGCCGCGAGTTTGTGATTTAAGAGCCTTTGGGGCCATGGGGTCTTAGCGATATCCGACGCCGTCCGGAAACCGCAAAGCGAACACACCTCTCTTGTCCACGTCACAAGCCGTATCAAGGAACTGACTGGAGAACTAGTAAACTTTAGACCAAATAATTTTGCAGGTTCAGTGCTATTGACAGACCAAGCGTTTCTTCCAGTTGCAATGGTCGGATGCACCGTCTTGATCAGCAGGAGGACAGATAATCTTCGGCGACAGCATACATTGACAGCAATGTAGGCAGGGCCTTTTGATTGCTTCGTGGTATCGACGTGACCGCGTGTTGGTTTATTTTTTTCTTTCTTAGGGTGTGAAAAGCGAAAAGGTCAATTTTTATTCGTCTGTGGAATGTTTTTGTTGAAAGCACCCTACCACAACCAAAAAAAAAAAAAAAAAAAAAGGTGCCTCGAAATTAACATGCACGAAAGTGTGGGATGTCGTCGATGAAATTGAGAGACTGTCACGCCATTCCTATTTTAAAGCACTGTTTTCAAACGTGGTCAGCAATCCATGTGGGTGGGGCTTATCACCAGGTATCAATGCCTGGGGATTCTTGAACCGATCCCCCAACTTGTATCTTGCTTCGGGGGTGTCCAGCAGCAACCGATCACCTGCCGCGGACAGCTTCGATCTTATCTTTCTCCTCCACCACACAAACAGGACACGGCTACAACAATGCCAAATGCTCTGGACACTGCTCCAGCAATGACAAGCTTTTTGCTCTATTCCTGGGCACAGCAACTCGGCTCAAGGCTTTCGCTCAATAGCAAGCGTCCTAACAAAGCTGACTAAGACAGTGGCGAATCCTTGACTACACGAAGATAATGGCTCTGGATATTGGCACGCGAGACCTGTCGCACGAATTGACGACCAAGAATTGTGGCCCGTTCTGATGTGCGGCATGATGCACATGCAGAAGACGAGTAGATTCGGGGAGTGTGACATCAGTAGCAATCCGAACTGTTTGTTTAAGTATATAATCCATCATCGTCAATCTGACAGGCCGCGGATCGAAATTCTTCGTTCTTTAATCTTGTATCGAAGTATGCAGAAGACGTTTGTACTGAGAGTGAACCTAATACTGTTCCCGTGTTATGTGAAGAAGTCCGCTTTGAGAGAATAACGCAAAAATACGTATCCGTCATCTTGAACGGCCGGAGACACAGTGTATACGACCACGTGGGTGGCAGCGGTGCAGGCAGAACTCACTGGGGACAATTCTGATACGGCAGTGACTTTAGTGAGTGGGGAAAAGTGAGGAAGTATGGAAGAGCGAGCAAAGTTCAAATGCAGTGACGAGAGGACATGTGGTTTGTCCCATCGAGGTTGAGAGTAACTCGTTGTTTTGGTATATGTGAACCTTCCTTCTGCTTCATTCACACTTCTCGACTCGTCCGATTCACCGAGAAAGAGAACAGTCATATGGAGAGACTCGAAACGAGGGTATTGATGTAATCGATCCGATGCTGAACGATGACAATACCATGGTTATTTCTCCAGTTGGCAATGGTATTATTATAAGGTGTCGTATCTTCGATCAGTTTGGAGGGTAGAGAGCAGCTAACGATCGGACTACGCTTGACTTTGTGTTGCATTGGGTGCACTGATATTACCAACCGGAGCACTGTCTTGAGTATCGTCATGAACTTGGGATGTTATTTCTGGGACGATATCCAGAACATAGTCCGGTGCGTAGGTTAGTGCTTGATCCGGGTAGTCTGGTGCATCATTCTGTGTATTGTCTCCCGAGCCCATGTATGCTGGTGGCGGTGTCGCCTCTGCTGAGGCATCCTGAAACGCTTGCACATCTGCATGGGCTAGTGCCCTTGCCTGATCAGCCTGTATCCGCGCCCGGCTCTGGCCCTCGAACTCGATGTCTTCGTTGTATTGTGGAAGTCGCTTGAGCTCCCTTGCCAGCTGCCATCGCTCCCCGCTCTTGACGGTGCAGAAACAGATAAATGCTAGGACACACAGGGCGATGACAGCGTACTCCGGAACCTTCAGAAAGTGAGTCATCTTGTTTTTTGAGGGCTGAGTGCGCACCGTTGATCCACCCTTTGGAGTCTTTTATGAGTTGAATGGTGAGGAAGGGTTGAAGCAGAAGAAGGACGCCTTTGTTGTTCGCCCTGCCCTTTATACGATTTATTATTACAGTTTGTCTCTTCAACGGCCAAACATCTTTTCCAAATGAGGGTTTTTCTACAAAGATGATGCTTCGTTGTTGCCTCGTGCCATGGGTATTCAACATAGTGACAAGCACATTATATTGGGCAAAACGAGTGCTCATTGGCCCATTTCAGTCAACTGGGCGCGTGCGTGCTCTCGGGACAACCTTAAACTCATCGACTTTTATAAACCCGCTTGCGCTTTGTTTTTGCTGCATCTGTTTGTGAGGAAAAGCCGACACTTGATGGTGCGTACCAGTCTGTGTCGACCTTCACTCTTCAAAATCTAGTCTTCTCCTTTCTGGAAGAAGTTCACATCCCACTCTCTCAAACTCAAACTCAAGCTCAAGCCCAAGCTCAAGGTTGTGTTGTTAGTCGAGCGAACACAAATAAACAATATGCAGGCAAACCTTCGACCGAACAGCAGCCACTAGCGCCAACATCTATGTGCCAAACTTTTCTGACAGTAATTAGGCGAGCATTCCCGAGGTAAAGTAGGGTGCACCACTTGTATCCTTTCGAGAGGACAATCTGATGGTGGTGAATGGGATACTCGCAAGAATAGAATCGCACCCAGATGGTGATGATGACATGGACCATACATGGCAAATAGCAATGGCTATGGATTCTGAGAACGTGTGTATTTTGAGTGGTGTTACTCAAAACAAAATCTTGGAAGATAGGAACCTTAAAAAACAGGAAGATACAACAGCCCATTTTTTCGCGTATGGAATGCACATGGTGTCAACAGCAGGGTTCTCTATCATCCATATTTTTATTCTGAATTGCGGCGGGCCAGTGCTTGTCAAACTGGAGCCGACAGCTACTATTTCCCACATGCCATGTCTGCATTGTACACATACTTTCCCCTCATGTCTTTCTTCTCTCGCAGAGAAACCGGATACATCTCTCCGTCTGTGGCAGAGTCGACAGGGTGAAGGGTCTGAGCGATTTTGGAATTTCGGCTATGAATAACCTCCTGCAGAGCACCCTCTCCTCCCATGCACCATGCACAACTCATGACCCCGCCACGCCACGATGCCTGGATAGACTAGTGGGCGTTACAACTGGGCTTGTTCAATTGTCCACAGATCGAAGTACGTTCGTGGAAAAAAGTCATTTAAAAACTCTTCGGATCTGAACTCTGTCCTCGTACTTTCCGACTCTTTGTTACGCTTCCTCACAATTTTGTCAACATAGTAAATGACTTCTCTTCGCTTAAAACTGAACGACACATATCTGGTTGTCCCTCAAGACCCAGTCCCCACCCCATCCTCCTCATCACCGCCATCCAACACCGGAGCATCTTCATCACCCACAACGCTTTTAAAGGGCAATGTCACTGTCTTTCTGTCCAAACCCATCAAAATCTCTTCACTCTCCATCACACTGAGCGGGACCACACATATCGCCAATCTAGGACCTACTGGAAAGCGTGCCCACTACTCTCGCAGGCATCTCCAAGTCCAACATTTCATCCTCGCCCCACACTCAGATCCAACACAGTACTACACGCTAGTGCAACAGAACAAACACCTGGGATCATCGGTCACTTCTTCATCTTCAGATGCTGTCAATTCGTCATTACGTCTCTCTAGATCCTCTCATTTCCAATCTACACTACAAGTACCAGGGATTCCAAACCCTGGGCGAAGCCAAGATCATATCAAAGACGAGTCCCTATCGTTCGAGTTCGAGATACCCGTGCCAAACCAAATCCCAACATCAGTCATGACCCCACAGGGTGGAACCATTTACCGTCTGACCGCATCCATGACCATGGCCAACAAGAACAAGTCCCGAACTTCGGCCGCAGGACTGTTGTCGCTCCTAGCCATGGGACCTGGACAAGTGAGCGATTCCTTAACGGTACAGATCTATCGAGCTGGATCAGTGAGACCTTGTTCCGGAGCAGGTGGAGACGATACTAGCCAGGACGACGAGGATATCACACCTCACACTGTTTCGAACGTGTGGCCTGATCAACTGGATGCTAGAGCAACAATCGCCTTCATACAGCTTCCTGCCAAGAGTAACCCTGACATCAGAGTCCAGGCCCAGTTTCTGGGCGAGAAGTCTATGAATATCCAATCCTTTCAGACTGTGCTTTGGGAGCGCGCCATCTACCGAGTCCAAAAGATCGGTCAAATTGTTCCACAGAGACAAGATGCTACCTCATCAGAGCCACCCATGGTCGTGATTGGCGTCCGAAACCGGATCATATGCACTCAGAGCAGCAACAAACCCTGGCTACCGTACACGTCCCGCACATCTGGTCATCACACCGCCCTCGCCAACACGTACCACTTCTCTACGCCAAGCTCCATCCGCGGATCTAAAGACCTGTACTCTGTGCGAAACTGCAACCCGTCCACGTTTGGCGGGATATGCCGCCGTGGATGCTGTGCTTCCGGCCAGGAAGACGCCTCGATCCAAGATGCAGAGTTTGGCGATATTGCGATCGAGATCCAACATTTCTTGAAATGCTCGATCATGATCCAAGGGGTTGCACCCAATAATTCTTCTGAATCATCATCACCAGCTCCCATCCCATCCAATCGCCTCATGGAGTGGACCATTGGCGATATCCCGGTCGTCTTGCGTGGAGTGCCCAATGGGGCTGAAGTGGACGCAACCGGGCTTCCGACTTACATGGGCTCGTTTTCCACTTCGGTGCTGTCACTTGATGATGCGCTAGCGTACGAATCTGGGCGCGTGATTCGCAGCAGTAGATATCTCTCGTCGGGTAGGAACTCAGAGGATGATGACGATGCTGCACAAGAGGGCAGTTGGAGAAGCACGAGACGGAGTTCTTGGGCCAGCAGCCAAGCACAACGCAATGCAGATGGTGACGATGACGACGCGCTCAGTGCTGTGACGGGAAGAAGTTATGCAGACAGTGGACTGTTTGTTCTTCCAGGCTACGAAGAAAGCAATGGGCGGCAAACTGCAGAAGTTTCGTTCTAAAAAGTAAAATATCGTGGTTGTTATACCTATGGACAGAGTCTGGGGGTTTTTGAAGTCCGATTCGTGCACCTGGGATCTGTGTGGAGAGAGCAGAAGATAGTCGAACAGTGATTTTCCTCATTAAGGGCCATAGAACTGTTGTCCCCTCGCTCAATGCCCCTGGCACAGAAAAGAACCAAAACAAGACAAGGGCGTCATTGACCTTTTGAGTCGAGTCAAAATCCTTTCAACCGTCTCCGCCATGGTCGCCACAAGGAGGGCTACAGCCGCAAGCAAGGACGCATCACCAGAGCGGACATTGAGAAGCAAGAAGAATGGCAAATCGCTACCAGTGCCATCCGTCCACATGGTCAAACCAGCCATTCCCAAGGCAAAGAAGACATCACACCCACGTAAAGCAAACCATGACAAAAAGCCCGAGCCTTCAAGCAAGAGCACGCCTACGTCCAAAGCACCACAGCCAACAAGAAAGTCGAGTCGGCGCTCAGGATCACCACCAAAAGATGAGGAGTCTATCGTGGCTCTGGAGATCACCTCTATAGCGAAGCTGGCGATCCAGTCTTTGGCACAAGCGGTTGCAGGAATCGAAATCCAGGAACAAAAGGTCCAACCCGTAGTGAAGACCGAGACATTGACATCACTGGACAGCAAAAGTTCCACTTACACTGCAGTCAAGGAAACTGACGATACTACACATCAATTGGCCAAGCCGACCGCAGAACGTGCTGGGGTACAGCAGGGTCAGAAACGGAAATTCTCTCGAAAAATCAAGGCCATCAAAGCTGAGGAGGTCACATTGCAGGACGAGGACAAAGACGAGGAAGAAGACGAGTCGGACGAAGATACCAACCACTCGGATAGTGACAGCGATTTCGGATCACACATGAAGAGAAGACAGAGCTCCAGCAATGAATCCGCCAAGCCTGTCAAGATGATCAAGGCTGGGATGTCAGAATACGGTACGACCCTGCGGTATTGGTCTCGCCACAGTATCAGTCTTTTTGTGATACTGTCCTAACAACTTGCTACTCTTGTAGAGCGCGAGCGACTGGAAAATATCAAAAAGAACCAGGCGATGCTCCAGTTCTTGCAGCTCCCAGCAACCTCTGCCGTAATCCAGGTCGCGACCCTTGAAGGCAAACCAAAGGAGGAGATCGAATCCATTGGAACCAATGATAAAGTCACCACACCTGCTCCCAAGCGGATACCAAAACAGCGAGAGAGCAGAGGTAACTAGCATGGTATTCTATTTGCCTTGGAAGAATTGTCAGAGGACTAACACTCTTAACCCGATATAGCTCCGGTGATCGTGCGGCCAGCAAGGACATCAAATCGGTTACGCGGACTAGAAGTTGCTCCTCTGGAGATAGGAGAAAACGACTCAGTCGACAATGGCGAATCGCAACAAAAGAACGGTGCATCATCATCCAAAGCCGCCAATGGCAACACAACTCAGGAAACGGAAGGAAACGATTCGGACGAGGAGAACCCAGGCAACCTGATGTCGGGAGACCTGTTTTTCGACAAAGAGACACGCGACAATGCCATCCGGGTGGATGGACACTACAAGGGTTGGATCCACCCTGAAGTGCTGGCCAGATACGGGTTCGAAAAGTCGGCGCAGGACGCATGGCAGGCTCACGGAGGAGGAACCTTTTCGTTCAAGGACCCGCTGGGTGACATGGGAGAGGGGGTAGCAGGCGCAAGTCTGGCAGGGAGCCACTCGAAATCGAAGTCCAAACGACCCAAGCATGATGCCCGTATGGTCTCCAAAGCTATGTTCAAGAAAAATCCCAATGCGTACTTTTATCGCCACAATGAACCTGGACAGGTGAGATCCATCGCATGCCTAGCCTTTGTTACCCTGCGCGGTCGAAACTATTTGTCTGACTAACACCATCCCAACTTGACATTGACTTTAATAGGAGCAATGGACGGGCGACTGGACATCCGACGAGCGGGAGATTTTTTTGCAGGTGGCACGAGAGCACGGATGCGGCGACAAATGGGGCCTGTTTGCGTCCCACATCCCACACAGGGTTGGATACCAGTGTAGTAACTTTTATCGCCAGGTAGTCCTTCCCGAGGGGTTGGTGTTTGACCCCAACTACGAGTACACCTCAAGGGGAAAGCCCATCTACTGTGGCAAATACAACCAGAGGCGATCTTGAGGAGAGGGTGCACGCATTTTGTTTATTGTATATATATATATATTTTTTTTTAAAAAAAAGGTTTGTTCCAATACCTGTCTTGCTCTGCCTTCATGTGCGCTTGTTCATCTCCAACACATAGCTTCCTGTGGCGAGCGCCGTTGTAATGAACTGAACATGGCCAGTACGCTGGCCGGGCACGTCCTTGATATCATATTGAGTGATAATGGCCTCCAAGATGAGGCGCATCTCCATCATAGCAAAGTTTTGCCGACACAGTTACGAGTACCTGCCGAGAACGGGTAGAACGTGAATTCTTGCACAGGTGGGAGTGGCGATTCCTCAGGGATCCACCGCTCGGGAATGAATTGATCCGCCCGCGGGAAGTACTCATCGGACAGGTGTAGACTTGGCGTGCTGGCCCAGACAACTACAATGGTCGCAAAAAGAGAACCCGCTATTAGTGATCCTGCATCAGAGAAGAATATGAGCGGATAAATGGGCGCACAACTTACTTGTTCCGGCAGGCACAAATATGCCTGCCATGGTCGTGTCCTCTGGAACTTCACGGGGGATGCCTGCGTAATTCATGGTAAAGATAAAGAAGTGAGTTATGAACCAATCATTTTGTAGACGTTAAAACGGCTCCTATGCATTTGATCCAAATCATACCTGTCGCTGTGACAATTCGTAAGCGCATCGACTCGTTGATGCATGCGGTAGGATACTCCAAATTGCGCACCTGGTCGTACGTAGGCAAGTACCCATTGGGATTAATTACCTTTCGTGGCCAAATCGAGTTATTCTTGCAGCTTGACCAACTTCTCTGAGTTCTTCACAAGAAACTTGAGCGTGTGTGTCATGGCCGTCGACGATGCCTCCGAACTAGCCACGCTATTTTTCACATCAAAAACCAATGTTAATGCTCTTCCTTGTCAATGGCCTGCTCATCTCAAGCAAGCGGGGGAAATCACAAGTGCCTCACAGGAACAAGAATGCCTCGCTCTCGAGAGCTTTGTCGGTCAGTTTCCCAGAGATCATGTTCTGTTACTCGTCCCCAGATTCTCCATTCCCGTTCGCTCGCTCCTTTACCTGAGCATCAATCAAATACTGCAACAAATCAGCACGTCTCCCGGTCTCCCCGGTCTCTTTGCGCACCCGCACTCACTCAGCTCCAAAACTTAAAAACGACATGTCTACCGGCACCAGCCACCGCAGCAGCGGGTTAAATGACTGCAGTTGCGACCGCTTCAGGGACTTGGCGAGCAGTTTGGGGACTGGGTGGTCGTTATGGAGGACCATCTGGAACGTTTGCCCAAAAGCCGTCTCGCCAATTATGTCGAGCGAAAGACGGTTCAGGAACGAGCAAATATTCACTTGGCCCTTGGGGAGAACAGTTGCTTGAGGGACTGAGTCCGGAGCTGCAAGGACCTCGTCTAGTTTGCTAATCAGGACTCTAGTACAGTCCTGCATGAGAGGCTCGAGCGAGGGCAGGAACGAGAGGCCGAATGCAGGAGTGATGAGACGGCGATGGTTCTTATGAAAGTCCTTGTTACGGGACGAAAAGAGGTTGTGCTGGTCGCTGAGCTCGATGGCCTCGTGGATCTCGGATTTTTAGGGTAGTCGGTCGTAACGAGGATCTCGCGGATTGCGTCCTTATCTGCGATGGAGGAGATATTTGAAGCTAACTATCGGACAATACGAGGATTGTGCGCGCAGTGTCAGCCGGACAATGTGAAGGCACAACTACGCAAGAAACAAAACAAGTATTGCCGAGGGATTTCAGCGGCAGTTTCAATTACCTACTCGATCGACTTTTTCGAACTTCTTATGGGCTTGTGGAATGAACTCATGGCTATTTGTCCCCGTGCATACAAAAGACAGTAATTATGATGATTGGCCCAGGAGTGTTCGATTCTTTGCCAATACTCGTTCATTTACCTTCGTCCAGTGCTGGTACCGATGGCTGTGGAAAAGTTGGGGAAGGAGCTGGAGCCACCGGGGATATAAATCAGAGGGTGAAAGTACTTGTTGTAAATGAACTGTTTGAAAATTGAAGAGAATCAGATTCAGTGGGTATCATCCCTGGGGTGTCAAAATTACCTGGTCATCTCGACATGAGTTCAAGTTTACCATTCGAACTATGTCGAGCAAACTTAGGACGATGACCAGACGGGTCACAGTTGAAGGCCTTTTCCAGGTGTGGAGTGATCGTGAGATCAAGTAGACACTGAGAACAGTCCGAACAAAAGAGGGAACCATGGACAATCTTGATAAAGCAGCCATGACATGAGATATAAACTAGCTGTGCAAAGCGTAAGAGCAAGCGGAATTTAGAACATGGATGAGGATAGAGAGAGAACAAGAGGGTGCTAATGGTTGATTATTTATACTTGTCCGAACTCGGCTCGTCGATCATTGGATTGCGTTTTCGTCACTCGAGATGTATCTTTCCTTTCTGCGAACCGAGCTACGTAGCACCATTTTTGAGCACAGACGCTCAGGGCTAACAGGTATTCGACTATTTGTAAATAGTACCGTGAGGACGCGACGTACGTGTGCGCTGTGTCCCGTATTCCTATTGTTCATATTGCTCATGTTCTCCAAGTATTTTCTGACCGAGTTAATAGCTCCTACCATGGCGCGTCCGAAAATGACAAAGCTCTACGGTGCTGATTGCCCAGCGCCAATGAAGATGCGCGTTCAATTCTGCAGGCAATGTTCATCCACCATTTATTACCTAAGCCATGGGTGCACGAGCTACAGATGTTAGTGTGGGCGCAATCCATCGGAGTTCTCGCTGACATCCATACCGACTATCCTCTTCCCTCCATCGATCGATGATGCTCATCAGCCACGATGGTATGAGTGCAAATTTGAACGGGGAAAAACTATAAATGAGGGCCATTTTTGCATTTTTCTCTTTCTTTTCTTTCCTTCTTTCTTCACCAACCTCTTCACATCCAACAACACTCTCAACCACATCTCCCAAAACACACCTCCTTCCTTCCACAACACCCTATACCAACACACCAATATGACCGTCAAGGCTGTTTGCGTTTTCCGTGCCAACGACAAGAATGTCCAGGGCACTATCGTCTTCACCCAGGAGAACCAGTCCGCTCCCGTCCACGTCAAGGCCGAGATCTCTGGCCTCGCCCCTGGACATCACGGATTCCACATCCAGTAAGTTACCCCTCTCAGTATAGTCAAAAAGCTCCACTCGCGACATTCTTATTGCTTCTCCATTGTTGCTTTGGCCAGAAAAAATCTGCAAATCCATGGGTCTGCGCAGTTCACAAAAAATCCTTTGCAATACAACCATCCAGCCAGTCTTTTGATCCTTACTAACAGATCCTGCCCTAAAATAGCGAGTTTGGTGACAACACCAACGGCTGCTTGTCCGCCGGTGGTCACTACAACCCCCACGGTTTGACCCACGGCGCCCCCACAGCCCAGGTCCGCCACGCCGGCGATCTCGGCAACGTCACTGCCGACGCCTCGGGCAAGGCTACCCTCGAGACCTCGGACCACCAGCTCCAGCTCATTGGGCCCCACAGCATCATTGGGTAAGATATAATGAGACATGTTGCTTTTCATGAATTGCCACTATTGTCCAAGGCTAGGGGGGGGGGGAAGGCAATGGAGGCGAATATGTTGGGCGCAGCACGCCACTGCGTTCCACTTACCCTCCCAGGCCATCACTTCATGATGGCAACTAATACCCTTTCCTTTTTTTTTTTCTCTCGCGTCGCCATTTGCTTTTTTTTCTTTAGCCGCACCGTCGTTGTCCACGAAGGTGAGGATGATCTCGGCCTTGGCAACCATGAGTTGTCCCCAACTACAGGAAACGCTGGCGGTCGCCTTGCCTGCGGAGTCATTGGCATCTCCAAGTAAAAAAGAACAACTTGTCGACACAGAAAAAAAAAATGCTCAGCGCGAGTGTGCTTTTCTTCTCTACATGTCAAAGTCAAGAATCAAAATAAAAAGTCTGTTGAAAAATGACTATTTTAATTTAGGTCTAAGGTACAAAGATGGATGATGTATGTATGAGGATCAAATATGCTTGATGGACGATCCATTAACAGAGTGCTAATGTCATGGATCTGGAGAGGTGGTGGGTGTGGGTGTATCTAAAAAAATAAGTGAATGCGATTTTCGAAAGAGGCGAGGATGAATGTTGAAGGGAAGTGAGCCTTGGGCTTATTCCCTGTTGTGCTTCAAGTTCTGACGGCGCTTAGTGGCATCCAACTCGCGCTTGCGGATGCGCAGCGATGACTGTGTGATCTCCAGGACCTCGTCACCAGCAATGTAAGAAATCATCGACTCCAAGCTCATCTCGACTGGTGGGCGAAGAACAATGGCGTCGTCCTTGGCCACTGTGCGGATGTTGGTCACCTGCTTGGCGCGGGTGGGGTTGACCTCCAGATCTCCAGTGCGCGACGACTCGCCAATAACCATGCCGGCGTACACCTTGTCACCGGGGCGGACAAACAGCTTGCCACGGGGCTCGATCAAGTTCAGGGCATAGGCAGTGGCCTGGCCAACAGAGCCCATGGCGACCAAGGAACCCTTGCGGGTGCGCTCCAAACCTCCCTTGAAGGCCGCATACTCCAAAAAGGTGTGGTTCAGGGTACCGTCACCACTGGTATCGTTCTTGAACTCGGCAGAGTAGCCGAGGAGGCCACGAGTGGGGCACTCAAACACCAAGCGGGTTTTGTCGCCGTTCTCGTCAAAGCTCTTAAGCTCGGCCTTGCGCTTGCTCAGCTTCTCAATAATCGTTCCTGTGTACTGGTTGCCAACATCGATGGTAACCTCCTCCACAGGCTCCAGACGCTGACCCTTCTCTTCCTTGAACACGACACGAGGGGGCGACACACTCAGCTCGAATCCCTCACGGCGCATGGTCTCGATGAGAACACCGAGCTGCAACTCACCACGACCACGGACCTCAAAAGCCTCCTTGGTGTCGGATTCAATTACCTGAAGAGCAACGTTGGTCTCGGCCTCCTTCATCAAACGGTCTCTGATCATGTTTGAGGTCAAATTCTTGCCCTCCTCTCCGGCATATGGTGAATCGTTGACAGAGAACTTCATGGCAATGGTTGGAGGATCAATGGGGTCGGACTATACGTAAGGAAAGGCAAAAAAAAAGAGAGATGAGAATTAGTAAGGCTCTCTTGCAAACATCTTGTACCTTGCATGCTGACGCTTCACTTACAGGAAGAGGCTCGGTGACACTGGGGTCACACAGGGTCGAGTTGACGGTGGCGTTGGCAATACCAGTAACAGTGACAATGTCTCCAGCACCAGCCTCAGTGACGGGGATCATCTCCAATCCGCGGCGGACGAAAATCTTGGTCACACGTCCAGTTTCGGTCATCTTGCCCTCTGGGTTCAAGGCCTGCATCTTGTCGCCAATCTTCAACACACCGCCTTTGACCTTGCCCAAGAAGCACTTTCCAAGGTAAGGGTTACTATCAATCTGGGTGACCAACATCTGGAAGGGAGCGGTGCGGTCGACCTTGGGGAAGGGGACATGGTCAATGATAAGGTCGAACAGGGGCTTCATATTCTCGCGGGGTTCGTCCATTCCACGAGTAGCCCATCCCTCCTTGGCACTGGCGTAGACAATAGGGTAATCCATCTGCTCATCGGAGGCGCCAAGGGAGCCAAAGAGATCCAGCAACAGTCCGTCAACCTCGTCCACACGGGAGGTGGGGCGATCCACCTTGTTGAGGACAACCAAAGGGCGGAGACCCAGGCCCAAAGCCTTGTTCAGCACAAACTTGGTCTGGGTCATAGGTCCCTCACTGGCATCTAGAACGAGTTCAAACATCCAACGGCTCAGATCATTAGTGGCTGTGGTACGAATCCTGAGCTGTCCTCATGAATAGTATGAATAATCGAATCAAACGTACCGACAATGAGAGCGACACCATCGACCATCGACAAGATACGCTCGACCTCGCCTCCGAAATCAGCGTGTCCAGGAGTATCTAAGTAGTCAAAAAGTACATACTGTTAGAATACACTCTTCGGTTTCAAATTACTTGATATCCTTTACCGAGATGGATGTGCAAGTTACATACCGACAATGTTGATCTTCATGGTCTTATTGTCGGCAGTGTTGTAGGCGACAGAGGTGACCTTGCTGAGAATGGTGATACCACGCTCCTTCTCCAGAGTGTTCGAATCCATCACACGGGTTGATCCAAGAGCCTCTCCTGACTGAGCCAACAGCTTGTCCACCAGCGAGGTCTTTCCGTGGTCGACGTGAGCTAAGAAGGGTCAGAGTGAGATAATAGTAGGGATTAGATCAACAAAGCAATATTCAGGTACAAGTCCAGATCAGGTCGATCCTGTCTCCTTCCAATGAAGTAAAGCATAAAACAGCAATAAAAACAAAACTCACCAATAATAGCAATGTTGCGGATGTTCTCAACGGGCATCATGTCCTCAACAGTCAGGGCAGGGGTGGGTGTTTCCTCCTGAGCCATAGCGTCCGAGTAGTAGCGGAAGGCCATGGGCCCGCTGCTCTTCAACAACTGTGAGTTCTTGGCCAGCAAGCCACCCAGACGCTGGGCCTGAATGCGAGCAGGCGCTGTGAATGAGTTCCTGAGCAAGCCGGGGCGGGCGGTGGTCATGAATGTCCTGGTGGTGGCTCCAGGGGCGAGCTTGGAGCCCATGGTCCTGACGGTGGGTCTGAGCATGAACATGGTGTGTATGTGTGTGAATGCAGACGTAGTCAGAGGGAATCGTCAGAAGGAGATAGGACGGAGGAATGGAGGGAGGGAGGAGTGAAGTCGAAAAGATGGAAGGAAAGGTGGAGGTGAGGGACAAAGGAGGACGAGGAAAGGAGGAGTTAAAAGCCCTTCTTCGGAATTTCCTGAAAAATAATCCCGCAACAAGGCGGTGCGGGAAAAAAAGCAGTCCGCTCATGTCAACAAACGGCTACAAGTGCGGGAAATTCGCCCAGCCAGGGGAAGACGGCGATAGGACACAGAACAAAAGTGGGTGTGCTCGATCATTGTCATGGTGGTTTGTACGCGATTGCCGGTGCATGCTCTATTAACTGATGTGTATTTATTCTGTTATTGTTGGATATTTCGTGTTGTGTTTGTTGTAGGTTGGGCGTAACTGTTTGGTTCGATTGGATCGGATATGGGGCAAGGATGTCAGAACGGGTTGTGATCCAGAAAAGTCATAAAGACTGTGGGCAGTAAAGCTAAAGGCATCAGACGGTCTATGTGGGATTCTAACAAACGGTTAGTTCACGAAGTCACCAGCACAAAGTCCAGGCGCGCAGACTGTCCAGACACAGATCAATTGCTTACCACAGGGAACAAGGACAACAAGTAAGGGTATCCTGCTAGACCGCGTTTGTTCTCTCGAGGAAAAGACAGCGTAGGGTCCGTTCCTGAGTAATATCGTTCCTTGGACTACCGATCTCTGAGCCCTCAGATTGATAGTGTTTTTGCTCAGGAGCACTTCAGTGAGGTCCAGTTCCAGCAACTTGACAACTACACCTCGAGTCCTTTCTTTTCCATGTCTTTGCTGTTACATCCGCGTCGCATTACTCTGCCTTGGAAAACAGCCGCTTCCGGTCATCCTTGCTCCATGCTCCAAAAAAAAATAATCCTCCAGTTCTTGCCACTCAGACTACTTCCATTCCTCCATCAAACCCAAACGTCCACATCCATCATCTTTCTCGTGCTTCATTCCTCCTCCTCGTGATGGTCCGACCATTTAATGGTGACCCTCGCCGTGGTGAGCATCCTTGGGTGCTGTAACGTATTCGTAGCCGAGGTAGGCGGCAAAGGCGACAGACGCAATTCCGAGACCGGGGAACATGGTGCGGATGCGGGCGGAGCGTGTGAAGAGAGCATGCTGGCGCCAGGCGTGATGCTTAGCCCAAGGATCCTGGAAGTTGGCCATTATAATGTATGTGAGAGTGGGGGAGTGGAGTGGGGTAAAGTGGATGGAGAATTAATGCCGTGTTTGAGCATGCAGATCCGAACCTCCGAACCCTCTTCTCCGAAGTAGACGTCACAGAAAAAGTGTTTGCTGCAAATAAATAAATAAAATATATATATATATAGCTGATTTATTGAACTCCAAACGCGAGTAGTTTGTGCTGAAGGTACGATACGAACGCTGAATGGCGCGCGGTTTGTAATAATACACCACTCTCAGAGCCACAACTGTCGCTACAGTCGATATCCAGGTACAGACTCTGCAGCTCGCTCTTGCAGTTCATACGCAGCATCCTCGAGATTTCCGCCTTGAGCGCCTTGTTCGACTTCAAAAACGGATGTTGGGTCAGCCTTTTCAGCAGCAACGATCGGTCACGGCGTGTCAGTGGAAGCAAAGACCTGGAGAGCTGGTCCGGTAGATATTTCCTTTTCTTGGTGTCTTTGCCTCCTTGCTCTTGTCCGTCTGAAGGGTCTGCTAGTGAACAGCCTCTGAAGAACATGGCCCAGTCGGAGGGGAGTTGACCAAGGAGCTGAAGCGTGCTGACGGCTAGGTTCTCGTTATCGTAGGCAGACTTGACAGATCCACACCGGTACGTCAGAAAAATGTCCATGCCATGCGGATCACAGTCGACCACGGCCAGGAGCGGGATGTGAGGCGGTGACGCTGAGCAGGGTGCCTTGTGAAGAATGGGAGGGTAGATGACGAACGGGCGGTCTAAAAAGTACACTCCGTCCTGAACCATGTCCGAGATACGTTTGAGCAGTTGGCGAGACACTCTGTCCGGGTACCCTTTGCTTGTCAGAAGAATGCATGGCCCATGGGATTGACAAAAACCGACGGAAATCAAATGGCTCAGGGTCGCCTCCTTCTCGATCACAAGGACGTATTTTGTCTGAGGATGAATCTCGATCCGTAAGATCTCACTCTCAATAACCGGGACAGAAACCAGAGTATTGAAGTCTGTATAAGAAATCCCACTGCTTCCTGTGGCATGGCTGAACCTGTCACTTAATGCGGTGCTGGCTTTCGAACTTTCGACCTCCATCGAATCCAATGTGTGCATCGAGGCTTTGAGAGTAAACCGGATCGAGCCATAGACTACACTTCGCGCGGCGGCAACCACATTCAAACATGACCTTGGAGTCTGGAAGGTGCAAGCCAGGTCCTCCACAATCGCGTCAACTCGAGCCTGGCGCCGAAATGTCGGGATATCCCTGTAAAAAATGTCTCGTTTGGTGGATACCACGTCCTGAGAAAGGTTGCTGTGCACCATATCAATTGCTCGAATAACAGATGCCGCGACGTGCCATGACTTTTTCTTGAACGAGATCGTTTTTCTTGACCGATCCTTACACTTTCCTGAGCGAGTCACATCTGCCTTCCAACGGACCACTCCATGCTTCTCGTCATAAACGATGCAATGTCGGTTCATTCTTGCCGCGAGAGTCAGCTTAGGTTTGTACTCACACAGTGTCGAAAGTAGATCTGCTAGCATTCCCTCCTGTTGCTCCATGAGCCACTCACGGGAGCGTGGCCTTGTTCGCGAAAAGTGGTGTTGACGATCCTTATGAAGTTGTTGACAGAGTGGCGTGAGCGAGGATGGCGATGTTGGTGATAGTAGTGACTGTGGTGATAGTACTGATGTAGGGATTTCCTCTTCTGAGTAGTGACTGAGTTTAAGCTTTTTTCTTGAATGACTGTCTTCTTCTACTGATGTATCCAAGTCCAGCGCTAGTGCATGCATGTCTGTCGTGGCTAAAGGTTCTTGATCATCGAGTGGAAGGTTCTGTGCCGTGTTGGTATCGTGAAGATCGTTGGACGCTCGTTGCATTGTTCCTTGATGAATTTCCTCCACAACATCCGGCTCCGAGGCAAACGTCGGCATCGACCAGTCGTAATCGTGGTTGCTGTCCAGATCCGAGGATGTCAGGGTTTCACCAAGCCAGTCAAGCTGGCATAGTGAGCCGTTATCAGTCACATTATGATGGTACAGCGGGCTGTCGTCTAGCTCATCCGAGTGAAAAAGAGAACTGTCCATTTGAGGGACATGCTGCTCGTCGAGTGATGAGGGAGGCGCTTCTTGCCAGGATCCATCGTCCCAGTACATCGTTGACTGGAAATCACCGTCGATACTGTCATCGCTATAGTAGGAGCAATCGGAATCAAGCTTGGGATCCGAATCGCCTGCAAAGGCGTTCTGTTCTGTAGTTTTTGGTGACGACGTAAGATCCTGCTCCCAAGCGTCAGAGTCGAGGTCATATCCATCCGAGAAGAGTGCCGGTGAAGAACAGGGATCCATGTCAGTGCCATATTATATCAGCGGGAGTGGGGAGGCCAAGGCAGGATGAGGAAAAAAAAAGTGGAAAAGGAAGGATGCGAACTAAGGCAAAGATCAAGACATGTTTTAATTCAAATTTATCACGCGTAAGTTCCCTTTATCCCTCAACAAGCTTTTACATGATGTCACAGCCAACTTTGCCAACCTTGCTTCGCAAGGATTTTTTTTTTAAAGAATGATATGTATTGTACATTGAACAGATGCTGTCTAAGAGATATATATAGGATAGATAGAAGTGATGCAAAAGAGAAAAAAAGAAACAAAAAAAAAGAGTAATCAAATAACGTCCAAAGGAAATTGTCATAAAGGTGTGTCTTTCTCATGAAAAGCGCGTCGGTGTCGTCACGATTGCTTTTTTCTCTGTTCTTTTTCCCCTGCTTTCCGTGTTCTTGTCGAGGTTTTACTCGTAGTCGCTCATGGGGGGGCAAGAGCAGATCAAGTTGCGGTCACCGAAGCTGTCGTCAATGCGGGAGACAGTGGGGAACAACTTGAACTTGTGAAGGTGAGGCAGGGGGTAAGCGGCCTGGAAACGGCTGTAGGACTTGTTCTTCCAGAACTCATCATCCTTCATCAACACGGACAAGGTGTGGGGGGCGTTGTTGAGAACGTTGTCCTTCTGGGGCTGCTTGCCATCCTGAATCTCCTGGATCTCGGCGCGAATAGCAATCATGGCATCGCAGAAGCGATCCAACTCCTCCTTGCCCTCAGACTCGGTAGGCTCGATCATAAGGGTGTTGGGCACGGGCCACGACATGGTGGGAGAATGGAAGCCGTAGTCCTGAAGACGCTTGGCAATATCAATGGCCTCAACGCCGACGGAGCCGAAGGGACGGATATCGATGATGAACTCGTGAGCGCACATGCCGTTCTCGTTGGTAAAGAGGACCTTGTAGTGCTTGCTGAGGCGGTGAGCCATGTAGTTGGCGTTCAACAGAGCAATCTCGGTGGCGTTCTTAATGCCTTCACCGCCCATCATCTTAACGTAAGCCCAGGAAATGGGCAAGATCGAGGCAGAGCCGTGAGGAGCAGCGGAGATTGGTCCGATGGCCTTCTCACCGCCGGTAGGGAGGACAGGGTGACCAGGGAGGTAAGGAGCCAAGTGGGCCTTGACACCGATGGGGCCCATACCGGGTCCACCACCACCGTGGGGAATGCAGAAGGTCTTGTGCAAGTTCAAGTGGCAGACATCAGCACCGATGTGACCGGGCGAGGTCAAACCGATCTGAGCGTTCATGTTGGCACCGTCCATGTAGACCTGACCACCATTGGAGTGGATAATCTCGCAAGCATCCGAGACAGTGTCCTCAAACACGCCGAAGGTCGAAGGGTAGGTGACCATGAAAGCAGACAGACGGTCAGAGTACTTGGCAGCCTTAGCCTTCAAGTCAGCGAGATCCAAGTTTCCATTGGCCAAGCACTTGACGGGGACGACCTCCATACCAGCCATGGCAGCCGAAGCGGGGTTGGTACCGTGGGCAGAGACGGGGATCAAGCACACGTTGCGCTTGCTGTCGCCACGGCCCTCGTGGTAGGCACGGATAGTACGGAGACCGGCATACTCACCCTGGGCACCAGAGTTGGGCTGGAGAGAGACATCATCAAAGCCGGTGATCTCGGCTAAGTCGCGGCGGAGCTCCTTCAACATGATCTGGTAGCCTTCAGTCTGGTTGTCGGGGGCGAAAGGGTGAATGTTACCGAGTTCGGGCCAGGTGACGGGGATCATCTCGGTGGTGGCGTTGAGCTTCATGGTGCAGGAACCGAGAGGGATCATAGAGTGGGTCAGGGACAGATCCTTGTTCTGGAGACGGTAGATGTAGCGGAGCATTTCGGTCTCAGAGTGGTAAGAGTTGAAGATCTTGTGAGTCAAGTAGTCCGAGGTACGGACAAACTTCTCGTTGAGCTTGGCAGGGCTGTCCTCGGAGATGTTGAGGCGCTCGGCGATGCTGAGAAGATCGGGGGTGGAGGCGCCGTCCTTGGTAAAGACTTTGATCAGCTCGTCGAGTTCGGCCTTGTTGCAGGACTCGTCAAAAGTGACACCGACAGTGTTGGCGTCGAACTGGCGGACGTTGATGCCTGCGGCCAAGGCCTTCTTGACCAAGTTATCGGCACCACCCTCGACCTTAATGGTCAAGGTGTCAAAGTAATGCTCGTTCTCGATCTGGTGACCGGCCTGACGGACACCCTCGGCAAAGATGGCGGTCATGTTGTGGATGCGCTGGGCAATCTGCTTGATGCCCTGGGGTCCGTGGTAAACGGCGTAAAGGGCAGCCATGTTGGCGAGGAGAGCCTGGGCAGTGCAGATGTTGGAGGTAGCCTTCTCACGGCGAATGTGCTGCTCACGGGTCTGGAGGGCGAGACGGTAAGCCTTGTTGCCCTGGGTATCTTTGGAGACACCGACCAGACGGCCAGGCATTCTGCGCTTGTGCGCGTCCTTGCAGGCAAAGAAGGCGGCGTGGGGACCACCATAGCCGAGTGGCACACCGAAGCGCTGGGAGTTGCCCAAGGCAATATCGGCACCCCACTCACCGGGAGGGGTGAGCATGGTCAAGGCCATCAAGTCGGTGGCGGCAACAACCTGAGCGCCGTATCCGTGGATCTTGTCAGCCAATCCCTTGTAGTCTGAGACGTTTCCGCGGGTGTCGGGGTACTATCGGACGAGGAGACAAACAGTAAAAGGTGAGTAAACAAAACAAATCTCCACTGGGCATTGGGGCGAGAGCGTGGCAAAGGAAAGGAAAGAAAAAAAAAAGGGAGGGGGCACAAAAGTAATATCACATGCTTCATTGATATGCTATTGTCCGTGAATATCGTCCTCGTTGTTGACATTGTGATTTTACCTGAATCAAGACTCCGGCCATCTCGCCCTTGATGGACTCAAAGTCGAAGCTGCGGTGGTCACCAACGACAACCTTGATGTTGAAGGCCTCGGCACGGGTCTGGACACAGGCAATGGTCTGAGGGTGGCAGTTCTCGTCGACAAAGAACGTGCTCTTCTTGCGGTTGGTGGCAGACCAGCACATCAACATGGCCTCGGCAGCAGCAGTGCCCTCGTCCAAAAGAGAAGCGTTGGCGATGGACATGCCGGTGAGATCGGTGACCATGGTCTGGTAGTTGAGGAGCGACTCGAGACGGCCCTGGGCAATCTCGGGTTGGTAGGGGGTGTACTGGGTGTACCTATTGAGTTCAGGAAACAACGTATGTTAGAATGTGCATCCCATATCATATCATGTCACATCATATGTGTGCATGTACCCCATTGGTGCTTCCCGAGAACGAATTACCCCAGGTTTTGCCTTTTTCCTTCTCTTATTTGCTCTCCGCTCTTTCTACTTTCCACTTTCATTTTCTCATCTTCATTCTCCTCTTCCAAGGCGAACACTGTTCCACCCGTTTTTCTACAGTAGGAGCAGGAATTGGGGCTCCACTGAAGCAGACCACGGTTCCTGAGATATCGATTTCAGATCCAACGGGTTTCCTCTCCACTATGCTCCTGCAATCTTCGCTGCGATCCTGATTCTGTTGTCTTCATGATTACGAACAGTGTCCACATGTGTTCACAAACTCACTTCTCCCTTTTTTTCCTCTGTGAGAGAGAAGTGAGTGTCATTGGGCGCCCATCCCACTTTGTTCCTTTTTTGATATCCTTTTGGTCCGGCTGCTCCGAGTGTTCCTTTTTTTTTTGTGTATCCCATGTCATATCACAGCAGCAAATGAGGTCCTTACCATCCAGGGTTCTCCATGACATTGCGCAAGATGACGTTGGGGACAACAACATCGGTGTAGCCCATGCCGATGTAGTTCTTGAAGAGCTTGTTCTTGGAGGCAATGTACTTCAGACGCTCAAGGACCTCCTTCTCGGTGAAGCCGTGGTCCAGGGCCAGGGCGCGGGTGGAGCGAATGCGGTCGGGAATGGTCTTGCCGGTGAGGCCGTCCATGTCCTTGAGGCCAATGGCGCTCAACATCTCCTTGATCTCGCCCTGGGAGGGACCGTTGTGGCGGCGGACAAAAGTGTCCAAAGGCGAGAAGACGGTGCGAGCTGGAGGCTTTTCGGTGTGGATGGATCGGAGAGCAGATCGGATGGTCAGAGGTGAGGTGGAGGAGGGGATCTTGTAGGCAACGGGGGTCTGGAGGGAGGCAACACGCTGAATCGAGGCGGTGAAGCGACGAGCGTTTCTTGTGGCAATGTTAGCAAGCATTGTGTGGTGTGGATATTATGAATATGGGCGGAAATAAGACGAATGCAAAAACGGAGAAGGATATACAGAAGGGAGGAAAAGGTGAATGTAGAGGAAGAGTGGAGAGAGTGAAATAAATGAACGGGGATGGGATATATGAACAGAGAAGGTGGAGAGGAAGGTGAGAAGGAGGAGGAGGAAGAATGTAAAAGTGGAGGAGAAAGAAGCGAAAGAAAAGAAAAAGAGAAGAGAAGAAAAGGAAAGAGTGAAAGGAAGCTGAGCATAGGCGAGCACCATTATATGTGATTCACCTTTTTTTTTTTCTTTCGTCTGCTCAAGGAAAGGATGTTTGTTGGCAAGAGTGTAAGACCGACGCACCCATGAGCTTCACTATTCCATCCGAAGACCTCTTGGCGAGTGTGCCTGTGCCAGCCATGCTTCAGCATGAAAAACAGCAGAAATCTCTTTCCACCGTGTCAAGAAAGAAAAAAAAAAAAAAAAAAAAAAGTTTAATTCTGTCTGCGCGCAAACCAACCGCGGTTGGTGGAAGAAGAGAAAAAAAGGACACACTCTTCTCTTCCTCTCTCTTCAGAGAGCACATTTACCTTTGTCTTGAATCTGTGTGCTCAGCACAACTCACACACACAACACACAAAAGCAGTCACTCGGTGCTTCCCTTTTGCGTTCACATCAGGTCCAAAGCAAAAGATTGGCCCAGCTGGCCCTGAATTTCGCCATTGAATTGGGCGAAATGCATTCTATCCCTCTCACTTTGAATACTCGAAAAAATTCGGCGGCAGAGTGGAATAGCAGTCAGACCTACACGTGACATGGCCGCCATCGAACAAGAAAATTACCCGCCCTTGCCCGAACATTTGTTTTGCGCCCACTTTGCTCCACGTACCCACCCCTACCTTACTGCCCCAACCAACCAAGTGGACCAACCAATTCAATGGGTGCATTTGCCCGCCATGGATGCATTCGGCACTTACGAAAATGCCCCACAGACAACTACAGCACTCGTTGTGGTGAGAAAGGAAATAGGAAGAAGGAAACGACCAAGATTTCGTAGGGCATTTTGAGTGTGGATTGTCCAGTTGGATCCCATCGTCTTTCGTAAAAAATTGCTGGGTTTGTCTTTCATACTTCCCTCACGTTGCCCTCTCTCTGCGTCCCCTATGAAAGTTCCTCGTGCCTCTCTCTCATCGTGTTTCTTTTGTTGTTTTTTTGGTGGCGAAAAATAATCTTATTTCTCTACGGGTTGTGCGCGCGCTTCGTGGTATATCGTCACTCCTTGCTCTACTTCACTCGAACCCAAGACTCTCGAGGAAGGCATCAGTGCATCGTGTACACTGGGCAAAGTTCCTCTCAAACCCACCCTGGGGTCCGTAGTATGGGTCCTTGATAATGCGGTCACCTTTGGGGTCGTATGTGCCAAACATCTTGAGTGTTGCTGTGTATTTCTTTGGTGCCATGTCCTTCAGATCGCGCAGGTTCTCCTCATCCATGCAGAGGATGTGGTCGTAGTGGGTAAAGTCTTCCAGGTGAACCTGGCGGGCCCTGTGCTTCATTGGTACACCATTCTTGCGGCACGTCTCGGCTGATCGAGCATCGGGATTCTGGCCGACCTGTGGAGAAGGAAAAATCGAGGCGGTTGGACAAGAACAGGAGGTCATCAAAGTGTTAAGACCATGTGGAGATTCCGTTTGCTTGACACAAATATTAAGGTCTAAGGAGACAAATCAGACAGAGCAGCTCATTTTTTGCAAGGCGATTCCTTACGTGATACGATGCCGTTCCAGCACTATCGACCTCAAACCGTGAGCTGATCCCTCTTTTTTCGACAGCATGCTTGAAGACAGCCTCAGCCCTAAAGTGTGCACAGCGTACAGTAAAAAAAGAGTCAGACCAGGTGGTTTGCTAGGTTAATGATTGGGCTACTTGGAACTGAGGGGTCCTGCCACGATTCCAGAGCAATGTGAGCCACATTCACTTTGACACAAAAGATAAACAAACCGGCGAAAAAGGTGGCGTACATTGTGGAACGGCAAATGTTGCCAAGGCAGACAAAAAGAACTTTGGTGGTGCTCATCGTGGTGGGCATCGTGGTGGGCATCGTGGTAGGCGTGATAGTAGGCATCTTGAGTGAATGGATGTGGGTTGTTGTAGCGATGTCGAAGAGATGCAGGAGAAGAGCGTGTGAAATGCAAAGACCCAAGGTTGATTTGGGTTGTTTGGGTTGCCAGACTGTTCAAGCTCCGACCTTACAGAATCAAAGACAGGAGCTCTGCCTCTCAGACGCATAGTCAATGCATGTTTTTGCCTCTGTGCGCCACAATCCAATCCTCGTTGTTGTCGATGGGGTCAAGCACAGGAGGCCGATTCTAAATTGCCTGCCATAATGGACTGGGAGTCGTCAGATCAGACGCTTTTGGTCTCTCGACCAGCGAGAACATTTTCAGTGCCTTCAGTAAACAACGCCCCCTTCCATGGTTCTGATGCTATGGTCTGTTTATTGGTGTCACACAGGACAATGGACGGTTGATATGTTACATTGGTTTGGCACACTTGCGAAGTTCGATGATTTTGGTCTTTGTACACTGCATTTCCTGCCATGAGATGGGGATCAGCGATCCTCCAGCAACACTTGTTCCAAAGATGACGCCGTACTCGTTTGCTGCTGTCGAAAGATAGTAACTCCTGGCATCGCCCAATGAGATCTATCGAGAAAAAAAAGAGTTGGTCAGAGTTGAGTACAGATTGCTTCCATGCGGTGATTCCTTTGCTCAGTCCAAGATATAAATTACCACTTGAGCTCTGACGATGTCACCGGGGCGGAACGAGTTGTAGATCTTGACTTTGTCCTTCTCGGTAGCTCGCACATCCTGGACGCGGATGATTCCCTGAAAGTCGTCTGTGCAGGGCTTGCCATCGACAACCATGATGCTGACTGAGGCGAATCGTGGGTTCACACGCACGACCTTGCATGTGACAATGGCATCGATCTCGGGGATGGCTGACTGCGAGTTTTCGCGCTGGACGCTTAGTGTTGGAAGCTACCGAATCCAAAAGAAATACAGAGTAAATCATCCGTGTATTCAGCCCCAAGTCGCAAACAGGAATCTGTCGACTGATGAGCCGGCTCTTTGATGTTCAACCTGCAATGACCACAAACAACACCATGGTCAACATCCCTGTTGACACTGCGCTCTGATTTACCTCATTGCTGCTGCTCTGTGAGATCTGTTTCAAGCCAACGACACTAGCGTATAAAAAGTCCTGGTGAAGATATGTGCCTGACCCTGAAGCGTATTCCTGGACGTGTCCCAGCCTCTGTCCTGGCACAACTGCGTCTGCTACTGATGTCATTATGTCGGAAATGTGATGGTTGGTTTGTTCGAGTGATCAAGTTTTTTTTTTCTTCTCTCTAAGCCGAAAGAGCAGGTGTGGCTGAGGCGGAGGTTGCAAAAAAACGTGACTTCGAGTCCGACTCGACCCTGGGCGAACATGATCTTTGAAAGTCGCATTCCAATAATCCATCCTCAAAACTTACTCTTCACATCCACATCCACCATGGGAGCTGAATATATTGTCTTTGGTCGTTCCATCCCCACCTACAAGGTACCACCCTAGCAGCCTGGGGCATCTCACCTGACTAGCATTTGGAGCCTCTCCTACATCATCCGCCAGAGATCTCGATTGCATAATGTTCACATCTTCGTGCTCTCACGACACTGGACCTCAGGAATAACCTCCACGCCATCAGCGACTCAACTGTAGATTGTTACTTACACATTATGCGATAATATGGGCACTTGTGATTCAATTCGACACGGGAAATCGACGTTGATTCGGCTCTGGAGGACATCATTTAAATTATATGATAATCTGCAACTGTCTTCCTAACACGTCGTATCTCTTTCATGATCGGAACACACTAGTTGGCCCTTGCCACCTACGCCGCCGTTGCCACCCCCATTGTTGCCATGAAGTTCACTGGCAAGAAGGAGGCTGCTGTCAACGTCATCCAGGCTTCGTCTCAGGACGAGGAGGCCTTCATCCGCGAGTTCATCAAGGCCGCCGAGGAGGAGCCCAAGAACGTTTAAACAAAGCATCCCGATAGACAACACACACAGACGCAACTCTTCATAAAACCACCAACACCCCAATCGACTATTGCAGGCAAAACACGTTTTCCCCTTTTGATCACAAACACACAACATCAAGGTGAGCACACGTCCAAATGGACCTGACCTTGGCTGTGCGTTTCCTGCGGAGTGAAAGATACTAAGACAACGAGTTGTGCAGAGGAACCAAGGCAACAACCATCTAAGACTATTTACTGCGACACGATCGATGTGGAGGGAGTGTGCAGGGGCTGTGGCATGGGTTGACGTTAAGTGCTTGCCGAAATGACCTTCCTTCCTTGGTGACTGTTGGGTCAAAGTTTCAGTGGTTCGCCCTTTTCCCTTTTTTGCTTCTGGCTCTTCCTCTTCTACATTCATTCGTTCTGTCGCACAACCATGTTCACTCCTTAACTACATTCATCCCTCCACCCCCATCCCTCCATTCGCCCACACCCACTCTGTCTGCCCTCCTACCCAAGCAAGTCCTCGTCTCCCTCTCTACTCACTCACCAACAACCGGTATCCACTCTTCCAAATTCAAAGGCCCCAGACGGACCACAAGATAGCACAAATATTGACATACAATGTGGCCCATGGATGACTTCCCGGACATCAATGTAAACACATGGCGCACCCAAGCATCATTTCTTGCACAGTCTCTTAATCGGCATCCAAGCTAATCCATAAACCTCCCTCAGGTCCACTCGTACATTGGAGTCATCATAGCCATCGTTGGAAATGTAAGTGTTGTTCCTCTGTCTGTCTTGAAACAGACACCATTTCTGTTTTTCTTTGGTCTCATGTGAGCATTCCACTCTGTGTGTGGGGTTGGCAACATCGACCCAATGGAACACAGGAACTAAACATACATCCCTTTATTCTCTCCGTCGAATGTCTGGTAGATCCTCATTTCGGTTGCGCTTAATATCCAAAAGTACGCCCACAACCAGCTACAACCCGGTGCTGTTGCAGATGCCAAACTTATTCAAACCACGCCGACGTATATTATCGAGGAGGAGCCATTTCACGACACGCTATTGCACAACGCACCCGTCGATGACGATGATGATGCCAGTGTCCACGGCTATCAGAGCGACAACAGTGACCACAGCAGCCGTAGCAGCCATAGCAGCAGCCTCCATGGCCGAAGTCACCAAAGCAGTCAGAGTGAGACCAGTGACCAGAGCGAGACGCTCGCCCAGCGTCGAGCCAGCCTCGACAGATATTATGCCGATCCAGTCTCCGACACGGACTACTTGCGGTCCAAGGCGTGGTGGGCTGGCATGACGCTCATGATCCTAGGCGAGTGTGGAAACTTTCTTGCATATGGTTACGCACAAGCCTCGATCATTGCCCCTCTGGGCACCGTGGCACTAGTCAGCAATGTTATCCTGGCGCCATTGATGCTCCGAGAGCCCTTCCGAAGCCGCGACCTCGGCGGCATTGTTATCGCTATCATTGGAACAGTCGTGGTCGTTGTCAATTCAAAGGAGAACGAGATCAAGGTACCATAGCGAAAACAGAGCCGATCATATTTTTTTCTTTCTGTGTATGTTTGTGTGGCTGCCCTTGACTTTCTGGTCTGTATTGTTGTATGTTTGATTGTCTCCTTTTTGAGAACTGCTGTTGTTTTTCTTTCTTGGTGGTTGGTGTTGGTGTATTCTTGGCAAGAGCGAGACGGAACAGCTCCAGGCTCAGTGTCGTATCGCTTCGATGGCCAAAGAACAGGAACGTGCACTGACTTCAGTTTCAACATATCCCGTTTCCCGTTTGCTGTTTTCCTGAAATACTTATTTTCCGTGATGCATAGTTGACCCCTGAAGCTGTCATCACAGCCTTGCTTCAAACACAGTTCATTGTCTACTTTATCGTCTGCTGTGTCCTGCTCGTCATCCTCATGTCCCTGTCCGACACAATTGGACCAGACTACATCTTCATCGACCTGTCGATTGTAGCCATCTTTGGTAAGCACGTCCTTTTGTTTTCTTCTTTTTGCTCTTACGAACGGTAGTTCTGATTGAATAAATGCACTGTCTTCATGCTAATTTCTAACGGCCTTTCATATGTCTCCTATCAGGTGGTTACACCGTCCTCGCCACGAAGGGTGTGTCATCGTTGCTGAGCCTGTCGTTCTACAAGATGTTTACCTACCCGATCGCATACCTCCTTGTGTTTGTTCTGGTTTCCACCGCTGTTCTGCAAATCAAGTTTTTGAACAAATCGCTCCAGCGCTTCGACTCCACGGTAAGTGGATCATGCTGTTTGTTGTTCAAATTACTCTGGCACATGTTAACATCTAAACCACCATGACCACGCCCTCCTAACTGTCCGTTCCGATTTATGCAATACCATAGCAAGTTATTCCAACTCAGTTTGTCCTCTTTACGACCAGCGCAATCGTTGGCTCAGCAATCCTCTACAACGACTTTGACGAGATGGACTTCAACAAAGGACTTCACTTTCTGACAGGATGCTGCATGACTTTCCTGGGAGTCTACTTTATCACTTCACAACGGGACAAAGACGTGGCAGTTACTCAGGCTGCCAATGCCGAATGGGCCTTGTCACCACAGCAGCATTTGGCACGTTCATCCATGGACATCTACCCCGCCCACGCACCATTATACCCAACACACCCTCACCGCCCAGAGTTGCTCATGGAACAGGGACAGGCCTCTGGCAACGTCGGATATAATATACCACCTCCTAATCGCATCCGATCTGTTTATGCGGTCCCAGAATCACCAGTGGGCGCGTCAATACCTTTACTGGATGGAACACCCAAAGGCCATGTGCCAGGACCCAGGGATTCTAGTTTCTCGATTACCAACAGTGTCCACAATGTGCTCGCTGCAGTTGGAGCCCGACACACTAGCTCGCTTGGCTTGGGTAAAGCGTTTTGCTTTGTTACCTCGCTGACTTGAAGTGGGTCAACTAGAAAAAGTATTGAATGCTTATACCTATTCTCCTTATTGTCCTTTTCTCGCTGTTGTGACCGAATAGACAAAGTACTGGAAAATTACCATGCTCAAAGGATAGAGGAGCGCAGAGCAAGCATTCACAGCATCAACCAATTGCCCAATCCCTTATCACGACCTGGACTGGGCTCAAGGTCTAGCTCTGCATGTAGTGGAGCATTCCCTTCAGCAACATTTACAAACCACCCATCCAGCACCTCACTCTTGCCACCGGACCATACCTACGGATCGACATATCAGTCAATGCACAGCATCCACTCTGGACAGTCACAGCCGCGGTCAAATACCCACGACCCTCGTGCGCATGCATCCCATCTTCAGGAAAGGTCCATGTCCCACGATGGCTACCACCAACAAAAGCAACCTCGACGAAAGGCGTCCGCCCCAGTACTGACCAAGGAGAATCGTGATTCGCCATCCTTGACCACAATTTCGTCCAAGGAAGGGCAACCGTTAAGAATCAAGACAGTAGGAGTGGCAGTTCCGGTAAGGAAGGGCGATCGTCACAAGTTCCCAGCTTCACCAAGCGAGCACGAGTTTATGGCAGGCATCTCACAATCGATCGACTCTGTTACATCTCGTCACGACAAGTCAACAAAGTATCTGCCTACTGGCGGTCTTTTGAGCTCCAGTCCTAGTCGCCATCCAACCCAGGGGTCAGAGTATGCTTTCCAGACATTGAAATCATCAGTGACGGCGTCGTCTCCCATTATTAACACGACATTTGGGTCCATACTTTCCGGCGAGGAACCAGCACATGCTACAGGAACACGCGCCCAGCTGCCACCTCTTCCGCCGTTGTCGTCTTCGGTGAGCTCTTCCTCGGCGCCTCTGGGTCCTCGCCAAAAGAAGAAGCATGGAACTCAGGATTCGGTCGATGGCTTGCCTTTGGCGCCCACTAAGCGGCGAGACAGTCTTTCACGAGACTGAGGATGCGAATCGAAACAATAAATAAATGACACGCGTATAAAGTAATATGTCATATACCGTAGTTCGAGTTCGCTATGATCTACACCTTTTCTTTTCGTGTGAATGTCCAATTTAGGCAAATGCTGATTCATCGTCATGTTTTGGAGTCATGTTGAACGCAGGACATGAAGCGTTGTGGGGGTAAGCCGAAGCGAACGAAAAATGAAGATGGATCGGGTATCCTGTAAGTCCACTAGGCCCAAGAAGTATACATGTTTGCATGTATCTGTGTTTCGTACGACATGCATGCCCATGTGCGCTGTGTCGTACAGGAGAGCATGAAATTGACGCCAAGAAAGCACATCGTTTGTTGTTGGAGAAAGAATAGTAAGGCCACATAGCATGGGTGATGGACATGTCTTTCTCTTCTTTCTGCTCATGCTCTCTCGTAGGCACAGCTTCTATTCAGCTCTCTCTCTTTTTCTCAGGACCCAGGCCTCATGAACCAAGGGATCGCCTAGTAGGCCAAACCAGTGAGTGCGCGAGTGAACAAGAAGGAGCTCGCATCTCATCATTGCGCCACCCGACTTTTCAGTTTTCTCCCACAACCAAGGCAAAATCGGGGTGAGAGCAAAGCAGATACATGTGAAAGGTATCTTTTTCCTGAGGACTGACGATGGAGAGGGTTTACACAGACGACTCGCCCGTTTGCTACGTTCCCCTCGTTGACTTCGTCTCCCTTCATCTCCCTCTCTTGTTGTGTGGAGTCAAGTCCTTGATTCCTTCCTTCGGGCATCGTAATATCCATATTCGGCAATTGGTTTGTCATCGACATGGACTGGAGTCGTATAAAGCTCGGTCCAAGTAGCCAGCTCGGAGTCCTGACTCCCAGTCATATCTACCACCCTCGTCCTCCAGTGTACCCACACGCTAGTACCCCACTTCGCACTCTTCTTTTGCACTTGCACTCCCTGTCCACTTTGGATCTCTCTCTCTCTCTCTCTCTCTTCGCTCTTCGCTCTGTGTTCCCAAGGTAAGGGGTGCGCATTTTCGGTACCACAAAAAGCAAAAATCCGGCTTTCGGTCCAAAAATTCATAAAACTCGCCATGTCCCCGCTCACGTTGCCCTGTTGTTCTGTTTGTTCTCCACACACCCATCAGACTGCCCACGTCTCTTCATTTCATTCGTTTGCATCCCCACCTCATTCAACTGTATTCTTTCTCTCGCTCTTTGAGAATGACTACATCAGCTGAATCCACAAAGGCAGCCGCCATTGACTCAAAGTCCTCGTCGCTCGAGCATCAGGACCCCGACCAGGTCGAGGACGAATGGGGCCCCGCCATCAACCACAACCCAAGCCCATTCGCCATTGGCGACGTTTTCCTCTACTCGGTCTTTATCGGCTCCTTCTTTGGCGGACTGCACTTTTACGGTGAGCGGTTCTGGTCCTACATTCTGGCCACCTACCCCAAGCCCGCCATCATCCTCGGAGGCACTTTTATCGTTAGCGAAGTCGGCTTCTGGTTTTGGGTCTCGCTCCTCGCCATCTTGGATTTGTACCAGTTCCCCAAATCGTTCTGGCGCTACAAGATTCAGCCCTTGAAGGTGCCCACGCGCGAGTGGTACGAGCGTGCTCTGTGGGTGGTGCTCCAGAACCAGTTCTTGGTCGGAGTGCCCACTGGCCTGTTGATGTACTACCTGATGGAGTGGCGCGGCAACCCGATCGGCATGGAATTCCCAACGATCTACGATTTGGCCAAGGAGTCGATCGGGTTCTTGGTGATCGAAGAACTTGGCTTTTATTATGGCCACCGCCTGCTGCACCACCCTCGGCTCTACAAGAGAATCCATAAGCAGCACCATCTGTACACTGCACCCATTGGCATTGCTGGTAAGTCAACTACGACACGGTTACCGATGGAAAGTTTGCTCTCTTGTTTGTGATGTCCAACTGACTTTATCTGTTTATGCTTGTAGCCATCTACTGTCATCCCTTGGAGCACTTTATGTGCAACTTGTCGCCATTGCTGTTGGGACCCATTGTGATGAAGTCACACGTTCTTACGTTGTGGCTGTGGATCACCATTGGTAAGGCTAGGACGGGGCTATTGGAGAGAGAGAGAGAGAGAGAGAGAGATACAAAAGCATTTTGGCTAACACTAGACATATTTTTCTTTCTTTCTCTAGGCCAAACCAATGCCATCAACTCGCACTGTGGATTCCAGTTGCCACTTTTCCCATCGCCCCTGGCACACGACTACCACCACGAGCGGTTCAATGTGAACTATGGCCCTGTGGGAGTTCTGGACTGGCTGCACAACACGGCGGGCAGCCGTGCAGTGGCCGAGGAGAAGAAGCGGCTCCGGGATGCCGAGGCCAAAAAGGCACAGAAGGAGGAGAAGGAGCTAGTCAAGAACTGAGCAAATAAATATGAGGAAGCCTTGTGACAATATGGAAACGTTCTCTGAGCACAACAACACACTTTGAGTCAAGGTGAGCAGTGTGCGCGTGTGTGTGTGACATGTGGAGGACAACAAACAATGGCCGTGCAAACCTCGCCCACCTTCTGCCCAGGGCGCAGTTGTCAGTTTGAGAGGGACAGACACGTCTTTTGACACCGACACTGTGCGCACGCAAACGGAATGACGTGACTTGCTTTCATTCTTTCGACCAAAAAGTGCATTGTGAGTTCACCGCTCCACTCGCCCATGTTTCTACGAAGAAGGCCGCTCTTTGCTTTTTTTTTTTTTTTGCTCAATCCCCATTGCCTTCTGTCGTCCATCCTTTATCATCCAATCTCTCCTCTCCTTCTCATCCTTCCTTTACTCTTATCCACTGTGCCTCCGTTTCATTTAGGCCTGCTGTGTGCACAGACCGACCCATTCCTTCCTCCTCAACTCACCGCCTAATTTCAGTGTTTCGCCATCAACCATCCAACACAACCGCAGTCAGCTAATCTGCTTTCCTTTCTTCTTTCTTCCACACACACACATACACACACACACACACACACACAAAAAAAAAGGCCATTCTTCTATCTCCTGGCTACGATCAGAAAACAAGGCGACACTCTCTATCTCATTATTCTCTCTCTCTCTGTTTGTTCCTACTTACGTCTTTCTCCTTCACTTGGTCTCCTCATAACTCCTCCTTCTTTCGTCATTCATTTGATTGAACCACTCGAAAACGACTAGACCAGATTGGATTAACTCTTTCGCCATATCATACTCCATACTCTCCATTACAAAGAGCCTCACATTTCTACCTCACCCGCACATTCACCACTTTACCAACGACACGACCCACGTTTTCTCGACCTTTTTCTTTTCTCGCCTTTAAACTCGCAACCAACTCCACCACCTTCCTCGTCGACACCCAGATACATACCGCCTACCTCTCACGTCCTCGACTTGAAATAGTCACCCTTGCCTGGATATGAGGCTCTATCGAGCAGAGACGGGCAAGCGCGTGCAAATACCCCAACTTCGACCCAACGATGGGTAAGTTTTTCTTCTACCTTGTTGCTTTCTTCGCCTCCTCCCCCTATCACGCAAATGTGCACCTCTTCATTCGCTATCCTTCCCTCCATGTGTTTGCCCACCCATTGTTACAATGTTGCAGGGAGTTGTTGATATGATGATGCAAAGCATTGCACATCCCACCCATACGACAAGAGAGACAAAGGAAAAAAAATGCATTGGGCCGAATATGTGCGACCCTCGAGGAATTGATTGGTTTCGACACAAACGCACCTCCAACACACACAACAGACGGGACACTCTCTCCAGGACACTCCTTCTTCCCCCTGTTGTTGGCGAGGATGAACCACAGTACAGCACAGAGGAAACGAGGAGGAGAAAGGGACACAAGCGTACAGATCAGAGCTCGGATCGAGGAGACAGGAAGAAAAAGACCCGTCGAAACGAGCGAGTGACAAACGCAACAGACAGCGCAATTATCATGACTGCGGTTAGCACGCTGCAGTGTCTACAATATCGACATCATCGCATCAGCGCAATGGACAGTGATACACTTTTTTGGACCTTCGACTGATTCTTTTTTGCAATATCTGCACATTTAAATTAGACTCGACACACTACGTGTTGCCATTGAGAAGGCGACGCGTATCCCCCAGGCCTCGCAGATCCTGATGACGGACACTGGTCTCCAGCTGAAGCCAGACATGATGTTTGAGGCCATTACTTCTGCGGACAAGGTACGATAGGACAATCTATCTCTAATAATCCTCCCTTCCCTTCCCTTCCCGATTCGAGTCAGCGTTTGTCACTGCTTCACATACTGAGCACACTCAACTCAACACATCACAGTAATGATAGCAGAAGAGGGGCCATGTCATGCAAGGGCATCTTCTTTTTGCAGCTCTGTTCTCTAGTGCAACCAGCAGGGGAGAGTGATCTGCAAAGGCAAATTGCCCAAAAAAAAAAAAAAAAAAAAAAAAAAAAAAAGGGCGTACCGTCACCCATAACAAAAAAAAAACCTTGCTGTTGCTCAATCGTATCCACCTCATCTGCATCGTCCCACAAGCCTCCACGTCAGCTTTGTCTACCTATGTCTTTACTCATACCCATGTACAACTCAAAGGATTCTTCCTCAGGATAGATGGTGCATCGTGCTTCTTCTTTCATATGCATCTTCACATCACATGGTGCCTTGTTGTTTGTTTGCTTCTTGCCTTCAGTTGCACGCACTTCCATTTGTGTACTTCGCAAACATGCTCTCTCCCTATTTGTTTAGCTCTTCTTCTCCTATTGTTGTCGACGGGTTGTCGAATAGTCGAATAGTCGAATAGTGAGTTGTTGGGTGGTTGGGTTGGGTTCTGATGTTTGTGTGCTCAGATGACCTTCGATTCGAAGAGGTCGGCTATTTTTTATTTTGTATTTTTTTATATTATATCCAGGTTGTTCCATCGTAACGTGGACACGGAAAGACGAGAGAGGAGGTGCGCTGTGTGCACACATTGAGGTACTCGGGCCAATAATGAACTCACCGTCCGCTCCTTTTTTTTTGTTCCTGCTATTGGCGTTGTCACCTTCCTCGATAGGACGAGTACACAATCATGGTCTACAACAGGGAGGTCCTCACGACAGACATCTCGAGCAGCATCCTGACCTTGACGGAGCAAGCAAAGACGGAGCCCACGGTCCAACCCTTGTCCCCAACGCTCTTGCAGCCAATCGCCATCCCCAGCCGGCCAGCATCACCCTCGGCCAACCGTGATTGGGGAAGCCAGTACCAACGCATGTTCGAGGCCTACATCGCCTATGTCCTTGCCTACTACAGAGTCATCGTAGCACACGCTGGAATCTGCGAACGAATCATGGAAGAGCTCAGGATGCAGTCTTTGGCCGTCCAAGTTGCATTGACAAATCTTGATGCTCACAGCCAGTAAGACTGTCGCATCGCCATCACGACGGACCTTGAAAGGAAAAGGAGAGATGTTAACTCGCGTTTCGTTGCTTCTCACTATCTATATGATAGATCTGTGCTCGAGACATTTGAAAAGTTCAATGCGTTCGCGACGAAGGAGCTGACAAAACAAGCGAGGCTTTTGCAATCGTAAGTCATGGGATATTGTTTTCTTGTAAAGTTGCGTCAAGTACTCTTATTCATCTCCACTTATACTAAATCACCTTTTTTCGATAGGTTCCCACGGGATATTGAAGCATTGCGACAAATCAGAGTCCACCCAGCTTTGCTTCCACCAGATAGCCCCGACCGCTACATTTCAGATTTTATCCCTACCGACAAACTGGTACTCTGGGCAGACAGATGCCGAGACATTCACGAAGGATTGTTGCGAGATGGCAAGGATTTGTCGCGGTCCATCAAGGAAGTTCAGGAAGGCACAGTTGCAATTCGGAGCAATAGCGGCATTAAGTAAGTTGACTATTTCAACCTATGGACGACATGTCTGGTTTATCAACAGGACCTAACCAGATTTTATGTATTATTTATTTCAGCCTAGAGCAACTTGAGGATGCAATGACTGAGATTCTTCAAACCGTGGAGCAACAAAGTCAGATTCGTCAAAGGGTTGAGCGAGGTATCTACATTTGAAATCCCTGTTGCCTCTATGCTTGAGCTACCTGACCGGTAACGGAAATGACTTACACGTTTTTGTTTACTATGTCCCTAGATCAAACACGGGTCAGAGAACGACTGGCCGAGATTTCCAAACCATCCGCCTTTTCATCATCGGGACCAACGCTCGAAGCACTGGGACAACTCGCCAACGTGTACAGAACAGACTACATGGAGGCCGCCCAGCGAGCGGACGAAATGCTGCGGAATAAACTCGGCATCTTCATTGCCGCAAAACGGTCCCAGACAGCCAACCTCATCTCACAGTTGATGCATATCTCAAAGCTGCAGTCCACCATCGCCAGTATACCCCCAAGTCTCGGCAGCCTTGACGACTCTCTCCGGAAACGGGATGCTGATTTCAGCCAACTGGTCTATGTCCAACGGATCCCTATTGCTTATGGCGCCCTCATTGTGGAAATTGTGCGTCGCCGAGAATATTCAAAGCTGCTTCTCCAAAAGTCTCAGCAGTTGGCCGAAGTCATGTCTCGGTTCAGGCAGTTGGAGCAACGGCGGCGCGACTCATTCCGGTCCGAGGTGGCCAAGTTTGTTCCGGTCGTGGTACCAGGTCTGGATGACGTACCGCCATTCAGTGAGATCAACGCTCTCAACACTCGAGACCGACTTCCACCATTTACACGGGAACATGTTACCGAGTTTGAGCGGTTAATTAGCCAGCTTAGTACAGGGCTTGGTCAGGAAGGGTCGGTCGAGCATTCCCTCGGAACTGAGTCAAACCCCGGCGCAAGCTCCATCTCCAGCCAAGAGCCAAATCATGACGCGCTGTCAAAGCTCCGAGTGACGCTTGTCAAAATGACGACGCAGATGGATGTAATGGGAGGCGAGTTTGACCGGATTCTCGAGAAGAGCTTTTACACGGAGCGCATCCAGAGACTCGAAGAGGAAAATTCTCGACTTAGAGCAGACATGTCACGTATCGATATCCAGCAACGGTCAGGCACGCCCCAACTTGCCCAGCATCCATTCCCTCGACTCAGCACTCCCGTTGGCACTGCTTCAGTTGGTGCTGGTTCGGCGGCAGCAGCAGTGGGAATGTCTGTGAACACACCTACTTCGCCAAAACTCACCCGCCAGCCTTCTCGGAGCGGTTCAGCCAACACGAGTCGTGTGGAATCGGATGAGCAACAACAAGTAATCCAACAGCAAACCCACCAGAATCAAAAGTTGACCAAAGAAAATGCCGATTTGACCACTAAGATCAAAGCGTACGAGGTTCGCATCCGCTCGCTGGAGGAAACTCTCTACCAAAATTTTAATTTTCGCGCTGGATCGACTGGTGAGTCTTCGATTTCTAGCAAGGATTCGCGGCAGCTCCTTACTGCGGGGTCAGATCAGCCTTGGAAAGCACCAGAGGACATTCAATACGCTCGGTCGTTATCACAGGCTAAAGAGATTGAGCGGAAACAAGCGGAGGAGCGACTCGTCACACTGGAGCTGGAGCTCCAAGATCTGTCACTGAAACTCGAGCAGACCGAAGAAAAGCTCAAGGAGGAGGTTATCATTTCTCAGCAGACAGCCACAGCCAATGATGAGGTATTTTGAGAATTCATGGACATTTTGGATTACGTATCTGTAGCTATTTTTCGTGCTCTAACTTGCTATTTTATCTGATCGTCTTAGCTTCGACAAGAAGTACTAGAACTCAAGTTGCAGTCAGCCACGCTGGAAGAGGCCTCCGAGCTCCGAGCATTTGACCATTCCGGCATCCAGAAGCGATCAGAGGAACTAGAAGAGGAGCTGAAGGGCATGACTCAAAAGTACGACCATCTCCTCGAGCGCCACGAGAAGGAAACCGAAACCCAGGCCTTGGAGATTGTTGCGTTCAAAGATCGTATTGAGGAACTCAACAAACAGCGAAGCATCGAAAAGGAAATTCTCGAAGGCCAGCTCGAACAAGCTCAGCGAACTACGGACGAGGCTTCAGAGCGTGTGATCGAGTTGGAGAACGAACTGATTGTTGTTAATGAGGAGCTTCAAAACAAGGTAGTCGAACTGGAGGAGCAGTTGGAAGCCCATGCCGCGGAACACGAGGAGGTCACTGCCCGAGCCCAGGAGCAGGAGCGGCAGCTAGCCTCGCATCGAGCAGTGCATACTGACATTTTGGTGCAACTCAACGATCACAAACAAAAGGCTTCCGATTCGCAGGAGGCGTTGAGCAAGGTTAAGGAGCAATACACCGCTCTTCAGGAGGCCCATGCCAAGCTCGAAACAGACAGCCAGACATTGCAGCGTGACGCACATGAGACCAGCAAGTCGAAAGATGAGCTGGCGCAGCAGATTGCCGGCCTTCAAAAGCAAGTGTCTGAGCTGGAGGCGCAGCGTGAGGCTTACAATGTCGGTGTCAACCTGAGACTGGAAGAGGCCAAGACGATGGTGCAGCGTGCTGAAGAGGAATGGAAAGAAAAATCCAGGCTTCTTGAGCAGAGCGAGCGTGCCACCAAGGACTTGGCGCAGCCGATCAAGGAGTGCATGACATCTCTTGGCCACGAGAGCGTCTCAGTGGAGGTTGTTTCTTTGGGTCAAGTACGAGATATGCTGCAGGACATCGGTCGTGATATTCAGCAGTTGGTCGCGAGCCAAACCAAAGAAAGAACAGAGTCGCAGAAGGCGAATGATGAGGCCATTTCGGCGCTTAAGCAGGAGCACGAAACTAGCAAGGACATTCTGGAGACCACTATTGCGTCGCTCAACAAGGTGCGTCGAGATGCCGAGGCCGAAACAGTGGCAGTCAAACAGGAGTCGGAAGCAGCGATCAGCCAGTTAAAGAACGAGTTGGAGAGCATTCGCGTACAGCAGCGAGCTTCTTCGATCCCAGTTCCAGTCTCAACCACACCCATCTCAGGAACACCTCTGACATCTACATCTCCTGTCACGCCTATGCCCCCAACACTACCCGCTACCACCAAACTCGCCTTGTCAAAGGATGGCAACCAGTTTAGTGTCCAGGACCGCATCCTGTTGGGTACATTGGCCCTTGACCTTGGAATCCCACTCCCACTGCTCTCGGAAGTGGACGATCAGGATGTCATTCTGCCCACGTCCTCGATATTGCTGGATAGTTCAGAGCGACGACTTAAGTCAAACAGTACCATTCTGACACCAGTTCCTGTTCAAGGAGGCTCTTCCTCGACTTCCATCACGGGCAGCACCAGCCGGAGCTCCAGCACGACAGTCCCACTCTCAACTGATGTTCTTCAGACTCTCGACTTTTCGGACTTGGACATTGCCAAGGCAACAGCTCTGATCAAGAAGAAGCTGTTTGATGCGGAGCATTTGCTCAAGCGTTGGCAGCGCGAATGCAAGTCGCTTAAAGAAAAGTACAACCGGGCTTCCACTGAAGCTCATGACAAGATTGCCTTCCGCAACTTCAAGGTGGACGATCTGACTTTGTTCCTGCCTACTCGTAACTCGATCTCTAAGCCTTGGGCTGCTTTCAATATCAACTTCCCGCACTATTTTTTGCAGATGACACCGACCATGGCCAATCAGCTTCGCAACAGAGAGTGGATCGTTGCCAGGATTACTTCAATCACGGAATCTATCGTGGACAAGCGCCAGGGGGCTTCAACTGTGGAAGCCGAAGCCGATTCGGGCGCAAGTTCTAGCATCACGCCTCATAACCCTTTCGGTCTCGCAGATGGTGTCAAGTATTATCTCCTCGAGGCCACTAGTTGGAGCAGCCACAGTCATGGGCATGGTCACGGAAGATCTGCATCATCGCACAATAGCAGCACTGGTGGAAGTAGCAGTGGCAAACTTCGCCACCATTCCTCCACGTCTGCACTGGGAGAGTCGTCCTCAAGCTCATCTCGACGGGACACAGATCGGAGTCGCGAGCATCGAGACAGAGACAGGGAGCCATTTGATCGCCGGAAGCACCGTGATTCTCAAGGAGGTCTTGACGAAGAACGATCGACAGTTGTCACCACCCCCTCCAAACCGGCGCCGGTATCATCAGCATTAGTACAAGAGACTCGTTCCGATGTACCTTCGACCTCTACTTCTCTGCCACCCACTGGCCCATCTCCCACTGCCATTCCCTCAGCACCCGGCACATCCCAACGCAATTCGATTGGGGCTTCAGGAACTTTGCCTATCTCGATTCCATATCAGTCACCAGCTGCCAATGCACTCCGCGCCATCTCGAGTTCTGTCGGAAGCACTGGATCTGGTGGCTCTGGCTCCATTTCTTCCTTGCTTTCTCATCATTTGGGTGGAGGAAGCGCTTCTGGGGCTGGCACGACGATGGCAGCCAGCAGTCCACCACGAACCATGTTCTTGTCGTCGTCTCCACACAAGACTGGCATTTCACCTGTTGTAGCTACTGGAACAACAGTCAGTATCAACCACAGCTCCGCGACGGGTCACTCGGCCAGCCATTCGACGAGTCTCTCACAGGGAGGACCTACGTCTGGTGGTAGTGGATCACCCAATATGGGATCGTCGGCGACAGGTGTGTTTGGGACGAGCAGCATCAGCAGCATGAGCAACATGCCCATCCACCCAAGTCGCCTGAGCACGAGCAGCAATCGTGAAGATATGCTGGAGCAATTGGCCGTGTTTGCGACGGACGAGGACCAGGAGCTGGACAGAGAGGAAGAAAAGAAGCGGATTGCAGTTGCACGCACGACGTCGTCGACTTCTACTTACCATGGCCATCCTGCCTAACAAAAAAAAAAAAAAGATGGAGAAAGGGACGTTCTCCTATTTGTTTCTTTCCTACTCTTTGTGTAAATAACTCGAGATAAACGTATAAAAACCAACAACGACGAACTGAAAAACATGTTATGCTCTTTGCAGTGTTTAGTTGGGCAGCTTGTGGAGGGCAGGAACCCTATGAAAGTTCGAGAATTGGAATGGCGTTCAACAGAGGGCGTCTCTTCCCGCAAACCTTTCCACATTTTGCTAGCTATGACTCACACTTACGCCTATCGCAAGTAAATAACTCTGAACATTACTCACTTCATTCCTCCATCCATCATCTCATTGAACAAGATTGCTACAAAAAGACAACTATTTCTTCATTTCCCCCAACTCGACATACAAACAAGACTACAACATGTCTTGCACGCTTCGCCAAGCCCTTCCAACTGATGCAGCCGTGCTTGCGGAGCTAGGCGCTCTGACCTTCACCCACACGTTTGGGCACATGTACACACCCCAGGACCTACAGGATTTCCTTGCGGACACTTACACAGTCGAGAAACATCTCGTTCCACTGACCGATCCCCGTGAATCGCTTTGGTTGCTGGAGGACGAACACGGTCAAGCCCTGGGGTTCGGATGGGCGGGCGCCTGCAAGCTGCCTGTGCAGGACCTCGAATCGAACGCAGGAGAGATCAAGCGGCTCTATGTGCACCCGGGCCACCAGGGCAAGAAGCTGGGGGGTCGTCTACTTGAGGCGATGTTGGCTTGGCTCGAAAAGCAAGGGTTCGACCCTCTGTATATTGGCGTCTGGTCCGAGAACTATGGTGCGCAACGCCTTTATGCCCGTCATGGCTTTGGAAAAGTCTCCGAGTACGAGTTCCCTGTTGGCAACCATCGCGATCGGGAATTCATCTTCAAGCGTGCTTAGATGTTGTATTTAGAATATATCAGTTTCTTTCAGAGATAAATAAAATAATAATAGAAAAACATGGCTTTTGCCATGTCCACCACCCACCCACCTTCGTTTGTAAATGGTGGCACCAGAGCCTGTGTGAGTAACTTGAACATCATGGCGGTGAAAACGCTTTTTTTTTTTTTTTTTTTTGGCACTTTGATAGCAGAAACGAATGTTAGTGGTAGTGGAGTGGTAGTGGAGATGTTCGGGTATTGAGGCACACGGCCATGGACGCAACAAAGACACAATTACCAAACAAGCGGGTGGCCCACTACGTGCCTCGAATTTTGGTGGCAATAAGGAGAAAGAGTGAGGGCGGAGTTGCTCAGACGCGCGAATGGTCCAGAAGTAAAAGTAGAGGAAATGAACATGATCATCGTGGGCCGACTTGAGGCGGATTTTATGAGCGCGGAAAAAAGAGCATGGAGGGTCGGCATTGAAGGGACGCAATCAACAAATGCAGTAAGGTTGAGACTGATCACTCTTTCACATTGTCGCAATGCAACAAATAACCTTCTATCACCTCTATGACTGGTATCCCATTGAGGATCAAGAAGGACAGCCAACTATGAGCTGATCCGGAAGAAGACTTGCTCGCATGGTTAAATACAGAAGGAGTGCTAATCGCATGGTTAATTCAGAGGATATTGTGCTCGCTTAGGAAAATGTAGTGCTGAATTGAAAGACTGACATCGAAGGATGCAAATGAATGCTCCTCTGGCTGTTGAGGTATCCTCAGGGCAAGGAAAACGCCTTGGAGTGCTGCGGAAAGTATGGATGCATGCTCAGCTGGGCTATGCCACAACAAACAGCAATACTCGGATCCTAATTACGCGGTGTTAGTAATCGCATCTTTTTGAAGCAAACCTTCCACTTTGGCAATCTGTTTACAGGGACAGCTTTACCAGTGAGGGCGCTATCACAAAGAAAAGATGAAATCGGAGTCAGAAGCACAGGACCATTGACTGTTCTGGGCACAAATATTGACAGTGATCTCATTCTCTGTGGTTTACTTTACACAGATGATCAAAAGTATTCTCGTTGGTTTACGCCCCGCGGAGTGAATGCTTAGTATGGCAGTACTGTACCAACTGATTATTTTGAGTATATCGATTTCATCAGCAAGCAATGTTCCTGTGGGCATATGCTCCCAACATCCTCCTCTGGGAAAGCTCCATCTCAAAATGGTATGGTTTGTTGTGCATCGCCCACCAAAGGCTCTCATAAATACCCTCGGTATTCCCATCTTTTCGCTGTCTCTCTTTTCGTTTTTTTCAGTCGCATACACACTCTCACACACGCACAGCATCATGACATCCCAAACCCCATATCAATATGCACCGCCAGTATATTATCCATCACAGCCAGTGCATTACCCACCACAGCCAGTTCAATACCCACCACAGCCAGTTCAATACCCACCACAGCCAGTTCAATACCCACCACAGCCAGTTCAATACCCTCAACAGCCAGTTCAGTACCCTCAACAGCCCGTTCAATACCCGCAGCAGCCGTTGCCTTTCCTTGATCACCAAAAGAACCCAACTCAAGCCCTTGTAGCATTTGCTAATGCACTGTTCGACCACTTGGACCGCTCTTACGAGCCGAAAGGCACCCAACTACTCGAGGAAACAAAGATGATTGCTATGGCACTCCTCATGTCCTCAGAACCCGTGGAATCCATTTCGAAGCAAAACAAGATTCACCTGACCTGGATTCTTAATTTGACATACCTGGCCTTTTCAGCCGAGACCGTTTTCACCGACAATGGCCCATCAGTTACTCGTGGTGGATTTATGACATTTCTTCGCAATGAGATCGCTGCGGACCCTGATGAAGCCTTCAAGGACTACACAAAGGTCAATCAAGCACTAAGATTAGTATCTCCCATTGCTCGATCCCAATTGCCGGAATTACCAGATCGTCAGTTGAAAGATATTCAGGACCGGATCCAGAAGCATGCGACAAAAAAAATGCTCGAGTTGTCAACCTCTGGTGCTGGGCATAGCAACTTTGACGAAGATATGGAGCGCCTGAAGGTGCAGGGGCAAAGGAATGCCTTAGCCAATATGAGAGTTCAGATGTCGCGCAACCAGATAGCTCGAATGGAAAACGCCATTGAGCAAACTGGCCGGCTCGGTTCTAATGTGTGCTTTCGCTGTGGACGATACAACTGCTTTTGTTAGATAGTGCATATCATATCTACCTTTTATAGTTCCTTGTCAACCAGGCACTCGATTAATACGTTTCTTTTTTTTTTTCGTCTGTTTTTGTAGCCACGAGTAAATAGACACGAGACATTTGTTGATTGTGAGTGTGATTAACAAGAAGTTGCCCTTCGAGTTCTATGGTTGGACTCTATTGAATCAACCAGGCCTTCAATATGCAACGTTCCTGTGGATTAAGAATCAACCGACGTTAGTGTTGAGGTACTTCTGCTGTTCACCAATATCCACGCTGCTCCGCTGGACTCTGATTTTTACTGGACCAGCTCATCAATGTTGTCGAATCAAGGGTGAGCGTTCTGACACAGTTTGGCGCAAACGAGGCAACAAAATCGATGGTAGTTGCTTCGTTTATGATTGCAACGACAGGACTATTCAAGGAAGACCTGTACCTTGCACTGCAACAGAACCTCAACGAGAGCACCGTGTCGAAGTTGCTGAGCGGCATTGAGCATAGTTGATGGCAACAGTGGCCTGATGATGACAACTGATTTCGGGTGGAGATGGTTTAAGGAGAGGCCAAGTGGGCTAGTTGACTGAGAGATGGAGTGCTAAGAGTATGGAAGTGAACATGAAATCGTTGTACAAAAAGTGATTTAATGTACGACGCGACTTTGAAGGGCTAGTTCCGCAGCTAAACGTGTCCATTTGCCACTTGGCCCCGGAATCATCGACATTAACCATGCGATTGTACATTTACTTAAATATACTATACAACTTTCCTGTGGCGTCATAGAGATGGTGGGTTCGAATCCGGATATCCAACGCATCCGAGAGAAATGTCTCCATTCCTCGGACGCGTGGAGGTGGCACACTCCTTGGACGGTGATTGGTCGAGTGTGTGATTCATAAAAATTGGGCTAATTTTTTTTTTTTGGGTCAGGTGGGCAGGCGGTTGAGCCCCACTTATGCACCGCAAGGAAATGACGCAACAAAATAAAAGTTGTAGAAATCCAAGGGAGGATAGTGCAAGACTAGTCATCTTTGTCATCATCCTCGTCGTCATGCGACATAGCGAGAAGTCATGGAGAGTGGCTAAAATACAGCGTTTTTTATTACAAAAGTAAAGTAGAGTGGGGAGTATTGTTTCACGGAACAAATCAGTCATAAATTATTTTACATACAAAGAGAGCATTGATTGACATCAGGAGGAGTCAGAGCATAGACAAGAGCAGGAGGAGTCTTTGAAGGGAGCAGAAAGAGTAAAGTCGGATGGCCATCTCCTAGTTCACAAGGCGAGAAGAGCGGAATGGCGGTTTTTCTTCAGAGAACACTGTGCTAGAAATCGACAAGCTGCGAGCGCCAACAATGGTTCCTTTTTTCTTAGGCAACACGGGCGTGGACGACAGCAGGCTTGAGTGGGGTAGTGGCTTTAGGACCGAGGAGGGCCATGATTTTGGCCATGGCGTTCTGCTGTGCCGAGGGGCGGACGGTGGGAACGTGGTGGCGATGGTAGGCCGTGGGGATGTTGTAGTTGTTGCGCATGTTTCTGGGGAAGAAGGTGCGGTAGTAGGTGAGTCTTGGTTTCTGGAACATGGTAGGGCGAAGGTGTGGTTTTAAAGATGTGAAAGTTAGGATGAAGTTGTGGTTGTGGTTGTGGTTGTGGTTGTGGTTGTGGTTGTGAGTTGGGTTGTGGGCTGGGTTGGCAGTTGGTGAAGTTGGATAAAAGGTACGGGTGCAAGTTGCAAAGACCAAGCGGTTTTATGGTGGAAACGTATTGGCCCGCGTGACCCACATCGAACAAATCGCAAGTCCTAATGAGCCAAGCCACCAAGCTGCAGTCAAAAAACGCAGCCTTTCGATGGGCAAACAATTGTCTTTTTTTCCCCATCCCATTTTCTGACCCAATCCTTCTTTGGCAAAGAGGAAACGGATAAAAGGAATTGGCGGAACAAAAAAAAAAAGCATCGCCCATTCACCACACCACACCACACCCACTTACGCAACAACAGCAATACTCGCCGACAACACCTGTTCTTCCTCAACACTTCCAACAGCCGTCCCTTTGTTGTTGTTCGCATAGTCTGCAAACAATAGGCCCCCACCCCAGGCCAAGTCCAATCCCTTATTTTTTTCCACGCCTGATTCGCATTCCCCTTGGGCCCTTGAAAAGACATTTCGCAAGTCTCGATCCAAAGTTGGCGAAATTGGTCCCCAATCAAGAAAGAATGACCGAAGATCCTCAGGCCATCTGGCTGGAGAGATACATGTAAGTATTCGCACAAGGGATAGCGGCAGAAATTTGATGCAGACAGTAATAATGCCTTGTGCTGGATTCTCTTTACTCAATGCTTGTTCATCAAATAGGTCTACCCAGGGTTTGGAGCGCAAGCTCAAGGAGATGCTGCACCAGAAGGGCTCCACGGGTGTGACGGACGCCAGGGACAGGTATTTTTTCCTCTATGTTTCTTGCTGGGCTGGTCCCTGAAAAAAAAAAAAAAAAAAAAAAAAACGGCTCTATCCATAACCGTGTTATTAATAACAAGGCCTTTTTTTTGTGTTGGGTAAACAATATGAACGATAGACTGCGGGAGGAGTACGAGCGCTTGATTTTGACCGATATTATTCTCGCGCAGTCAAAGGATATTGAGCATGCCCTGTGGAAGAACGTCTTCTATATCGTCATCGACGGCTACCGCAGGAAATTGGCCTCGCTGACCCAGAACGAAAAGACCCAGGCCCCACAGCAAAACAACAGCAAGCGTGGAAATGGCAATAGCGGACAGAACCAAGGACGTAACAACAACGGCAACCGAGGCAACAAGAAGCCAGTGCCCTCGATGGACTATCGCAAAGTCTCGACCAAGTTTCGTGCTTTCATTCAAGAGGCTACCGGGTTTTACCACCGCCTGATCCAAAACTTGGCGTCCTGCTACGACCTCAACGAAATGGGCGCCGTCGGTGACGTGCAGTCCATATCTGTTGGCTGTGAGTAGAATCCACGCTAAATCCTCAGAGATCTCAACCTCATGTTATCGATACGCTTTTATACTAACCTCACAAGTCGCCTCTTTGTTTTTGCACGTGGTTTTCATGAACGACAGACCGACACACCATGGAGATCTCCGACAATGCTCGCCAGGCAGCCATTAGCAGTTGTCACAAGTGCTACATCTTTCTGGGAGACCTTGGTATATGTTTTATTTATGTTACTGTTGTTTACTCCTTCTCATGCGTTGTGCCAAGCCGCGTTCTGATCATTGATGTCATTCCTTCATACCAAAAATAATTCTGACCGCAGCCCGATACCGTCAGACGTACAGTGACTCACCCAAGAAAAACTGGTCTGCTGCTCGAGACTACTACAATGAGGCTAGGAACTTGCTCCCCACCAGTGGTAAGTGCTAGAGGGCGAAAACAAAACGACTTTGGCTTTAACAACATATTCAGATTGAGCAACAGCTTACCGGAAACTGCAACCTCTATCAAATAGGCAATCCTTACAATCAGCTGGCAGTTATTGCGACATTGGCTCCCAACAACTTTTTAGCGCTCTACTTTTACTACCGCAGTTTGGCCGTTCGGCTGCCCTTCATGACTGCGCGAAAGAATATCGCAGTGCTGATCCAGAAACTGTCTACTGATCCTGAAAAGGGCAAAAAGTTTATTCGGGAGGAACGCTACAACGACCGCAACAGTCTCGCTACCAAGGATTCGACCCAGCTCAGCAATTTTCTCGCCAAGTTCGTGTTGATGCACGGCACTCTTTTTATGCGATCGGTTGAAGAGCTCGACCAGGACCTGATGAGGGTATCATTGGAGCGCCTGTTTTTGGACCGACAGATTGACCCTGAATTGTTACTCAAGATCCAGATTGTCAATATGTCAAGTCTCTACACTATGTGTTATATCCCTGCTCAGGATGACGGCCCCGCAGTCTCTCCTGAACATCAAATTGCATACGAGCGTCAAGCGTTGCAGCTCATCACCAACGCATTTGCGACGATTCTTCGACATGCGACCATGGAACTGGAGCAGCACCGCAATGGCGAGCACAAAGTCAATGGCAGACCAGCTGATTTCTTGCCTTCAAATGTCCACCGCTCTATGCCCACTTTGCGACTTTCTCTCAAGTGGCTCCAGGTCAACATCCACCACGTCAAGAGACTCTCGGAAGGATCGTTGGATCAGGAGAAGGACCGTTTGTTGTTGGACCAGATCTGGAGTGACCTTGCTGTGTTTCTGACCCTGCTCTCGGAGGTCTACCCTTTTTCAAACGATACCATCTTTTGCCGCGACGTACTCAAGGAGGATGCAGAGCTTCAAGGATTCGCTGCTTTGAAGAGGGCAATTGACGAACGCCCACTCTCGATCATCCCACCAAGCCGAATCAGCCCCAAAGCCGAGATGCAGATGCGGGTTGCAGACATGTTCCATGATGCACTTTCGATCACCAAACTGGATTGGGTCAGATTTTATGGCAAGACTTTGGGACGCAGTGAGCCGAACCAACGATTAGTGTTCTCAACCGATCGGGATGAAATCGGCAGCTCTGACACCGATACTAGCTCACGTCACAGTGACGTAACCGAAGAGGAACTGGATGGCACGGATAATGAGCTAGGATCCCGCCAAGCACCCGTCCCGACATTTGCCTACAAGGCGCCTCAACGTTTTATCCCTCCAACCGAGGATGGCCAGGACGACGATACCGAGGACCCTCTGGACCAGGATATCGATCAGAGACAGGCTGTTGCCGCATTGCTTTCAGATGACGACAACGACTTGTCTTTGATTGTTGGTGGCGACGACGATGACGACGAGGAGGAGGAAGTGGTTTTGTTTACAGGCCGCAACAGCACCATTAGCGGCAAACCAACTCCTCGACCAGCTCATTTGAAGACCAAGACTGGTGTCATTGGAGGTGGTCGCCGATCGTCCAACTCACCCCCAGGATCCAACCAGTCATCGCCCGGTGTGGACAGTGAATCCTTGAGCCGGGACGAATCCTTCTTCAAGATGACTACCTCTCCTACAGTGGATAGCGTGTTTGGTGGATTCCAGTTTGGAGCTTCGGACGATTGGCGCCACTCGATCAACTCATTGCGCACTTCTCGAACAGAGAGTTCCTTGTCTCATGCCAACGGTACCATCAACACTTCGACCTGGGGTGGTGTCTCAACCTCGGCGCTGGGTAATGGCCTGATCTCGCCGGGAACTTATGAGACGCGTAGAGCTACTTTGAACAGTTTCAGCTCGATGCCCACCTCGAGAAGCGGACCCCCCGGTATTCCTTTTCCGACTAACGCCTCGACCGACCTCTCTGGTTTTCATGAAGAGCCTTTCTTTCAACCTGAGGCTCAGGGAGGAGGACAGGGACAACAGCCTTACAACGTGTTTCCTTTGATGCAACCACAGCAGGCTCAATCCCCCAGTCGGTCGTCTTTCCTGTACCAGGCTCAACAGCACAACAACAAATCGCATATGCAACAAGGAAGAAACTCGGTCCAGCCCGCTCCTAGAGACCAGGATTGGCGATGAAGAGTACATGTCGTCGTACTGAATTGAAGGGACACGACCAAACCAACCAATCAATCATCCACGGGCATATATTGCCACTTCGAGTCGGGAAATTAGGGACCAACTCAATCCCATTGTGGCCTCTTGTGATATGCCGTTCTTTTCACATCGACAAACCCACACCACCCACATCAACAACAAAAAAAAAAGAGTTATCATCCACAATCCATGCCCTTGGTTTCATTTTGCGGCATGAACCTTGAGAGTGGAACGACTACCCAAAAAAAAAGTAATAATAGTACACATCCCACACCACATACACACAAAAAATCACCAACACAAGAGGAACGCAAGGACGACTACGGCATACAGGTGGGGAACGGCCATGATCCCTATTTTTATCTCAGGCGCAAGCAAGCATGGTTTATCTTGGACGCGCGCCTGCATAGTTTGTTCGTTCCCAGGCCCTTCCACCCATCTTACCTTGCTTTAGGAAAACCTTTAGACAAAGCACGTTGTTTTTCTATTTTTTCCGCACCTATGCAAGAATAGTGTCCTTGACTTTTTTTTTTTTTTTTTTTCTGACTTTGTCTCTGATCCTGACTGACTAGGCAGTTTTTTTTTGTTCAACTTTTCTTTTTTCCTTCTTGTTCTTTTCTTTCTGGTTTTACTTTTTCTTTCTCTTTTTCTTTTTTTTTTTTCTATTTTTTTTTTCTATTTTTTTTTCTTTTTTCTTTTTCAATGCCTTTTCGAATAAAAACAAGTACACTTTTTGTCAATGGTCAACGTGTCTCATGCACCCAGGTCACATCCTATTTTGCCGTCTTTTGATCAGCTTTGCCCCCTATCTTCGTCCCTTGGTCAATTATGGGTATTCCGAATGCTCTCAACTTTTTGTTATTGAAAGCAGACAAAGTCGATTAGAGTTTAAGACACATTAATCATAGATCGGGGGAGGTGCTGCTTTTTTTTGTTCCTTCACATCGCCACACCGGGACACCGACCATAAGAAGAATGAGTTGAAGGCATGAAGATTTTCGAAGAGAAGAGAGTGTCTGAGAGATTGTGTGTGTGGCCTGATAATATATTCATGGGGGTGGATGGAGGTGGATGGAGGTGGATGCGCCGGGTTCACCGGGACATCACCAAAGGAACCCAAGGCAAAGAGGAATACGCGTAAATTGACTGCGAGGGTTCCGGTGTGCAATCATCAATGAGAGATCACATTAGCCTCGGATATGAATTATGAACGGCATTTGGAGAAGTGAATGATAATGTGAGAGCATACAGACAAGCATCATTTTCAAACTGTGGCCGTGCTCCAAGATACGATATGATCATGTTAAAGAAGAGAGCACTTGGGCGTCTTTTTTGTTTTGTTTTGGGGGGAACGAAAGAAGTGAGACATTGTGGTCGGAAGGCCTGCATTTGGGCAAACTCCACCGACACGACTCTCTCTTCCAACAATGCTAAAAATGTGTTTCAATGGCATGACAAAGACACACACACACACGTAGAGAGACACATTGAGAGCCATTCAGCCAGGTGCAAACAAAGACATGTCCAGAGAGAGAGAGTGGGATGTGGGTGGGATGTTGTTCACACTCTTCCTCCCCTCGTCTCCCATGATGGCCAGGCGCACTTCTTTTCTTTGGAGTGGAGCATCGAGGGCGCAATTCACTCTGTGTTTTTCCCGTGTCTACTGCGTGTGAAGACTGGCCACACACAAAAACACTACGCCCAACCTCGTTTATTTTGGTCTCTCTGTTGAGAGCCTAAAAATAGACGGCGCAGAGAACAGTGCGAGCGAACAGCAAGCGCGCAGGCCCCGAATTGAATAAATAATCGGCCCACTGTCCACCTCCATTCCATTCATTCTTCACTTCAACCAACAACAACTAAAACAACAAAAAAAACATACATACAACAACTAGACCACACATTTTAAAAAAAAAAAAACTTGTATATCTTTCTCTCTACTTTTTTGCTTTCTTCATTCATTCCACTCCACACACGCACTTGTGCAATAAACGACCTCATCCTTTGCATTAACACATCCACACAACACACGCTCCACTTTTTCGCATTGTCTCACTCCTCAGTTCTCCAACACACTCTCTGGACATTGCTTGATTCACCAACACAACTTTACTGAGACGACCGCCCAACGACCAACCAGCAATGGTGTTTATCCGCAAACTGGGCCTGCTGCTGGCAGCGGCCTCCATCTTCTCTCTCACCACGGTTGTCGACGCAGCCGCCTGCAAATACAACGATGGCCTCGAGTGTCCACAAGAGACACCATGCTGTAGCGCTGTAAGTTGTCTTGCAACTAACGACTGCCAACCTCAACCGATCACCTTCGCTCATCTTTTTTTTCAATGCTCGAACGCTATCACTTGCATGGAACTATATCTGATCCAGAATGGAATGCAGTAGACACACCCTACCCTCCCTCATCCTCACCTTCACCTTCACCCCAACACTCCCGCACCTCAACTTCAAACGAGCAACTCGTTACTGCCAACACATCCATGACACAATTCCACTCGCTCATTCATTCACTCACTCTCACACGGACACTCACTCTTGCACAAACACGAAAGCAAAGCTATCACGATTCATCCTGCGCCCTGAACTGATCACCCTCAACTCATCCGACTCTTTTTCTTCTCCTTTTCATTCTCTCTTATTCAGCATGGTCACTGTGGCAACTCGCCCCTTGCATGTGGCGCAGGCTGCAACCCTTCCGCCAGTTTCCATGGCCGCTGTGAACGCTTTTCCGTCGACGAAAACATTTACAACGGCAAGCCTCGCCCTGTTCCCAGTCTGCCCAAGGGCTCCTTCAAGGAGGTGGGTCTCACCGGTGTTGCTGCCCAGCACATTGCTTTGGTCACTCCCACCAAGATGCTGATCATTGACAAGGCCGAGAACAACCCCGCCAAGCTGCCCAGTGGCAAGGCTGCCTACAACGTCGAGTACGACCTCACCACGAACGAATTTCGCGTGCTCGATGTCCAAACCAACACCTTCTGCTCTGGTGGTGGTTTCCTTCCCAACGGTACTCTGATCAGTGCCGGTGGTGCCGAGTCTCGCGTAAGTTGCAACCCTATGGAACTTGTAGAACGCGTTCCCTAGTAACTATCATCTTTTGCTCTTGATTCTAACATACTCTCCATCTCGATGCAACAATACAATAGCTCTCCCACGCCTTCACGACTGAAACCGGCTTTCAGTCACTGCGTATGTGGAAGCCCTGCGAGGACAAGTCCTGCCACTGGATCGAAAGCCCCTCTGACAGAGAATGGCAACTGACTGGCAACCGCTGGTACGTTTCTGTGACGACCATGCCTACGGGTGAGCTCTTCATCCTCGGAGGAAGCAACGAATCTCTGGCTATCAACCGCTATGCCACCAACAACCCCACCTGGGAGATCTTCCCCAAGCCCAAGCCCGCCATTGACTACCAGCCCAACTTTATGCAGTTCATGGTCGATGCCCTGCCACACAACCTGTACCCTAACGTTTACTCGCTTCCCGATGGCAACCTCTACATCTTTGCCAACCAAAAGTCCATTATCTTCAACGTCAAGGAGAACAAGGTGATTAAGCAACTGCCTGATATCCCCGGAGGCCCTCGCTCATACCCATTGACTGGCTCGCATGTGCTCCTGCCCCTGGATCCTGCCAAGAACCATGCTCACGAGATCCTTGTCTGCGGTGGCTCTGAGGCCATGTCGACCCGTGCCAAGGCCCTCCAGACCTGCGGACGCATCAACCTAAACGACGCTGACCCACAGTGGGAGATGGACACTATGCCCTCACCCCGTTTGATGGGTGACGCTATTATCTTGGCCGACGGCAAGGTCATGCTCCTGAACGGCTGCAAGACTGGCTACGCCGGCTTCTTGCGCGGCTCGGACCCCGTGTACACTCCTTTGATTTATGACCCCGCCGCCCCTCTTGGCCAGCGTTTCACCGAGTGGGTACCCAGCAACATTGCACGCATGTACCACTCTGTGGCGATGCTTCTTCCTGACGGCTCTGTCTTTGTCGCCGGCTCCAACCAGAACTCGGAGGTCCGTTACGAGAATGTGCCCTTCCCCACCGAGTACCGCGTCGAGTCCTTCACTCCCCCATACCTGACCACCGACTTGGCTCGCCCCGAGATTGTGTCCAAGGTCCCTGAAAAGATGGCTTATGGCCAGAAGTTTGAGGTGACCATCGATGTCAAGGCCACCGACCGCTACGAGCCCGAAGTGACCTTCATGTTGGGCCGCAAGGGCTTTGTGACCCACAGCACCCACATGAGCCAGCGTATGACCAAGCTTGTGGCCACCCAGGGCAAGCAGACTGGCACCAAGATCACCTACACTGTCGAGGCACCCCCCAATGCCAACCTCATGCCTCCTGGTCCTCACTACTTCCATGCCCTGAACAACGGCGTGCCCACGCATGCCGAGCACTTGCTTCTGAACTAGAAACACGTAGATATGACCTTATGACCCTGTATACCATGTACGCTTATGTTAGAAGATATCTCCCTATGAAAAAAATAAATAGCGTAGTTGTTTGGATCGACTGGGTCGATCTCTTTTTAACAAAAAAAAATAATTCGGATATTGACCAAGCGCTTCCACACCCTGCGTCACTACACAGCGTTCGGGATCGAGGATCCTGGCACCATTCGGCGCGACGGTGAGTTGGTTTTGCTCCTGAAGGTGCCGCGGATCTTGATGAAGGGCATGAAACTGATCTGCTTCCGGTACTCATTGTACTTGTCTGACGCGAGTTGGAAGACCCAGTTTGGAAGCCAGTGCAGGAACACATGTCGGGCAATGTTGGCCAGTATGCCCTAACAAATACATATATATTTTTTTTTGAGGTTGAGCCATGGGTCGTCGTTTTAGAAACACTAGTGAAGACACAAAAGCTGTGACCATCCCACACGTACCTTCTTGTGCATAAGGTAGGCCGTTTGGTTGGAAACATCCACTGCGGCAGCACTTGACGCATGTCTGGCTTTGTAGTATTGCTCGAACACTTGGGTGATCTCTTCCTGCGAGTCGGTGTAGATGTCGAAGAGTAAGTTGACCAGCTCCACCGCGCCTTGGATGGCCGTGTTTGCACCTAGACGGATAGAGAGATAGTGGATGCGTAAGAATCAAACTGTGAACCAGAGTGCATGGCTCGGTATTGACATGATCCTACCTTGACCTCCGAAGGGCAGCATCTATGAGCAATGAGAGGTAGAGATTGGAAAGAGTGAGCCTTCAAATATCTTCAGATTCTGTTGCAAAGTGCGCATGCAGGCCTACCTTGTGGCATGCTAAAATGACAGAGTAAAAATCATGAGTCGGTTTGTCAGAATGCAGTCGCAACCAGGCTTTCCACCAGCACAATCCAACTTTGTATTCCACATACCATCGCCAAGAAGAACCGTTCTTCCATGGTACCAAGTGTCAAAAGCCTGCGATTGATAGTGTTAGTGCTCAGCAAGTACATCCCGCTAATGAGGCTCATAAGCACTTACCTTGTCTTCGAGCATCACTTTGGAGATGAGATCCTTTGAGGTGAAGTCGATAATATCGCCAATGGTTCCTCCGTACGGGGAGCGAAAGTGCCTCACTTCGTTGCACATTTCAAGGGCAGCGTCTGATCCCCACTCCGAGAACCGAAAGTTGCGCTCCCCATTGACGCCTTCGCCGCGGATGTCCTTGGTGACCATCCAACCCAATCGGTTGCCGGAAAGCGGCATGAACCACCACTACAAGGCGTGTTTAGATGATGATATAAGTAAGATTCCGTTGACAATGGCTACACTGGTGGAAATCGCCTGCACTTGACGACTTACGGTGTTTGGCACATCGGTTCCAAGGATAATCTGAAACTCAGAGTACTTTTCGTCGCAAACAGGGTACACGCTGAGGTCCAAAGGGGATGTAACCCCGACCAAGCAGTCAAAACTGTAGCCTAGTGGTTTGGCGTCGTTCTTGGGCAAGCAACCAATCTTGGTGAGCTCTTTGTACATGTTCTGGCGAACACTGCTGTACGCTCCGTCGGCACCGATCAGGATGCTACCCTCGTATGACGTGTTGTCGGCACAGGTGATGACAACCTTGTGCTCGTCCTGCGTGGTCGATAGAATTCGTTTGCTGAGGTGGATCCTGCAGAGTGGCACCATGGTCATTAGCAGCTTGATCAAGTCTGGTCTTGAGATCATCCTGCCGTCATCGCCATACCTACAATTTCACGCGAGGAGATCAACAATTGTTTAGCCTAAAAATGCCATTCTGTGGCATGTTCTTGTCAGACATACCGCTCTTTGATGTCAAGGCCAGGGCTATAAGCAAGAAATGACCCGATGGGAGTCAAGTCCTGCTTTTTGAGGTGAAGTCCTCCTGAGGGTTTGGACATGGCGCACAACTCTTCGTAGAGACCGAGTTGCTCAAAGATTGAAACTACTGCTGGCGAGAGAGACATGGCGGCACCAAGCGGTCGTAGCTCCTTGGCCTTTTCAAAGATCTGGAGTTGAAACAGAGGCATCGGCTTTCAATGTTTAGCATACAGCCTTTTTTCTCTTTTTTTTTTTTTTAGACGCTAGTTGTGGGGGAACTTGCCTCGAACGAGATTCCGGCCTTTTGAAGTAGTGCGCCAGTCATCAGGCCTGCGACGCCTGCGCCACTAATCAGAACGTGGAGTCTTGACGCCATCTGTGTAAATGAGGAATGATGGAGATGATGATGATGAATGAGATTCTCCGGTCGAACACTTATTACGCCCAATGTTTATTTGTTGTCTCAAGCATCACTTGCATGCTCAATTGGTTACACTCATTTCGCTGCACTTGTTTATCGAGCAATCACGATAAGGTTGATGCATTGTGGTGTTGTGTGTCACACAACGGATTTTTCTCGAAGGTGGTCAACACTGAACACCAGAATCACCGCCATTTTCCTTCTGTCTCCAGCCATGCCATCTCTTGTCGTACACATCCACACGTTTATTGGCCTCTAAACCAATTTGCTTACTTGGATGGGAGTTTATGCGTCGCTAGGTAAACTGGAACCCATTCCATTCTCACGCTAGAGCCAGTTCTCATATATTGAGACGCTTTCAAATAAAAAAAATTATTCGACCGAGAAAAATTTATCGTCCGAGTAGCGATTCAGCCACCTCGATTAAAAAAAGACTTATGTTTCGCATCCCCAAAATGCAAAATGTGTTTTACAATGCGATTTGCCTCATTGTCACTTAGGAAAAAGGAAAGAATACACTGGGATTTATTTAGCACTCTATATAGCAGGGCAGTTGGCTACATTATCATTCATGTGCAAATGTTTGGGGCATCCTCCTTTCGATAATTGAAGAGGTGGCCTGTAAAGTGCTAAGGAACGAACTGGGTGGATTGTATTGATTGTGGGAGTAAATAGCTATCTGTTAAGCTGATGGTACCAACATAGCGCGAGGCTGTGGAGTGGCAGTGTTGGAGGTGCTTGTTTCTCGGAGATGGGGGTGGTAGAAGGGCAACAGTTCTGACATGGTCCTGGTCCATAAGCAGTTACTTGCTCCAAAGTGCGGCATACAAAGCTCTCCTACGACCATACCCGGCTACGCAAACCAACTTGTAGCCCTGCGCAACAAGTTGATTGAACACAGTTTGGTATTGTGAGGATGTCAATCCATGCCTTGCCACCCATGCAGGTCCAGTCGATTTCTCCCAGATACCGGCAAACAAATCTACTCCATTCACGGTGTATGCATCAACCAATACGAGTCTATAACCTTGTCTCACCAAGGTATTGAATTCATTTTGGTACTGATCTGCAGTTAGCCCGTGGCGAGCGGCATAGGCTGGTCCAGATGACTTCTCCCAAAGAGCAGCATATCGAGCACTGGTTCCAACACTATATCCGCTGACATGCTTAAGACGATATCCTTGCGAGGTGTATGTATTGAATGCAGACTGATACTGATTCGAATCCAGCCCATGTCTAGCCACCCAAGCAGGCCCAGTGGACTGGTCCCAGATTGCGGCATATCGATCACTTCCGTTGATGGTATAACCGCTGACTAGTTTGAGGCGATATCCATTGCTGACAAGGTTGTTGAATTGTTCTTGATATTGGAGAGAGGTCAAGCCGTGTTTGGCAACCCATGCTGGACCTGAAATTTGTTGCCAGATAGCGGCGTACAAGTCAGTATTGTTGATGCCGTAGCCATCGACATAGGTAAGGCGGTAGCCTTGGCCGACGAGGTTGTTGAACTGGGCTTGATAGCTAGAGGATGTCATGCCATGGCGAGCTTGCCATGCTTGGCCTTGAGCTCCAGTGAGAAGTACTTGGAGCATTAGCACCCCACTGAGAAGAAAGCTGAGGAGAGTTTTCATATTGAAAGAATACATCTTGGAGAACGAGGGATGAAAGGATCTAGGAAAATTGAAGTTGATATTTAGTTCTCAGCGTTCAGCCATCATTACTTATTTATAATGGATTGACAGGCGAGAATTCTTAAGAAAAAAAAAACAATCCAGTCAAACAGGCCCTTACTCTTTGTGGAGACCTTGTCGGGATGTGTGGAGGTTCGTGCGTGGGGTTGTGCAAGGGCTTTGGGAGGCTTCGTGTGAGGCTTTTTGTGAGGCTTCGTTGCGAGTTGAAGAAGGGCAGTTGAGTTTTGATGCCGGCAGCCAAAGACTCCTTTATATATTGTGCCCTTCAAATAAAAAATTTATTCGGCCGAGTAGTCTCATTTAGATTGGTAGGGAAAAATAGCCCGAGTAGCGATTCAGCCACCTCGATTAAAAGACTAATGTATCGCATTCCCAAATGCGAAACGTGTTTTACAATGCGATGTGCTTCAACAGCACACAGGAAAAAGGAAAGAATGCACTGGGATAGTGCTATTATATTCGAAGGCAGTGTGAGTTGGCTTAGAGGACAGTGAATCTGGGCTGGTAGAACTGATGGATATTTTTTTCTCGATTTCCAAAAAAAAAAAAAAAAACTCGCTTGCACACATGCACGACTCCACGACGCCTGAAGACATACTCTGAGGACCTTTGATGGAGAGCTGTTATTCTTTACAGTTTCATGGCTACTGATCGGGATGAAGTGGCCTCTTTAATAGGCCTATCTCCAGGCAGCATCAACGTTGGACAGATAAATACAGCATGACCTCACATTTTGTCCACTGGTAATCGACACGGGTTTTTTAACAAACCTTCCACAGATCGCTTTAATACAACAGGCAAGTTTATGGCACGTTTAGTCTGTCCAATATGGCCGATAGATGTTCAAAACAGTATCAAGGTCTATGTGGAAGAGCACCTTGCTTTTATTTGGAGGAACTTCAGTCCTGTCTTCAAGAAACCCACCCTGAGGTGCCAAAAACTTCAAATCCCAACGATCTGCCGTGCTCTGCGGCATGTCCTCAAGCTGACCAGGAAATGATTCGAAAAGCGAACATGAGAAGCTGTATCAAAGGAGCTGGAATTGAGGTATATGACAGAGAACTAGGAGTGGATTAGGTCCAGCATGTTGACGGGTGAGGATACGCTTTTTTTAACGGTTATTTTGCTCTGATATGGTAGTTGCGAGAGTGTAGAAAGAGTGTCGATGGTATTTTGCAGATTTTTTTTTTTTTTTTTTTTTTTTTGGTGAGGCCGTCAAAAAAAATGAATTATGGTGTCAGTAGTCCGATTTGTGACAAACTCAGCCCGTTTAGTGAGCCTCCGAATGAAGTTATTCGCCCCTTAGCTAGTTGTTTTTTTGCATCATTTTACTTGAAACGCACAATAAAAGACACGTCAACAAAGGAAAAGCAAAAGTATTAGAGCTCCTTGAGCTTGTCTTCCGCGTCAGTTGGTTCCTACCCCTCTGGGTAAACGTTCGCGACGGTCAATGGTTGGACGATAAAGTCCCTTCCCTGTCAACGAACACGACCACCACATATCGAACCTGGGACGCGAAGTGAGGAACAGGGTGTGTCAAGAGGTTGTCGACTTGCCCTACATGACGACTTCCCAAAATTGATGATATTTTGTCCGAGGTGACCGACTCGTGCATTAAAAAAGGGCTTTTAAGCTAGTGCTTCTTAAAATATTATGTATTATGTATTACGTACTGTTGCCTGGATATATGCATTACTCTATTTGCTGTCTGTACCACGATCTCTTCTTAACTCCTGGGCACATATCCAGGCGGCGCCTCGCCTTCTCTCCTTTCTTCCGAAGGACGCTGCATCTCTGCCAGCTCGATATGGCTCTGACCCGTGACAGGACTCTGGTCGTACACGGGCAGTCCACCTTCCTCCACTGTCGTCTTGGGCGCCTTCCTCTTGTTGCGCCACCTGAGCCAGCACCACACCAGCAGTGCCACCCCCACGAGGGTACCGATCGCAATCCCGATATTTTCCCACAAGGTTCGACCCTTCCCCAACGTCCCACACATCTCGTTGATCTTGTAAGAGCTCGGCAACGTACTAAAAGGGGGGCTGTCCGTGCTGGGCTCGGTCTCATTCTTGGAAAGATCGATTGTGAAGCTGGAGCTTCGGGATCTGTACCTAAACACTGTGACGAACTGGGGGTCTGTTTTGGAGCTGGGGCCGTAGGCGAGGGTGAACAGGCCTGGGTCACTCACGCCAATTGGGATGATTTTTGTTTCTGAGGTCTTGGTGTCATAGATGTACAGGTTGTAGGGTGCAAGGTAAGTTTTGTGTGATACCTGGATGGAGGGAGCCAAAAAAAAAAAAAAAAAAAAAAAGCCAGACAAGATAGTTCAAAAGTAAGTAAAGCAGTGTGTTGATAACGAGATGACACGTATAAAAATAAAAACGAACGATGGGTAGATCCTTACTTTGCACAAGTAATACAGTTTGCCGTTTGAGGCCCTGGCATAGTTCTCGTCCCAGAACTCACTGTCCCAACAGTCCACGTTCCAAGGGACTGACACAACTTGTGGCACGTCTGCCTGGTTTTGGGGCGGGAATGGGAAGTAGGTTAAGGTCCGGTTGTACGTGACACGGCCTTTGTCGGGTATATCAGATTCATCAGGGATTGGAATGGGGGCCCCAGACTTGAGTAGGGCAAACATCTGGTTGTCGCCATAGACAAGGTTATAAATTGCGGCGCTAGTGTTGGTTTTTTTTTTTTTTTTTTTTTTTTGATTGACAGGAAATTCAAGCAAGCGGTTCACCTCGGTTAGAAGTCAAAGAAAGAACAAAGAAAGAAATGAACCCAGAAACTGAGAAATACGACACGTTACCAGAACTATGGGTCTCAAATCTTGGCTGTTGACGAAGGTTTGCATGGAAGTCGTGTTGATAGGTGCGTACTGGATCGTCGGCGGCGCTACCGGAGGCAACGCTTCCTCGGTACGAGTGTGGACCACTAAAGTGGCCGCTCCGGCGGTGCTACTCGGGTCCTGCACGCTCATCCAGCGCTTGTACGCAAATCTACCAGGCATAACCAGTTGTGTCTTGGTCCACGCGCCTCTGGGATTGTTCTTTTCGCACTTGTTTGAGGTGCTGAAAGTACCTTGCGAAGAGCGGACAAACTTGAAGTTGTAGAAGTTGTCGTTCTCGCGTGCCCACATAGAAAAGGTGCCGTCATTGTCCACGCTGCACTCGTCTCTGATGAGGGTCTGAAGGAGGTTTGGGTTTTGTGGATCAACGTCGTCAAGAGAGCTGATGGCGACCACCTCCCATTCTGCAGCGAAAGACGATGTAGGGTTGCTGGCGGATTTGACCACGACAAAATGCAGGTCGTCTCTGATGTACATTGTGGATACAGCGTAGACCGCATCTTGATTGGAAGCCACGCAGTGAGGATAAAAGTCAGACATTTCCTGGGAGGACTTGGCGGAGGTTGGGGGTTTGTGAAAGGTGGAAAATAAGAGAAGGGAGGAAGACAGGAAGGTGGTGCATGCATGCAGCCTTTTAATACACATTACGGATCTCCACCCACCATTGATTCGATTCCCATGGCTCACATTTCGATTTTCTGAGAATGAAAAAAAAAAAACAGGCACTTACCCTCGGTAGAGGAGGACAGTGGACAAAGTACACATGGACAAGTTAGGCTGTCGTGTAAAAATAAGACATGAAACCCTAATCGGTCGACTTTGACATTATAGGAGAACGGGTGCGGTATCCTGAGTGCAGAGACGACACCGATGACCTAGGGCTGAGAGCATCGAATACGTCTACATCTCAGAATTGCTGATTGCAATAAGGATGACAGCAACACCGTCGTTGGGACGTCAGTCAGGGCATCTTGCTGTAATCAAGAGTCCTTTGCTCGTTGCGGATGTAAGCAGAGAACAAGTGCATACACGGACTAGTAAAGCTTAGTCTATGGAATTTTGGGCGTATTGTTCGGGCTTGGTGACCTCATTTTTAACGTCAAGGTGCTTGAGTATATTTGTTTCCTCGTCTATTTACACGTTTAAATCGTAGCATGTCATGAAGAGGAAAAAGTGTGAAAGGGGTCGTTGAAATCAAATCTAGGCATAATGCAAATGGATGTTGCATCGCATGTTGGGGGGAGTTGGATAAGCTGGCGTTTGGCTGTAAAAACCCCGTAGTGTCTGTCGTCGTTGTCTTCTTTCTCGATCCTGATCCTCCTCCTCCATCCTTCATCTACCTCCTTCTCTCCTTTCTCCTCATTCTTTCCTTCTCGCGTACAGTTTAGCTGCGGTCCGTACGCATCAACGCCGACCCTTCTGATGCTCTGCGAAGAGAGTGCGGTCGCACAAGACGAGTGGTGACATCCGGTGGCTGTGTCACCAAGCTTTCGTTTAGCTTGGCGATGTTCTGGTCGCAGACATTGAACACTTTAGACGGCTCCATGACGGCGCCTAGAGCGCGACGGAGCCTTCGATCCATGTATCCTAGGCCAACTTGGTAGCTCGCGTTCATCCATCCAAAGCCTTCACGCGGAATGAACTTGAAGTCCACGCCAACATTGCCGTACTCGACTTGAACCTTGTGCGTCATGTTGACAACATCAAATTTCTCAGGGACCACGCCATTGAAATCCACAAATGACTTGGTGATGCTGGAATGATAAAGCGTTGAAAGGTCGTTAAAAATTTGTTCTCCAATACGGGCGACTTGAGAGCGCGACATGATAAAAATTAAGACAAAGGCACTCACGTGTACAGCCAGCGGTAGCAGGTCCTCTTGGCTTCTGCCATGAATCCGTACTTCTCGAAACCGATCCACGACACAATCTGGTGAGGTGCCCAGCCAAAAGGGAAGTCCCACTGACGGTTGGGTCTATCCAAGGTGATGAATCCTCGTGAAGCCTCTGTTCCCGAGACTAGTCCTCCTGTCACCTCAAATAGTGGTAACGCCATGGTCCTATAATGTCAAGAAAATAAAAAGATCTCGAATCATGAGCATCAAGACTAGTAGATTAACCATACACAAAGGATCCTGAGGTAGACAAAAATTGAGCTCTCACATCATCTTCTCGGCTTTTTCGCGATCGGCAACTCCAGCCCACATGGTGTAGAATGTCGTGACACTCTCGTATGTGCCCATGGCCTTGAGCCGCGTGTCGTAGTCAAAGAACATGCCACGCTCTTCATTCCAGCAGTACTTGTTGATCAGCTCCTGGCGGACACGTGCCCGCTCGAGCCACTCGGCCGAGGTGTGGACAATAGTGGCTGGTCTGTCCTCGGGCGCCAAAGACGAGGTGTCGTAGCTGACAAAGAAGGGTGTCTCGAACGAGTCTCCGAAAATGGTTTGAATCGTCTCCGCAATGTCGATCTCGTACTTGTACAGCAAAGAGTTCAGATCCACGGTGGCGATGTCTGCACAGCAATTATCGAGGCGGTAGGTAGTGTCGTGTCCTGACTCACGGACAGCACGGTCGTGTTTAAAGTAGGTGTCCAGGTCGGGTTCGTTGACTCTGCCCTCGTTGTACATCAAACTGTACTCCTCGATCGTGATTCCCATGGCGTCAGCATAGGGCTTGATGACATGGTCAAAGTGGGTTGCCTCTGTCTCTGGTGGCATACCAACACCCTCACTATAGAAGCGAGTCAATCCAGACTCAGGGTCGTAGCGAGGCTGAGACATCCAAATCGTAAGGTACTCCTTGATGGCGGCGGTCAGAACAACTGCGAGCCACTGTTTGTTCTCCAGTTCCAGACTGTAGGGCAGGCGATCAAAGACCTTGAGCATCATGTCAGTGAGGAAGGGAGGCTGGGTACGGGTCAGGTAGTAGCTGCGGTTCGCGTTCAGGATCTTTCCATAGTGATGGATCTCGTACACAAAGTTGTCGACCATGCCCTTCGCCAGCTCCAGACGACCATCCACTAAGAGACCCAGAGACTCAAAGTACGAGTCCCAGCCGTACATCTCGTTGAATCGACCTCCTGGCACCACGAACGGAACACCCTTCAGAGTCTCGTGGCCCTCCTCGTCTACAAACTTGGTCATGGCCAAGGCAAGGATACCGGGTTTCTCGTTGATCGACTGAACATATTTTGGGGTGATGACCTTGGGCAGCTGCTCGACATCCAACTTGAGATGAGGCTTTTGGAGACTGACATTCTGGTAGTACGCCAAGACTTCATCCTCTCCAAAGGGGATGTAGATTCTAGGTGCAGTGTTTTTGGATCTGTTCTTGGGGTCGTTGGCAATCATCTCCAATCCTTCGGCATCGATACGTCGAGTCAATCCATCCCAAAAGTGATGTCTGATCATTCGCGAGAGTCGATCGACAGGGTTCTCGTTCAATCGTGCCTCATCCAGCACAACGTATCTGCGTCCATAATCCTGAGCCAACGATAATTCCTGCAACAGGTTGCTGAGCATGTAGGTGCCTCGAATGTCGTACTTGTTGAATCCTGCAGAATCAGCGGTACCCAGGGTGATGACCTTGGGGCCCACATCGTTGACAGTAATCTGGAAATCACCGTCGGTGTCCTCCTGCTCAAGAATCAACTTTTGTGTCTCTTCCACGTCAATGAGGAATCGTCGTGGCTTTGTTGCCTTGTCATCTAGAGTTGTCCGAGAGCGTTGTCAAAGGTGCAAAAGAAAATAATAATCCGATCAGTAACAGACTACCGATTCTTTCATTCTTGTGCAAAAAAGCAACGGTGTCATCGCGATGACAAGCACAGGATCAAAGCGAACTTCTAGACAAGCGAGTGCTTCGATCCATTACTTTGACACTTCAAAGAATTCCTTACCATGTGAACCACGGCGAGGTCGTCTGTACTTTGTGCCAGCCTCGGGGTGAGCAATGGGATCATTGGAGGTGTTGAGAGGAGAAGCGGGCTTGTTGGACTATTTATCCGTTCGGATAGACAGTACAAGGAAAAAAATCAGACCGTTAGCTGTGGTGGGAAGATAAACGCGGGTTGTGCCCATGTGTAACCATGGCGGAAGAGAGCATTGCGTCGCGAGAGTGAGAGAGGGCGGAAGAGGGAGGACAACAAGGAGAATGGATGGCCGAAGTCACAACTACGACGGCGAGAAAGGGGAACAGGATGACGGAGCAGCAAAAACAACCCAGACCAGCGTGAAGGGTTGATTCTCTGTTGGGGAGCGATAGATAAGCAGAACGCAAGCGCACAACAACACAAGATAACATATGGGGAAAGGGCAAACAATACCGCACCAATGGGTCATCGCACAGTGCGGGTCTGGCAAAGCGAATGCGTACCACGAGGAAGGAAGAAGAAGGGGCAAAAAGTAAAACGAAGGAGAGGCAAACACGACCACAACAACAACAGGCAAGCGAGAACCAACCACCATCCGCCTCACTCTTCGCCACATCAACAGCAGTCTGTCCGACGCATGGATATTCTGGCAAAAGTACATCCCACCACGCATGCAAGACATCCAGGGCGTGTCGCATCGCATCCATACGAAACACAAGTCTCGATTGTTGCCTCTCTTCGTGATACGCGTGGTATCTCTGAGGAGCACTTGGTCCCTTCTATTCTTATCGATGACACTGAGTGACAAGCACAGCACAGACTCGTATCAGGGACCCTCCATCAAATAAAAAGATAGATAGGGTCCAAACGAGGATCGGAGCAGTCGCCGAGATAGCACAACACACCGCCAAAAGGAACCGAAACAAAGCTAAGAGCACACACGTCACATATGATATGCTCCGGGGTCAGGTGCTGGAGCGACCCTTGGATTGCAGAGAAACTTACACTGCCGATAGTGCGGTGGCGGCTGACGTAGTTGGTCGAATTGGCGTAGTACTCGTTGGCAGGCACAACACCGCCGGCGGGAGGGGGTGTCTCCCTGAGGGCCGGTGAGCTTCGGCCCGATGAGGTGGTGCTAGCGAGCCGTTGGGCGTCGCCCATGTTGATGGTGGCGGGGCTTTCAGTCATGTTCATGGCTGGCAGCAGTGGAAGAATGTCCTTGCCTTTTTTTCGAGTAGAAAAGAGTCCAAGGATAAAGAAAGCAAAGGGAGTATTGTATAGCAGGAGATTTGCGTGAGTAAATGTGTGAATGTGTGAATGTGTGTGTGTGTTTGCTCAAACGGGTTGGGAATGAGAGGGAAGGAAGCGAAGGAAGGCAAAGAGGAAAAAGAACAAACAATGGAAGGAAGAGATGAAAATGTCAAAAGCACTTTGCATGTCCTTTCAGACAAGGCGATCAGCAGGTCTTTCGTGTCTCTCTCAGAGCGTCTCAGTGGGTGACTGCTTTGACGATGCATTGGCTGGCTCCATGCCTCGGATGATATTTGTTTCGCCAGCATCTCATCTCGTTCAGCCTTTATTACACGCCTGTTCTCCCAATCTCGATATATACCTTGTGCATGGTCGGCCTAGAGTCCAAACAAATGGCCACGGGTCGGTCTACAGTACCTTTCTTCCGGATGAGTTGAAGTTGAGTTGGGTTGAGCCATCGAAACTCGGAGCAGCCTTTGTGTATGGATCGTCATTCACTTCTGTCCTAACACGACCTTGTTTGACCATGCCAGCGCAGTTCTGGGCGCTCTCATCTCCCATAGCATAATTTAGCCCAATCTCGATATGTCCTTGTCAGTCATTCTGCTTTTCTACACATCCACAACAAGGAACCTACACAACGCAACACGGACATTTTGAGGAGCTTCTTGTTCTTGTCTCGGTCCGTTGGAAACACAATACGGAAAGGAGAATCCATGGTGTTGAATAACGGGTCCTGAGAAGGTTCTCCTAAGTCCTTGATCCTTTGTCCTTGGTCCTTTCTCCAGAACCTTGGCCACCATTCCAACCCGCGTGTTTCTTTGTAATGGTATTTTATTCCATCTCGCAAAGACAAAATGCTCAGTGGGGAGAAGAAAAAAAAAGGCGGCCGAAAACAAAAAAAAAAAAGCTCTTCATCTGGTCCAGCCTACGCCAACGACTCTGATAATCTTTCTCTTAGTAAAAGTCATTCCCCTTCATGAATCTCGCCTCCTCCCACAGTGTCGTGCCGCTGCAATCGCACACCTTCTTGGCATTCTCAAACACGCCTGCAGACCGTGCGATAATACCACAGATCACGCCCTTGCCTGATCCGCCATCCTCCGATCCCTTTTCACCGCGGCCCTGTGCTGTGGAGGGTGTGTCCATCGTCAAAGGCTTCTGGCCCAGATCGTCCGGCTTCTCGGTCACCACCATCGACCGCCCAATAATGTCCCACACCTTGATCCGCTTGGACTCGAGCACCAGGTCACCCCAGCCCTTCTCGTCCACCTCAATGTTGCCCAGGTCGCCGACATGGCCCGTCTCGTGGTCACCGTGGGCCACATTCGTAGGGTTGAAGTGGGGTCCACACGACGCAGCGCCGCGAGAAGTATCGCCCAGTTCGTGGATGTGGATGCCATGCTGGCCAGGAGCCAGGCCTTGGACGGTCACGTCAACAACACAGGTGTCGTTGTTGACCTGCAGGAAACGGGCCAGGCCGTAGGGCTTCTCGGTACCGGGGGTGGTTGTGTAGGTGGGGTCGTGGTGCTGGATGTCCAGGATGCACACAGCTGCACCCGAGTGGGCACCTTTTTTTGTTGTTGTTGTTGTTGTTGTTGTGTTTCAAGCGCGTATGGAGAGAAAAAGAAGATATGCGGGCACAGACATCGAAAAAAAAAGGTGAGCAAACAGAGAAATCGGGTTGCCAGTAAAAGTGCGCAGATCGGTGACAAATCACAACTTCGGGCTTGCTCTTTTGGTTACCTTGGGCCACGCCAGATCCGCGAACAATGACAGTCTTGCCAGTCTTCTTCAGCAGCCTTGAGATGGCGGATGGAGGAGCTAACATAGAGCGATGAAGCAACGAGCGAGTGAGATACAGATAAAAAAAAAGCAAGGGCACCTCGGCAGAGGCTGACGGGGAAAACGGCTGGTTGTAGAAAGTCAACCCTCTGTAGGGCAACCTACCGCTTCCCTCGACCACAACGCGCTGTTCCTTGAGGTTGATATCGAACTTCTTGATGCCCTCGGCTCCTTTGAGGACATTTGTGACGTCCTGCTCACACGACTCGCATGTCATTTCGACAGCAAACTCGGTCTTTGAAATGAGGTCATTGAGGAAAAGCAAAGATGCGCATCGCAACAGAAGTGAATACAGCGGTACAGGACAGCAAGTGTGACATAAAATCGATTCAAAGGCGTTTGTACCTTGAAATCTGATTGTGTTTGAACCATGGCTGTTTGTGTATGTGTAAGGTGAAGTAATGGGAATTGATGAACAAAGGCAACCATTGCGAAGCAAGCACGGAAATGGGAGCAAGTCACGTGTATTATCTAAGTTTTTCTATTGTGCGACATCGCCAGCCGTGCTCTGACCGTATCCCAAGGCCCAGAAGCCAATAACCAGGAGCGCGGTTCCGAGCACGTCGATAAGTGAGGTTCTATTGTAAGCGCGGACAGCGGACATAGTGGTAAGTTTGAGGGTGCATGATTTTTGCAATGTTCAAAAGCTACTTCACGGATTACAAGGGATTAACTTACAAGATAGGCAGGGCATAGTTGTCGGGGTCATATCCCCACTTCCAGAACAGACGAGTGATCCATTTAGCAAGAGACAGGGCAATCACGACCAAGGTCAAGGACACGAACGCATATCCAACCACGACACCGACACTCCACTGGACATCGCCAAGTCTCAAGATGCCAACCACAGCCAAGAACATGATCTCGATCGGGATGTGCACCAAGAACAGAGTCTTTTCAGTCGTCCGGTAGGCTTCTTCGATGTTGGCGTGGAGTGCTGTGCTGATTCTGCTAGCATAGATTGACCCAATGTTTCCTGTCAATCCATTGAGGACAGGCGAGATCATTGCCATGCCTGGAAATTTGTTGATGTATCGTTCCAGGGTCAATCCTGCGGTACTGGCAATCACCATAGCGGCGAATACAGGGCCCCACCCTTCTTTGACCACCTCTGAAACAAACTTGTTCCTGCGGACATAGTACAGCCACCCTGGAATGAGCATGAGCAACACCACCAACAAAATCTCTGAGAGTGGAGTGTCTAATATTCAAAAGGTCGGTAGAGATAGATGGTCATTAGGAAGGGACAAGTGTTGCCATGCTAGTATTCGTCAGCCGGAATGAGATTGCTGGTCTTACCGATGTACTTTGCGAGGAACACTGCAAACCCTGAAAGGATGACCAAAGTCACCAAGTCTCCAAAGGATGAAGCCAGTGGGCATGCAATATTATCTACATGTGACCAAAAGACAGAAGTCAGTCAGTTCGTTCCAGTCTTGAAATATGAGTCCTGCCTTGTCCATGGATCCATGAATACGCCCTCTTTACCTGGGTTGACTTTGTAGTGTCTGCAGATGAGCACGAGCGCGCACATGAAACTGCCAAGAACAAAGCTCGAAACAGAGGCGCAGAGCATGCTGGAGGTGATCATGATTGCAATCTCGCTCACGTCATTTGTTGTTGGGTGCACAATCATGCCTAGCACAAAGGCAAAGAGCCCTGCCACTGATCCAACTGCCAAACTCTGTAGCTGAAGAAGCGCCAGATTTCCTTTAATGAATGCAGTGCGAGTTGCTGGTGAGTCGAGTAATCCCATGTTGGACTATAAATCATGGTGACGCTTTTTCGTTAGTTTGCGTGTCGTACAAGCGACGAGAAGAAACCAGGTCGTTGTTGTTTCGACTTACGGCAGTGGAGAGACGACTCGCGAGGTTCATTTCCAAGTTTCCTTTCAGGTTCAGAAGGATGGGTATCAGGATAATGAGCTCAGAGATCTCGATGAACACAGGCCAATGCTAAATTATTGGAGGAAATCCAGACAATGCATGCGGGTTAATAAATAATTGCACACAACAACCAAGAACCAATTGAAGGCCAGAGACAGACACCCAAATAGATGCAAGTAGCTCAAATTGGGTACATGAGTTCAGTATGTATGTGTTTACCTGGACAGCATCGAGCAGCCATCCTGCACAGATCAAGCCACTGACAGCGATGACCAAGGTAGTTGAAGCCTAGTATGAACGAGGGCATAGTGGCTGGTTAATATCACTGAGTCGGTATTGGGGTAGGTAGGAATGTTGATCGACAAAAAAAGAGTCTTCGCTCTTGCTTGTTCGACTGCTCTCACGCGAGTCGCAGCTTGAATGAAACAGAGGCCCAAATTAAGCTTGTGGGACAAGAAGAGGCGAAGAGAGAAAGAGAGAACGGCGTGACACACGAAAAGATGAAACCATGTTTCTTTCATAAAAAAAGAGAAGTGTGTGCGTAGATGAGAGGGTCGATCAACTGCGTAGCGTGGTTTGGTGCTGTTGTTCGATTTGTTCGGTTTGTTTGGTTTGTTGGGTTGTTGCTCGTGCGTTCAACGAAAGGAGAAAGGCAAGAAGAGCGTACCTGCATCCACAGATGGCCCTCAGAGCCATTGCCTACTTGAGCTCCCTGTCCTCCGGTCTCTTCATCCGGTCCTCTCCGAGGCCGGTCATGGTCTGGCTCAGCGTACTCAAAGGTCTCGAGGGCATACTTGGGTGGAGGCGACGATGGGCTGTCGTCACTGGATTCCACCAGAATGGTGGCACTGTCGTTGAAAGGGTCCCTCTTCATCTGATCGTTGTCTTCGTCCTCCTCGGTGTCGGACGAGTCGTGCTTTGGATCATTCATGGCGGAGGATGACGATGTTTGGCGATAGTTGTTGCTGGAAGAAGCGGTGTAACGATGGTTGGAACTACTACTAGAGTCTGGGTCGAGGTCGTCGTCTCCCTCTGGTGTGTCTTGAGAGTGTCTACTGGAGTCTACGAGAGGTGTGTATGCCGCTTGTGCAAATGACGGAGTGGAGGATGAAAGAAGCCTTGACATGGTTGTGGACCGTTTGTTCTTATTTGAGGTGCCTGTGTGTGGTATGGATATGGGTCTGGGTCTGGGTAACCTGGGACTGGAGATGAGATGCAGGCAAGGAGGTGCTAGAATGGCTAGCTTAGCTGAAATTTAGCACGGCAAAGCAGATGGCAAGCGGGAGAATGACGATGAAGAGGAGACAGGCAGATGGGGGGAGATAAAGAGTACACAAGTGTATGGTATGTATCTGTTGGAAGCGTATGGGCTAAGTGGCCTGCTCAGGAGAAGAGGGGGTATGATAGCACAGAAGGATTGGGATCCCAGGAGACAGAGAAGAATGCTGATGAACCAATGGTGCGAGCTCCGCAAGGGGGAGAAGAGGAAGCAAAGACTTGATGACGGTACGAACTATGAGGGAGAGTGGAGAGGAGGAGGAGACAGGGTGAATGAAGCCGAGGAGAGTGGGGAAGAAGAGAAGGTAATTCAACTGTGGATTGAAGATGATGGGCAGAGTGGAGAGAGTATTGAGGGATTTGCGTCCGATTGAATGGGCCAATCTCGAACAGTCAGAACGGTTTGTCAAGCCCACGTATTTTTGGTTTGAGTCCACTACAGGTTATGCGACCCACATGGGCTTTGGCTTGCTCCCTTTCCCATACCGACCCGTGTGTGCACTGGTGAAAGGACAGACGGGGGCAACATCACACACGCGCCACAGACATGACTGGACACAGCAATTGAGCACCACAGTATCCATCAAGGCGAGGCTCCACTCCACGCTCCACGGTGCACTCTTTCCACCTCTGTCCACATGGAGTCCCTGCTGCTATTACAAGCTCTCCTGCAGCCCGTGCGATCACTCTCTCTTCCTCCGCTGAACGTCTGCCTGGGCAACATGCGATCGAATCAGCCAATCACAGGGCTGGACCTGGATTTCGCCCTCAGATAGCAAGAACGAGAATGAGTTGATCAAGCCCAGTTGCCCATCATCTCTATTGTTTCCATTTTCATTCTTCTCCATCATCACCATCCCTCACCACCACACTCACAATATGACCTTTGAAGCCACCTGCACCGCACCCGTCAACATCGCCGTGGTCAAGTACTGGGGCAAGCGCGATACCTCCCTGATCCTCCCCACCAACTCATCCCTCTCCGTCACTCTCTCCCAGGACCAGCTCCACTCCAAGACCACCATCCGCGCCTCGGCCGATTTCACCTCGGACCGCCTCTGGCTCAACGGCATTGAGGAGTCCATCACCTCCAACAAGCGCCTTGTCGCTTGTCTCCGCGAAACCCGTGCCCTGCGCACCAAGATCGAGGCCGAGGATGCCTCGGCCCCCAAGCTCGCCCACCTCAACATCCACATCTGCTCCGAGAACAACTTCCCCACAGCCGCTGGCTTGGCCTCCTCGGCTTCGGGCTACGCTTGCTTGGTCTACACTTTGTCCAAGCTCTTCCAGCTGCCCCTCGACGCCTCGGACTTGTCGATCGTTGCCCGCCAGGGCTCCGGTTCCGCCTGCCGTTCCCTCTTTGGCGGGTTTGTCGCCTGGGAGATGGGCGAGCGCGCCGACGGCTCCGACTCGAAGGCTGTCCAGATCGCGCCCGAGACCCACTGGCCCGATCTCCAGGCTCTGATCTGCGTCGTCTCTGACGAGAAGAAGGGCACCTCCTCGACCGAGGGCATGCAGCTGACCGTCAAGACCTCACCCTTGTTGCAGGAGCGCATCAAGAACGTGGTCCCCCAGCGCATGGACGAGATGATTGATGCTATCAAGAACAAGGACTTCCCCAAGTTTGCCGAGCTGACCATGCGTGACTCGAACCAGTTCCACGCCGTGTGCTTGGATACCTACCCACCCATCTTTTACATGAACGACATTTCTCGCGCCATTATCCGTATTATCACAGAGTACAACCGCGACGGCATCAAGGCCGCCTACACCTACGACGCCGGCCCGAACGCAGTCATCTACGCCCCTGCGGCCAACATGGCCGAGATCTACGGCCTTTTGTCGCACTACTTCCCTGGCGCTGCCTTTGACGACTCGCTCGGACTGCTCGAGAACTCGACTTCCTCGCCTCTCCCTGCCACCTTTGATCAGCGCGTCTCGCCCGTCTTCCCTCAGGGCTCCGTCAAGCAGATCTTGCACACCAAGGCCGACGACGGCCCACGCGTCCTCTCGCCCGAGCAGGGCTTGCTCAACGCTGAGGGTCTCCCCAAGCGTCTCGCTTAATCTGTTTTCTTTGTTTCCTTCTCCTTTTCCTTTACTTTCATTTTTGTTCCCACGTAATTTATAAATAAAAACCCGCATAGTCATCATACGATTGAAACAATTGTGAGCATTGGAGAATAACAAAATGAAGGAAGGCGAACGCAAGTGGAGGGGAGGTTTTTTATTGGCCTCGATAGCATGTGAGATAGACATCATTATCGTGGTTGCTGAGGTATTGATGGAGGTGGTCCTTGTTGTGGTTGTGGTTGTGGTTGTGCCTGCTGCTGCTGCTGCTGTTGTTGTTGCTGTTGTTGTTGTTGTTGTTGTTGTTGTTGTTGTTGTTGTTGTTGTTGTTGTTGTTGTTGTTGTTGTTGTTGTTGTTGTTGTTGTTGTTGTTGTTGTTGTTGTTGTTGTTGTTGAACAACGCTGGCTGTGAGTGCCGGTGGTGGTAGTTGCGCATGGACGCCGATCTGGTCGCGCAGCGTGGCTCGCAGGACATCTTTATAGCAGCTGATGGCCGAGGGGATTGGCATGCTCAGGAAGGCTGTCTTGGCCGGTGTTGTAAGAGTAAAGTCGATTGCCGAAAGAGAATTTGTTCCCTCCATGGCGACATCGTTCGTGTTGGATCCGTTCACGTTCATGTTGTTGGTTGGGATAGTAATGGACGCCACTGCCAGGTTTCGAGCTCGCTCCCACGTGTCGTATGCTCTGAAAAACTCTTGGTGAATGTTGCCCAGGACGTGATGCACTACGGGGAACAAGTTGACAGTCCAGACCTGGGCGTTCTTTTGCTCTTTAACCACAATCACGTTGTCGTGTTGCTCTGGAGGCCACATTTGGGTCAGGTCGTCCAGGATCAATGGCAAGGCAAAGGAGGTGCCAATATCGGGCAAACCATCCGTCGGCATCGTAGACACTGCACAAAAAGCATAGAGCGACAACAAGTCCTTGGGCGGTGTGGGTGGTTTGTCGCCCGAGACTATTGCTTGTGTAATGGCTGCTGTTGACAAGTTGGCGACGTTGTTATTGACTGCGTTGTAGGCTCCTGTGGTACCGTTGGCGAGTGTGGGAGCACTGTTGGCATCGTTGGGCTGTTGTGGTGTAGGTCCTCCGTTCAAAAAGTCGTACTCTTGTCTTGCCGAGTATCTTGTTCCTCTAATTCTTGTGCGCATTGGATCCAGCACATCTGCGACCTGATCCACGTATGATTGCTCTCTACAAAAGTAAAGATGAAACGCATGTTAGCTCGAAACAACTAGGCGCAAGGGGCACCCAAAGGAAAGAAAGAAAAGAAAAACTTACCCTAGTGAGCAGACAGAGATTTCGTACAGCTTGCAAGCCCACTCCAAAAACTCTTCGACATATTCTGTGAGAACGACTTGACGGCCGTCTCGAAGTCTCCGAACACGGTGGGGAACTAAATTTAAGCAGCATCCAACAACAAGGTACGATGTTAATGCAACCGTCATACATGTCCAGTGTCAAATGACGCGGAATATTTTCTCGCAAGCTTCCATGTACCTGTTGCAGCATCCGTCTCAGAAACATATCGTGTGCGCTCATTGCCAACAAGACGGACCAGTGTGTCATCCAGATCTAGAACCAGTGGCAATCGTCGACTCTTCAGCAGGTTGAATTTTTGGGCGCTGATCAATTTGACCAAGTCGTCGTGCTGGCAAATATACCCGAAAACATTCCTACCAAAGGTCAATTGGAAGTGAAGTTTTTGTAGTATTAGTTATATCTTCTTGATACACCCCGTAATCGCGAAAAGGAATACTTACGATCGATCTCTTGAGGGCTTCAAGTGCAACTCCCACCGAACCGAAGAGTTTTCGGCTTTGATATCAATGTATGTGCTCTGTGCCCAGGAATAGAAGAGTTGACGAAAAAGTTAGTGAACGTTTGCTATATTATATTATCCTAAACAACATTTCTTACCTTACGCATGCCACTCAACTCGCTCCACCACTTATTTCCGACAGGAAAATCAAAGACGCAGCAGTGTCGGATTCCATGCTGGGCCATGATGATGTAGAAACTGCGCGGTAGACTAGCCCGGATCATGTAATTGCTCTCAAGGAAGAAGTATGGATGCAGTTCGGGTTGTGGGAAAAACTCTCGTGTCTTGAGGGTAGAAGAGCTAAAGCCGGGTGAGATGGCATCTAACGACAGTGTGGGCTTCCATTCGGCAGCCGCAGCAGGTGGTGACATTGAAAACGAGAATCGGAGTGGTTGTGGTGGCGTAAAGTGTCCATTGGATGTGGGCCTTGCTCCTGGCGAGAGGCCAGAGCCACCCATGTGACTCTGAACAGTCTTGGAGGTGGTGGTAATGGGGCTGGGCGTGATATCCGAGGGTGTATTGGGTTCCTTCTTGTCGACAACATTGACGCCGGCAACTGGGAATGCGCCGACAGGGGTCTCGTGAGGAATAGGTGGGCGTGGTCTTGTGGATGCGGATGCGGACACTTTGGCTATGTACATTGTACATAAGGGATGGTTAGAAAAGATTGTTTGCGATACGTGAGCGAGAAGACCAACCAAGGAGTTTGTGGTTGTGCTATTTCCTCGATCGTCATCAATTGCATGTAGGAGCGTGACACGAAGGAGAGGATAATGATCCATAACACATACCTTGCTTGGTGATGCCCGATGCGGGCTTGCTGGTGTTAACACCGAGAGGAGGCTCGGTCCCGCCGGATCCTGGGAGCTTGCGAGTGCTGGGCTTCTTTTGGGCCATGCCCATCTTGAGACTGACAGCAAAGGTCACAGCGGCCTTGGAAAATTAGAATCGATTTTTAGTAACGATGGAAGGAGACAGACACAAAAAGAGGCACGAGGAGCGAGGTTGGGAAAGACAAAAATATAAAGAAATAAAAAAGGGTTAGCTTCGTCGTTCGAGCCACTCTTAGCAAAGTGCATGCCACACACAACACAAAACACAGGCACAGGCAACAGGCAAGCACCAGCTTCCCCCCTCTGGCTCTGTGCTTTCAAGCGCTATTTGCGCGGCAATGTTATGACGGATCATTCTCTAAAGGTGGCACAATATATTTTCTAAAACAAAAACGTTCTCTTACTGCGTGCCACATCTCAAAAAGCCGACCCTTTCCAACAGCTCCGCCCTCGTTCTCTCTCCCACACACATCCAAGCACATGCCGTGGTTGGGACGTCGGGGGGGGGGGGGGGGAAGCAACAAATAAATGGGCGTATTATAGTGTGTTTCGATTGGAAAAGAAGGAAGGAGAAAGAAGAAGAGGGAGAAGAAGAATAAGAAGAAACGGGATGAAGAACAAGAAAGATAGAAGGAAACAACATCCAAGCTAGGACCAGGACAGGACCATGACCAGGACCACGACGAAACTCAAGAATAAAAAAAAAAAAAACTATGTCTGACCCGAAAAAAGAAAAAAAGCACACAAAAAATTCCCTCCTCCTCCCTTCCCTTTGCTTCATAGCAGATGTACAACATTCAAGCACACCCACGCACAAGTTCATTCGCGCACACATTCCCTGCACACATGCGCTCTGCATCAACGACATTATATGCGATCATTACCTTTTCGCGTTCTGTAGATTCAGTCGACATGCAATGGGTGTGAATGTCAAAGTGGTAGAGGACTGAAGCAATCAATGGTCGAAAAGGACAAGGTGTAGGCTGTGTAGGATAGGGTAAAAGGTGGTAGTCAGCTCCAGCTGGTGGTGTGTATGACGGAAACGAGCTTTTTGAAAGTTGTTGAAGCAGACGTTAGAAAACGAACAAGTTCCCTCTCTCCCTAGCGAGAAGAAAAATAAAATTAGGCAAAGAGGCCAGCAAGATTATATTGGTGTGCTAAGCCACATATTATGGTGTCGAGCCCCTTAATAGCGCAGCCCCCCTCATACCCGTACTATCACTGTTGCACTATTCGTATGTAGAGCTCGACAACCTGAAAGCTACCACAATTTCACAAACCAACAGCTCCCAACACTCGCTATGCCCGAAACCGGTAACCCCGCCACCCTCATCGCAAGCCCGCTGGCAGCCCAGGGTCTCACGTACCCCACACCCTCCCCCCACAAATGTCACACACATATCAATGTCACACGTATCAATGTCACACGTATCAATGTCACACGTATCAATGTCACATGCTGGAATCGGTAGTTGTCGTATTTACAATGCTCGCAGATCCTTTTAAGGACTTTGGAAACGTGGAGAACTCGCCACACCAGATTCTGAGCGTTGTGGACCTGTTGCTGGAATGAAAGGACAACACGATTGCAACTCGACATCCATGGCATTGTGTGTGTTCAAAGGGCAAAAGATGAAGAGGCAAGCTGAAAACTACAAACAGTTGTTAATTCTCCAGATCGTAGCAGGGTGCCATGACGAAGGCACCCCCAAGGGCGCGTCTTTCTAGGACCCCTCTTTTGTTTCTTGGTCTCCGTTTCTCAGACTCCCCAAAAAGACGTTGCCATCCTTACTTTTTTTTTTTTTTTTCGCTGCACAGCCCCTTTCCTATTCTCGAAAAAAAGAAAAGATCGTCAATCCAGTCTAAGGAGAGAAGAGGTAAGCAGAGCAGAGGAGGATGGAGGAAGCAAGCACATGGAGGAAATGAAAGAACCAAACTTTTGTTTTTTATTATGAAGAAATATGCAAGTGAGTGGGATATGAAATGAACAGCTATTTTTTATTTTATACAGGGCATTGCAAGGTGAAGAAAAGACAAAGGAAAAAGAAAAAAAGATGCATGAAAATGAACAACGGTGATCTCTACATGTTTGAGGTGTTTTTTTTTGGAGTGGTTGAGTGTGTGTGTGTTTGTGCGTGCGGTGAGTGTTGCGTGTCGATGCGTTCATGCTGCTTTGGAAGGTGGCAAGCACGTTTTGTTGATGAGCTTTGTGCTCGTTGTCTTGCTTAACATCCTTTTTTTTGCAAAACAAAGAAACATGCATGCACAAGGTCATGTTGGCCAGAGAGAGAGATAAAGAACAAGAACGAAAAACAGAGACAGAAAAAAAAAGGATATGAAAATGGATGATGACAAGGGGTATGCAAAACAAAAACAAAAAAAAAAAAAGAGATGGTCTATTTCAATGGGAGAAAGAAAGACTGGAAAAGCGAGAGAGCAGAAGATGTGCAGGAAACAGGAACAGAGAAATGAACGAAAGAGAATAATGAAAAAAGAAAAGAAAAGAAAAGACGAAGCCGAGAGAGAGAGAGAGAGAGATGGAGAAAGAGTGACATAGATATGAACAAGGCTCGGCTATTATGGAGAGTGTGGGTGTGTATCCTCAAGCACGAACAATTGGGAAATGTACGGGAGAGCGCAACAGTAACGGCGTGCCCGTTCGTTTGTCGGCTGTCGGCTGGTTGGCGTCATCGCAAGCAAAGGACTCAAGCGTGGTTGTAGCAATTGTCGCACAAGAGGCCACGATTTGTGTGGTTGGAGTATGTTGTTGTTTGTGTCCTTGTCCAACACATTTTTTCTCTTCTTCTTCTTTGTCGTCGTCGTCTCTTTGTGCTTCCTTGATCTTGTGAATCGCCAGCGAATCTTGAATGGGTGTGGTTGTGGCTGTGCTTTGTGTGGTAGAGTTGTCCTGAATGTCGAGCCTCAATCAGATCTCTTTCCTCATGGGTGCATGGCAGGGGTCCTTGGGTCCAAGTGTCAACCCAAGGAGGGAGGACAGAGGGGTCGACCAGATCTCGTTCACTCTCGCAGCCTCTGCTCCAGCTCCTTGATCCGCGACTTTGCTTTGAGCATGTAGTCGTTCAGCCGCTTCTTGGTCTCCTCGGCCTCAGCCTTGTCTCGCAGGACCTGGGACAGTCTCAGTCCAAGCTCGATATGCTCCTGTTCCAGTTCCCGCAGGCTGGCCTGCTGCTGCTCGCCGAGGGGGGAGGAGGGGGAGGGCGGTGAGGAGGCATTCGAGGGCGAGGCTGAATTGGAAGTTGAGGATGCATTCGAGGAGGAGATTCCTTTGGCCTTGAGGACGGCTTGCTTTGCGGCGGCGACCTGGGCGTGTGTGGTGAGAACAAGCTGCTGGTAGGTAGGGATGGAGGCGTGCGTGGTGTTGTAGGCGAGCTGAGTGTCGAGGACGGATTGGCGAATATGGTCTAGCTCTCCTTGGAGCTGTGCACGGGCATCCTCGGACAGTTCGCCCGAGGGAAGGGGCGAGGTCGCGATGGTGTCGAGGGCGGTTATGGACGAAGCGGGCGAGGGTAGGGAGTTCATGAAGGAAGTAGTTGTCATTGTAGGCCTATGTTCGACCAGCCAGAACAAGAAGGAGAAGAAGAAGAGGAAGAAACGATGGGAATGTCAAGAGGTGATTTCAAGAGGCAAGTTTGCTCAGAGGATAACTTGTGAGGAGAGAGTGATTGGCAAAAAAAAAGACTATGCAAAAGGATGGTCAATGTGTGTGGGGTCGAGGTGCGTGTGTGAATATATTACAAGGAAACAACAAAAATACAAAAAAAAGGATGTGCAAGGTGCAGGGCCCAGCTGCAGATGAAAGAAAAGGGAAGTAATGAAGAGTAAGGAACGGGAAAAGGAAAGCACGAAAGCAAGAAAGCAAGAAAGAAAAACAGAAGGAAAGAAGGATGGAAGGAAGGAAGGAAGGAAAGAAGGAAGGAAGGAAGGGAAGAAAGAAAGAAAAAAAAGCTGTTGATCCTTCGCAACAAACAACAAACAACAAACAACAACAAACGCACGACAGGGCTGAATGGAGCACCGACAAAAAAGAGAGAGATAAAGAACAGGGCAAGGACAGGCAGGACAGGGCGGGACTGGACAGGTCAGGGTCAGGGCCAGGGACACGGCCACCTTGCAAAGCAAAGCAAAGCCCAGCCAAGTAATGGTATTGAAAAGGGACAACAACTATCAAAGCCAACACCCAACCAACCACCAAACAACCACCGAACAACCACCAAACAACCGAACAACCAAACAACCAACGGGATGATATAAAAGAAAACGGAGCTGAGTGTGAGAGTGGGAGTGAGAGAGTGTGAGCACCGTTTGCTCAATTCACCATACAACGACCGAGGATTGACTCGCGAAGGAGATGTTACTTCCCAAAAGAGGAAGGAGGAATGTCGTTGTAGGCAATCAACTCCACTCGAGGTTGTAACTCACTCACTCACTCACTGAAGAGGTAGGTAAAAAAATATAAAAAAAAAGAACCGACGAATCCAACCAGGGCCACTGAAAAAAGTGGAGAGAGAGAGAGAGAGAGAGAGAGAATACTCTCGGAATACTGGGACTCAATTGCTTCGGAAAGGATGATGAGAAAAAGGAAGGGAGATTGATCGAGTATGCGATTATTCACAACGGAACAAAAGGGATGGGGAAAATGGATGTGAGAAGCTTGATGGGACAGTTGTGGTTGTAGTTGTCGTTGTAGGCAAGTAGAGAGCTGGATCTTGGTTTATTCTGTCAGGCAAGCAATCAACTGACTACACCGTGGATTGTTGTTTGTGGTGGAGTGTTGTGTGTCATGTCATCGCATTGCTTGGTCGATGTTGTTGATGGTGTTGTTAGATAATACCGTTGGCGTCTTTGTTTCCACATCTTGTTTGCTCCACATGGCATACACTGGGAATCTGGAAGAAGGGTAGTGAGAAGAGAGAGACCGAAATAGACTTACGTGGCGTTGTTGACTTGGGGAGGTCCCGGGAGGATGTGTGTGTCTGTGTGTGTGTGCCAAGTTCTATCCCGGTGCCAGATCGATGAATGGCAAGGAGTAAAAGACAGAGACGACAGAGACTGGGAAGAAATAGTGTTGGAAGGCGGTGAACGCGGACTGGAAGGTTGGATTGGAGCAAGAGAGATGTGTTAAAAGAAGGATCGTGTGTTGTTGTGAGTAGCAAGTGTTTGAACAGAGCGAGATCTCAGATGGGAGTGGGAAGAAAACAGGAATGGAATGAAAGCGGATTTAGCGTATTGTTGTTGTAGGACAAAAGAATACAAACAACAAAAAAGACGTTGTCTTTTTATATTTGGTTGACCGTTGGGAATACAAGTTACCTCGCCACCTCTATCCCACCTTCTCACATTGAATACAACACAACTTGAAGAAAAGGACGAGCTGGCAATTCACCATACACAGGACAAGGACAACGACAAGGACAAGCGCACAATAAACAAAACCAGTTTCCGTAATTTGACTGAGCAGAACAACACAACTCAACACAAATGCCCCCAATATTCTCCATGACTCGGGGAATGGGAAGGAACACAAACACATCTCATATCTGTCCTCGACTAGCAATGATTGCAATAAATGAGATCCCATTGCAAAGTGCCAATTAGAGCAGTATGGTCGGTACAATCGACACGCTTGTACCACAGCTGGCTCATCTCTGGTCTCTTTCTTTTGTTCTTTGTTGAACTCGCTTCTTGGCGTGTCTCTCACGGACACTCAATCTCTTCCTTGCTTCAGATCAACTACACTCTCAAATCACTTTCGTCTCATAGCCTAAAACTACGCGCATACATTTTAGAGCTCGTATCATAACACTCTGTTTTCTCAGGACCAATGCTATGCGTGGCCATACTTCCATGGGCGGACCTTTTTTTTGCATCGAACTCTGAGCTTACGAAAGAACAAAGAGCAACAAGAGAAAAAACAAACCATGGGCCATCTTTGGGCCCAAAAACCAGAACCTACTGAACCATGCAGAGATGTTTCCTCGCATGCTCTAATGGTAGGCCCATGACCACATTTTCCTTTCGATGATTTGCATGCATGTGGAACAAACAAACAAAAAACCAAATCGCCGTTTCGAATTGAGAAAAAAGGAGGCTGAACATTCAATTCCTCTGAGTGAGAGAGAGAGAGAGAGAGAGAGAGGATCAATGTTCGCCGCAATAGACCCAAAAGACAATAGATGAGTAATGTATCCACCAATGTAGCATTGGTGTGTATGATGAGTTGGCTTTGCCATCTCTTCTTTTGTTGGCGCAGTGCAAAAAAAAAAAAAGCCGAAGAATGCCCAAAAACCTATTTTGAAACGGAGTCACAAAAAAATTGTGGCTCCTTCCCAAAGCTCAAAGGGAGAGGGAAAAACGCGTGTTGAAGAGAAATCTTGATACTCACCCCCTCCCCTCCCCAATCCCACCCATTCTACCCATTCCAGGCAGTGAAAAAGAGAATGAGCGAAGTAGAGAGAGAGAGTAGGAATAAATGAGGATATCCGACGTCCAGGATTTGATCCGCCATTAAAGAAGCAAGAGGAAGAAGACATGCTTTTTTTTTTTGGTCGTGCAAAATAATCCATTGGAAGACACAAAGAGCGCGATTTCCTGGAAAAGACTAGTCGCTCTTCTTTCATTCAGTCCAAAGGCAATTAATTGCAATTTGCACAAGGGAATATTGAAAAAACGTGGCAATGGAGGGAAAACAGAGAAAAAGACAAGACGTGAAGGGTCAAGAAAGACAAGACACGACAGCTGCGTGCTCGACTCGTTTTTGTTCTAGTGCCAAACTCAAAAGCACAAAAAAACAAAAAGAACAGGGTTCGAGGTCCATTTGAACATGAACACTGTGCGGAGATTAGGAGGTGGGAAAGTTAGTTCGGGAGGATGGCGATGGCGAAGACGATGGGGGAAAAGGATGGGACTGTTTTCTGGGCAAAAAAAGAACATATGAACATACTTTGAACTGGCCTAACGACATGTTTTGAACAGACGAGTAGAAACAGCCGCAGGATTGGAGCAGGAGATGCGAGACTAGGGGCAACAAGACGAAGGAAGGGCAAGGAGGAAGGGAGGAAGGAGTCAGGTCCATTCGCAATCAAACATCGACACGCAGGACACACAGGACACACAGGTCCCAGTCCGTGCATAAAAAGTCAACATACAACGCCAAAAATCGTTAGATTGAGACGAGGCACCTGACCACCGTTTCTCTCGGTGTAAGCGAGATACACGAGAAAAAAAAAAAAAAAAAAAAAAAAACGCGCAAGAACACAGATATCCGCAAGAGAAACACGCAAACTCGTGCTTTTTTGTCGCAGAATCAATCGCCACTCGTTTCTCTTGTTTACTCACACTTCCACATTTAAAGAGTCGTTGTGCTGTTTATGTGGATTACGCAGCCCACAACTATGTTCTTGCAACTTTTTTTTATCCTCCTCAGCTCCTCTTGTTTTAACGGCCATTCTCTGAGGATGCATGAAATGAAAAAAGAGAAACAAACCCACTACAATAGCCAAATAGCAAGGCAACGCCAAGCAAAGCCTTTGCACTTCCCTGTCATTGTTGTATCTTTACTCCCTTCCTCTCTCCTGCAGGATATGCACCATTATAGCTTTGCGTTCAGGCGTAATGCATGGTTGCATGTTCTTTGCTGTTGTGTTGTTGTCTTTTTTTTTTTTTTTTTTTTTTTTTGGAAGGGTGTTGGAGGGTGGCATGACTTGCGCATCCAAACACACACACAAAAATAAATAAGAGGTGGGTAGAAAATGTGCAAGAGGAGAGTAAAAAGCATGCAAAAGAAAAAAATCCGTTGATGTTACCTTGTTTGTTGAACACGTAGTTTGCAAAGTAAAGGTGGTGTTTGCCTGAGAAAGCGTCTGGAGTCAAAAGAAATGAAGAAAGATAGGTGGATAAAAGGCTGCCAAGGTGGTTTAAACAGAATAGTGTGGTACGTGTGGATTCTGAATGAGAGTGTACGTGCAAGAAAATGTGTGTGAGACTGGCGAAACTGAAAGAGGTGGTGAGAAGCTTCGAAGAACTATGGAACAAAAGGGAAAATGTGGAAACAGTTCAAGCCGTTTGATGTGGTGGCCAGAGATATTCGGTAATGGTGACAGAGATTTGGTTATTTGTCGAGTCGTTCATGAATTAAAAAGGTCAAAAGACTGAAAGAAGATCGGTGTGAAGATGTTAACGGGCGAGTCTGGACAGTGTAGCAAGCTTCAACAGTAATAGATAACCGGGTGAAAAGAGGAAGAAACGAAGGAACAATCCAAGACGCCGTTCGAAATCCAGGCAAGGCACTGATGCGGACAAGGGAAATGAAGGTAGACTATGCGGGAAGGAAATAAAAAAGGTTCACCGAAGCATACATGAAGACAGGGAGAACAGAAAGAGGAAGAGAGAGAGAGAGAGAGAGGGAACACACAGGGAAGGCAAGGAGGACAGGGAAAACAGGGAAAACAGGGAAATGTGCAGAGGCAGAAAGGGATCATCCTCGCCCTTTATACGACAGACCGTTTTGTGCATGGCAGCCATAGCCATTGGATCGGTTGCTTTGTCCAATCTCTCTCTGTCTCTCTCCCTCTCTATCTGTCTCTGTCTCTGTCTCTCCCTCTCTATCTGCCTGTCTTTGTCAAAGTGGACCCTATCTGCATAAAGGAAAGACGCTAATTAACAGGGGGGACAGAGAGAAGGAAAACGTGAAAAGGGCATAGTGCGACAACACTGACATCAAAAGCGATGTCGGCACCTGGCCAGCAGTTCGCGGGTCCTCGCCTGCCCGGGTGGACGGATTAGTTTTTCTACATACTGGTACTGTTTCGAATCACGCAGTCCTGTGTGCCGGGCAAACACCATGCATTTTCTTTTCTACCCTCTGGCACACCATTTACGTAAGCCTTTCCTATCTCCAACTCCAGACGATGTCCTGCCAGTATCTAGAGCTGTTGGGGTTGCGAGGGCAAAGGAGAGGCTGGCGATTTGTTCCGTGCACTCACTCACTCACTCACTACTGAACGTTAAGCGTGATGTGGGACTGGGGTCACAAACAGACCTTCAGGAGGACCACGCTTAATCTCCCTTTCCTTACTCTTGCCAGCACAGCATTATTTGATGCGAGGATCTCTGCACTAATGACTATCCATTCCAACGTGATCTCTGCAACGCGTGGATGTTTATGTGGACAAGGCCTTCAAGTCAGAGTGTCGAAGCACGCGACACTCGACAGTTGCCAACTGTGTTTGCACAGCCCAATATATATTTAAATCGAGTGCTGCAAGGGCATGGTGTGGCAGTGTCTGTTGGTGGCAAAGTCAACGGAAGATGTCCCTCCTCCACTTCTCGACACTATTTAAAGCATAGGCTCGCTTTTATTTCTGCTCCACACATCTTCAACAAGCAAAACAACCATCGATAGAACATAAACGAATTAGACAACCAACCAAGCACCCATAAAGAAAATCGCATTTACCCAAACCCCCGACACAACAACACAAATGGCACCCGAAAGAAAAATTCCACTCAAGATCGACACCCAAGCGCGCAGATCTCACCGTATTTCCAAACCCGAGCAACGCCGAGTCACATCCATCTCGAGAATGTCTTCATACCAGGCCAGGATGTACGACCTGTCGCTTTTTGACATTACCCAAGCATGCGCCACGAAACAAGGGACATCCACTCACGACAACACGGGAACCGAGGCTTCCGAATCAGAGCAGACACGCACTCCCGAGCCACAACCGAGCCTGCATCACCATCAAAGGTCTCGCCACCATCCTACTTCTTCATCCTCCTACACTAAATCGTCCTCATCATTGCATTCAAGATCGACTTCCCAAGCCGAAGCCATCAATGAACTGCTGAAACGGATTCGGGACCACCGAGCCAGTGCCAGCATCAGATCACAATCCGACGCCACCCGCAGCATACATCCACACCGCTATCCGAAGCCAACAGCGCAGGACATGCACCATTCACTGCAGCAAAACCATGGCAATGCCAACCTGCGTCATAGTTGAAAATAAAATCATCTATTTTTCGCAGACATTATTGCTGCGGAGCAAACTGTCCAACGTGTCCCATACCACTTTTTCTGCATCGCCCGATTTGTCAACATGAAATGAACAGACTAGTGTGAGCCACATGGACAGGCATCATCCAAACACGTAAGACCCTTTGTTGCCCCCATATTGTCGAGGTTGCCCTCATTATCACCAATATCAGTTGCAGATATCTTCTTTTTTTTTAATTCACTGAGCCAGATTCAAAAGTATTGTTACACGCGAGTAGCTATTTTTTGTTGCTTTCATAGTTTTTTTTTCTGTTTTGGGATTTCCTGTTCCATGTTCCAAGGTTCATGGTACAAAGTGGGGGGGGGGGGGAGTATCGGTCGGAAAGAGAGAGAGAGAGAGGTTCTCGTTTAATCGGACTCCTCCTCCTCCTCGTCAGAGTCGCCACCCTTCTTGGCATCGTAGGCAGCCTTCTCAATGGCGTATCTGGCCTTGCCAGCATCGTGCTTCTTGTTGTAGGGCTATTTTTTTTTTTTTTTTTTTTTAAAAAAAAAAGGACGCGTTTCATCAGTACAAGAATAAGAAAAATTGCAAGCAGAAGGAGGAACAGAACAACGACGCGTCACAAGTGACAACAAGGATGTGCGAAAAAACTTACAGCCTTCTGGTCATCAGAGTAAGCTCTCCACTGCTCACCGAGGAGCTTGCCAATGGTTCCTATTGACCGATAAGAAAATAAAAAACGCGTCAGAAAAAAATATTTGCAAGGACTTGCCTTTTTTTTTTTTTTTTTTTTTTTTTTTTTTTTTTCCAACAAAAGAAAAACAAAACAAAAGGTCTGTTACCGAACGAAGCATCGGGGTTCTCAGCGCGGACCTTCTCGCGCCACTCCTCGCAGAAGAGCAAGTAGGCCGAGAGGGGGTTCTTGGGAGCGTTGGGGTCCTTCTTGGCTCTTCTCTTCTTCTTCTTGGGCTCCTCGACGGCCTTGCCGCGCTTGGTGACCTTGGTTTCCTTCTTGACGACCTTTGGCATTTTGACTAGAGAATAAACATGAGAAGATAAGTGTTAGATGGGAGTTGTTCAGGGACTTGTGAGGACAAGGAGCGCGCGCTATTTCTCGTAGTCTCCGGGGAAATATCTCGTGTTTTTTTCCTCTTTTTCGCACCCACTGTTCTACTTTTCTTCTTTTGCACTCTTTATGCCAGTGTGAAAACACATCCCAGGGCCGTTCTTTTATACGCCTTTTTTTTTTTTTTTTTTTTTTTTTTCTCACCGAGACCGAGCACTGGAAAAAAAAAAATAACGCTTCAGAATATCCATGAATCAGCACGAATGACAATTCGAGTGATTTGTTATGGATGATGATTCGGTCATCATGATGGATGGTCAGGGATGGGATGGTGGGAGTGAAGCGAATGAGCCACTCCCCCCAAGTGGGATGGAGAGAGGGATGGGGATTGATAGGCAAGAATAAAGACAGAAAAAAGGGCTGACCAACAGCGAAGCACCCACTCAAGAGTGGTGGTGGTGGTGGTGGTGCTGGTGGTAGCAGTGCCAGTGAGCCATAGCAGTGTGTAAGCTGTAGCAGCTTGGCAAGCAAGCAAGCAGGCCAGTGAAGGGACGCCATATGTTGGTCAACACATAGTAAATTTTTCGGCCATAACGACGGCCTGTTGCTCGCTGGGTGGAGTTCGTTCACAGGACACATATGGAGTGAGTGTAGCTTACCTTTGTTGTGTGAGAGTGTGAGTGAAGAGGGGGGGAATTGGCAGTGGGGAAAAGAGAGAGAAGAGGGAAAAGCGCTGGGCAGGCTGACCAAGTTGCTTTGTATATGTGGGGGATGGGAGGCGAGGGGGGCAGCCAACAAAAAAAAGCAAGGGGAGAAAATGGGTCAGCAGTCCACACACGCACTGTGTGAGAGACAAGGACAGAGAGGGAGATGAGTGATGGATTGCTCACACACACAGTAGACAAAGACACTCACTGCACCACACAACAGTGCCTCCTCCCTCCCACACACATCTCACACACACACAACAACACACTGATAAAAAGAAATTTTCACCCTTCTTTTTTTTTCTGGTTGACTCTGGGCAGTGGACCACTCACATCACACACATCAACAATTTTTTTTTTACTGCGCTCAGCCTTGGGTCCACTCTGTGACGCCTTGTTCTCGCCTATTTATTATTTGTGCGCCCGGTTCATACATGTACATGTGTGTATGTGTGTGTGTGTGCTCACACAAATGAACCAACACTTCTTTTCAGTTTGGAGTTGGAGAGCCACAGCCTAGCTAGCATTTTGTTTTCTTGTTTCTTTAAAATCCATCCTCATCGTTGGCTACAACTACCTCGCTAACGCGCTAATTTCTTCACTTGGCTAAGCTGGCATCCAGGTCTGCATACTTGGCATCACCAGCCTCCTTGCGGCGCTCGAGGTGGTACAGCGTGTTGCGGAAGTGTGCCATCACATAGTCAGAGATGTGGGCTGGGTCATTCTCGAGCAACGAGGACGAGTTGGACGAAGGAGGGTGCTGGTCTGGGTTCTCCATGTTGCCCAGATTCGTGTTGATCAGGTCAATCAAACCGTTCAAGTACTTGACAGTAACCTAAAGGTGTAATAAAAGAAGAGGCTGGGATTAATAGCTGCTTATCCTAGTGCTGTCAAACATCACTTTCATGCCACACAAACAAACAAACGAAAAAAAATCATACAGCCTCGTTCTGCTTCTCAAAGTAGTAGATGTATCGGTTCAGGATCTCAACAAAGAGCTCCACGTTCGTCACAGAGTCCATGCACGAGTCGGCAATCTTGAGCGCTTTCTGGAGACACTCCAGAACACGCTTGCCATCGCGGTAGGGCTGAGCCGCTTCACCCTCTTCCTGGCCAACAATCATGGTGCCCCACCACAAGTGACTGCAAGTGTAAACGGCACGGCACTGGTCAGGCTTCTTCAAAAGTTTGGCACCGTGAAGAGCACACTTTGTAATAAGGGTATCATAGTGATCCACATTGAAGCACGAGGTCGTCTGTAACGTGCCAACCATCAGGGTAATGGCCTGGAACTGAGCCTTGGACTCGGAAATAGACTCTTCGTAGATAGTGAAGGCCTAATGTAATTATACAAATGATAGAGATAGAGGTGGTCAGTGGGGATGCCCAACAAATCAACACCAACGATGTGATAATCAATCAAAACTAGGATCGTCCAACATACCTGGACAAAGAACTCGTAGCAAATGTCCTCAAATCCACATTCGTCGGCACTCTGACCAGCGAGCAAGAAAAGACGAAGCACAACATCCGAGTTGTCGACCTTGCTGTGAAGAATGGAGATGACCTGGTGGATAAAGCGGAACAGAGTCGAGCACTTCTTCTCCCAGCCCTCATCCTCATCCTGAAGCTTCTTGAAGCGACGAGCCAACTTGACGGCCTGGATCACCAGAGGAGGGAACATGAAGCGAATGCGCTCACCACCATCGCCAAACTGTTTCCGGGCAGCAGACAAGATCTATGGTTCACGAAGGATAAAAAAAAAACACGATGGCAACAAAAACAAAAAGGATCAGTATCGAGCAATGTCATTTGCAACTAATTATTATCATGCCAAACATCAACAATAACATCCTAAAACACAAGATAAACTTACAGCTGCCTGAACGTCGGCATCGTCGCTCTTGAAAAGGTGGATGATACGAGCCAACTGGCCCTGCTCCTCGGTAAACTCCTCAAGATCAACACTGCCGCTCTCGTTGCGGTTGTTGCGCGTGCTACGGAAGGGGCTCGAGTTGTGACCACCATCCTTTTGGTCGCGCACCATCACGGCACAGATCTCCAAAACGCCGTTGACTTCCTCGGGAGTGCTGATTACAGTATCGTTCTTCAAGACGGAGCCAACAACAGCGTGAGCAATGGCGCGACGAGTCTGGTAGGGCTGCAGCGCGAGCAAGGAGGTGTAGTGGGGAAGCTCCATGAGAGTGAGGATCGAAGGGTAGTGTTGAATAGGCGCCATCAACAGGTTCTGGAGGTTGGTAACAGTCTCCTTGTGCTGGAGGTCGGGGCTTTCACCAAAGTCGACCATCTTTTCCTTGGCAAATCCAAGGACCTGATCGGCGTATCCCAAGTTGTCGGGGTAGCAGCTCAAGGAGAGGTTGATTAAGGACACCAACAAAGCTGTAATATCCTGAATGGAGAGATCGGGGCGGAACTATGCAAATGGCAAAGAAGCCCTGCATTAGTCCAAATCCAGTGACAATAGCAACTGAGTAAATAAAAGCGTTCGAAAATACAAATCAGTCATTTACCTTGACCAGTTCCACAATCTTGCCCCAGAAGACCTCAAAGAGTCTGACATCCTCTGGAATACCGCGGATCTTGCGAACCTTGGCAGGCTTGGGGGAAGGAGCGGGCTTCTCCTCCTCAGTCTCCTCCTCTGGCTCCTTCTCCTTTTCCTCCTCCTCGCCCTCTTCGCCATCAGCAACGGTTTCGGCATCATCGCCTTCTTCCTTATCTTCGTCGCTCGACTTGGCCTTAGGGGCAGGGATTTCGAGCTCTTCCTCCTCATCATCATCGTTGCTGTCGGCCTCACGTGCAGCGTGAGCGGCGAGTCTATCAATCAGAGCAATCACAATCTGCTTAACGTTGACCTTGGGGTGCAATTGAGCAGTGGCAGACAAGAACGGTCCCAAAGTGCGCAAGTGAAAGTCGTCGTGAAAGACCTGAATAATGACTTCCATCAAGTACTCTTGAGCAATGACATCCTTGCAGCTCACGATCTGCTCCAACACACTAGGCAAAATAGTCTACGGTACATCCCAAAAGAGTTGATGAGTCTCCAGCTTGATGATCAATAACAGGAGCCACTCGATTGCAAAGATAACACGTACCGACTGATAAACGTTCAAGTCCACACTATCCAATTGACTGAGACGAACGAGGTTGGTGCCGACCAAGATCTTGAGCTCCTTGCGCTCCATCTCTCTCTTTTCACGCTCTCTGGAGTGACCCTGGTGCTGAAGGCGAACCCAGAGCTTGTTCATCTCGATAAAGTTGGTGAGAATAAACTGGATCGAGTCGGCGATGCATCCCTCGGGACTAAAAATTTGTGAAATTCAGACATAGTTCTCACGCGTTAGTTATGCAGAAGCAACATTTTCATGCTTTTGAAATTCAAGCAGGTGTACGTGGCACAACCAAAAAAAAAAAAGTTCACATACCCATCCTCGATGCCAAGAGGGAGGCCATTTCTGGTCTGACCGCTGAGATAGTATCTCAAGAACAATCCACGGGTGGGGTGCTGGACACCACGAGTCATCTCCATCATGTCGCGCATGATCTCCTTGACGGGAGCATCGGGCATCTCCATGTAGACGCTTCCAACGGTGACCATCAAATAGAGACGGGGCACAATGTTACCCGCATACTGGACCAGCTCGTACAAATCAGCGAGATGGTGGCGTCCACTTTGATGAGCATCCTTAAGGTAGGTTGTAACGTGTCGAAGTGCATCAAAGATGGCCATGTCTAGATTGCCAGAGAAGATATGTTTTGGTTATTCTCTCCATTTTGCACCTGCATGTTCTTCGTGTTCAAAATAGCGCCAGATCCAAGAAAATCAAAAGTGCACTTGCAAAGCTCGTAGTAGTTCTTGGGTGTCAAGGTTGAGGTTCTCAGTTCTGACAACATGGTCGAGCAGTGCTTGAGTCCATCCATGAGCTTATTGTTGTCCTGCAAAGGTAAAGGCAAAGGCAAAGGCAAAAAAAAAAAAAAAGGTGAACAAGTAGACAGGGGAAGGGGGTTCGCATAAAGTCAGACGGGCAGCCGGGTGTGTGCATGTGACAGGTGCACAATTGCATTGGTGAAAAACAACAACGAAGGACAGAGTAGTGAGTATCGCAGAAACGGGTAGCGAGTCGAATGCAACACTTTGAACACATTCAAATGAGATGTGCAAGTAAATTATACTGCCTTACCAAGCAACGCTTCATTTGGAAGGATTGGACCTTGACGACGCCAAGAGCATCCTCAAGGAACTTTCCTTGGTCCTCCACAGATGGCTGAGTGGTGGTCATTGATGTTGAAGGGGGTGTGTGTCGATGTAGAAATGTCCTCTTTTTTTTCCTCCGGGAGTATATCCGTGTAAGGTCAGCGATTGGTGGAAGAGAACAGGCACGGAGTAGGAGAGGAAGGGAATGTGGGAAGGTTGAAGGAATGCTCAGAGAAAAAAAAAGCGGTTGGGGAAGGGAGCTGTCGACTCCTCTCTTTCATCCCCCATGACGTCGCAATCAGATTGGAAGGTGGGTAGGACAGCCCTTAATTAAGAAAAATGGTGGCAAGCTTCACTTTATTTCGCGATGGGACAAAACAAATGTCTACTGCTTGGCAGGAGGAGCAGGGGCAGCAAAGACCGGCTGAGCAGGATTGTAAGATTGCGGCTGAGCAGGATTGTAAGGTTGCGACTGAGGGATCTGCTGAGGCTGATAAGGAGACGACATGGGGCTGTATACAGGCTGCTGTGGGGGCTGCTGCTGCTGGAGAGGAACCAGGGTGACACTATCAATTCAAAAAAAAAAAAAAGCCCAGCTGGATGAGTTGAAAATCTTGGCCAAAAAAAAAAAAAAGTTTCGAATATCCTACCTGGTGCCGTATGCCATGACTTCAGTCATTCTTTACAGATTGAGTGGACAAACAGTTCACAGTGGTATTAGTGTCGTCATTAAGGCAAAGTTCCTCAAAATTAGTCCGTTATCATTGCTGCAATATACCCCTATTTAAACAAAGACGTTCAAGCATGGTGAGAAAACGGGCACACGCAAAGAAAAATCGTCAATGGAGGCTCCGTTGTAACATGCTTCCAATGTACCTCGAGAATTTCCTGGCCGGTGAACTGAACTCCAATGACAGCTAAGAAAGTAAAGTAACAGTGCAATGGTGGATGAGATGAGAAATGTTGGCAAATCTTTCGCGTCGCAACCAAAGCTTTACCATTGCCTCCAGCAGCTGCAGCGTGCTCGAGCATCCTCAGAAAAGCACGCTCACGAGCCTTCTCGGCCATCTCAATGTAAGTGGAGCTCTCTCCACCAGTGAAGGAGGCAAAAGCGCCCAGGATAGCTTTGCCAGCCTAACAAAAAAAAAAAATCAGTTTCGTGTGTCATTAAAGACGCGTGGCAGTGTTCAGTGTGCACCGTTGGGCTGTCAGCCCTTGCATGTTTATGCGGAGGGCGGGTTTGTTGAAATTGCTGTCGTTGTTGTTGTAGGATGCATACAATGTCAACATTCACCTGTCTTGCATTTTGAGACATACATTAGGGTTGCGGACAGTGATGCCACGGACAACGCCATGTGCCTGGGCAATGAAGTAGCCAGGGTACTCGAAACTGTAATTGGAGTTGATTTCATTTGGTTAGCTTCAGGCACCAATGAGTCATAGATGGTACCTGATCAGGGCACATGTCTTGCTACACATACGCAGTGGTGGTGAAGCGGCGGTCGACAGAGCGGACGGGTTGAGCAGAGGCGGACATGGTGATATATGTGTTGATAGGTGTGGAATGAATGAAGAAAGGTTGAAAAACAGAAAAAGGAAAGATATAAAGTGCGCCGGTGCGGACTGAGAGTCGACCCCCCCCCCCTCGTCTTCTGCACGTGCCTCTCGCTCTCGAAGAGAGCTAAAGAGCCAACGAACGCTCAGATCATAGTACATCCACTCTCCAAAAAACATCCGCAGACTCTACCACTTTCCCAACCTCATTGTCCTGCCTGACAGACAGAAAAGCACCGGAGGTCATCATCTCGACAATATCCCTGTCAATCACCATTTGTTCTAGTCACGCCTGTTGTGGCTGCGGTCTGAAAGGGCGACAGCGCGAGTCGAAAACGAGCGAGAGATACATCAGTCACGGTGGTGGGCGACATTTGTGCTCACTTCTGGGCCATGTTGAACAACACGCAGAAATGAAAACAAAGGACAAGGGGAATTGAACAGGGGCATGTAACTTTGGCGGTGCATGCAGAGTTGAGGGAAGACATGGTAGTCCTTGCAAATTAGCGCGGGTTTGTGGAAGTACGCTTCCTCAATGGATGGTGTACTACAGAATAGCCGGCGACCACACTTGCCCTTCAAGACCTGGAGCGAGGCACCTTGTATGATCGTATCCACAGTAGACACTAAGAAAAACTTAGATATTTCATGTGCTCAAGGTCAATCCCAGCGCGTTTGTGAAGAGTTTGCATTGAGTCAGTTCCAACGGCTGTTGTATCACGATCTGTGGCATGCCTGAAAGACGAAGTACGAATTTACATGCGTGCTGCAGGCTCAAACGGGTTGATCTTGGCATTCCAAGCGCAAGTAGGAGCTATCCATTGTGTGCAAGCAAAGCGACTAGTCCATTGTCGTCAAAACGAGGCTCGAGAACTATGGAATATCCCACAGGTAGTCTAAGCAATCAGCCCAGGTGCGCGAACTAGACCTCGTTATGAGGCTTCGGAGTTGCATGTAGGCTGTACGGCGGAATATTTGGATGGCAAACTTAGGGTTGTCTCGGACATCATGGGCGACTCACCCCACAGACAGTCGAGTGACGCAGCTTCAGGAACTGGTGTCAGACTTGAGGACCCATTTATGTTTCCCGGATTCCGTATGTGTGCGAAAGAAGTGAAGCCGATGGTTTGCAAAGGTGCGTGACCGGTGTCTCGAAACTTTTTTTGCCTCTCTCGCGAAATGCGAAATAAAGGAATGAAATGCCTTCCTCTTTCATTCCCCCACTCCTTTTCATTCTCACTCCCTCTCACATTACTCTCTTTTGTGCTTGACACAACTCCCACCTCCCCACTCACTAACGAATACAAAGAAAAGGATGTACGGAAACAAGCAGCCCTCAGGCGGACCACGCAAAACCACGTCGAAAAGTGCGTCCAAGAAGCAGCAGCTCCTGGATGTTGCCACCAGCAACTCACGGCCTTCGTCCCGCGCAGGTTCCCGCGTGGGATCCCGTGCCAACTCTGACGACGAAGGCGACGACCACAGTGACGCGGGCAGAGATGATTTTGAGGACAACGCTGACGACCATCACCGAGCTGAAGTCACTTGGGAATCACAACTCAAGGACGCTATCGAGGAGCTGAACGAGAAGCGGTCAAGGTAAAGAGGAATATTTCTCACGGCCGAGATCGTGTTTTCCGAACAGTGTGACAACAAACCCGTGAGAACTAGTCCATTGACTCGAACCATTCTTTTTTTCTTTTTGTATGGTAGTACCCGCGAAGACGCACTCTCAAAACTCCAGACGTGCCTGTCACAACGATACACTGCTGACGTGCTGGACACACAGCGAGATGACCTGATGGACTTGCTCAAGAAAAGCATCAAGAAGGGCGGAGCCCGCGAATGCATTGCTGCAGCCTCTGGTGAGACTTTTGTTACGTTGGCGTGCCCAAGTTGCTGCATTCATTTGTTTGGGTGCCCACCTTGTATTTGAACTAACCACAAACCCATCATCTTTGATTTATGACCTCATAGTGATATCACTCGTATTTATTACCATCGGCGAAGATGACGAAAAGATGTTCACGGATCTGGCACCGCTAATGAAGTACACGATTACGAATCATGAAAACACCGAAGTTAAGGCTGCGGTAAGCCCAGGTTTCCCACTTAGATGATGAACAAATGGAGGGAGGGAAAAAATTAGCAGCTGATCTTCTCAATTTTTTGCTTTCCGTTTTGTTAGTGCACCCACGCATTGGCCACCGCATGTTACATCTCTTCCACCCCTCAACCCTCCCACCTGCCTACGTACGATTTGCTCAGCTTCTTTGCCGAGATTGCCATCTCGAGCGGTGCCTCCGCCAACGCTTCCCACAACGCCGAAACGATTGCTTCCGCCCTGGAGGCCTTCAGCGTGCTGTACGCAGGCCTGTTCCACACCCTGGGCCCTAAGCAGCTCACCATGCAGGCACGGCGTTTCTTCAACAACATTATCCCCGCGGCCAAGACGCTGCTCGAGCACGCCAGTGTCGAAGTCCGCGTCGCGAGCGGTGAAACCATTGCAGTCATGTTTGAGGTCTTGGACCATTTCCAGCGACAGCGCGACGACGGCGATTTTTCGGATGACGAGGAAGCCTCGGAGACCTATAACGAAGACGATCCCGAGGACTATGAGGATGTGACGGGCGATTTCCGGTACGATGGCCTCCAAGGGCTCGTCGATGCTCTAGGATCACTGTCAACGGACTCTGCACGCCACCGTAGCAAAAAGGAGCGGTCGGCGGGACGATCGGCGTTCAGGGATATCCTCAAGAGTGTGGAGCTGAATGAGCTGCCACACGAGTCTCTCAAACTGAGAGACTATGACATCGACTTTAGAGGATGGGGTAAGCTGAGAAGGAGTTTGTCCTTATGGGGAAATATTTGCATGAGCACCAAGGCAGGAAAGCTTATTTGATTATCTTTCTTCGTCTCTCTCTCTATTAGTGGAAATTATCCAGCTGCATTTCTTGCGCGACAGACTGACCTCGGGCTTGCAGACACATTTTGTCCACAACACCATGATCCACTCGATTCTGCCCGTAACTGCAATCTTGTATTCTCCAGGCTCTGGCGGCGGTGGCCTTGGTGGCAGTGCAACATTCGGTGGATCCAAGCCAGCGCTGGGATCGCAGGTTGGCTCACGCTCTGGATCCAGGGCGGGCTCGCGGCCGTCGTCGTCGATGGGCCACTACGCCGATGCAGCAGACACCAAAGAAGAGCTGGAACGTGTGGATCGCAAGTACCTGAACGCAGAGATGGCCAAGATCCGGCAAGTGCAGCGAAAGAAAGACCGCAGCCGTGAAAAGTTTGATGAATACTGAGTTTAACGCGAACCAACAAAAAACAGTTTTTCTGCAAGGCAGAGGAGAAATAAAACGGAACACAGATATAAGTCATGTCTTTTTCCTTGATTTTTTTTTATTTGTTTTGTGGGCGGGGGGACCATCTATTTTGGCGTCCAATATGACAGGGGTTCGGGAAGAGGTTTAAAAGCTAGCAGCGACAGCCAAGACCAAGGCGGCAGCAGAGCCAAGGACCTGGATTGACTCACCGAGGCGAGCACCAGCGCTGGTGGCGCTGGCAGAGGTGATGGTAGGCTTGGCACCCGAACCAGTGCTGGAGCTACCGGAGCCCTTGCCGGAACCAGCCGAGCCAGTGGCGACGGGGCCGTGGCCGGTGGCGACGGCAGAGGGGGCAACAACACCGGAGGAACTGATGACGGTTGGGACAGCAGTGGTGTTGCTGGGAGCACCGACGGGGGGCTTGCAGGCCGAGCCGTCGGGCATTGTGTAGAGACCAGGAACGACGTTCCAGCAGCCGTGGGTCGAGATGCCTACAGAAATCGATGCAAGGGAGGGCCGTTAATTAAATTGTTTGACACAAAATTCATTTCATCAGGCACGAGACGATTAAAGTTTTTTTTTTGGTTCAGTTTATCCGATGGCTCGAATGCGAAAAAAGAACAAAAAAAGACTTACTGGTGTTGCAGTCCGAGTTGTCACTGGCCATGCAGCAGCGGATACAGAAGGTGTTGGTGGCAGGCTCGATCAACGACACAAACTTGTTGTAGCCCGTGCAAGAGTATGGCCAGCCGTTCGAGTCCATCTGGCCACCCTCGTCGGTGGGGTCCTGGGCCCAGACGGACGAATCAATGCAGCCTGTGACCTGCACGTACTGGTTGGTGTCGTTGCGGGCATAGTTGGAGCTGAGGATGTAGCCCTTGGGCATGGGCTGACCACCGCTCTTGACGGCGCCCTGGCAGTAGACACCACCGCATCCCTCGTTGGGGGCCACGGGGCGGACACCGTAGCCGGTGAGGAAAGTGCAGAACTGGTCGGCCGAGTCGATCGAGGTGATGATGGAGCGGGTGGCATTGATGGGGGAGCAAGTCACGGGCTCGAGGGCGAGCACGGCAGGAGCTGCAGCCAAGGCAGCGAGGAGGAGAGTGGTCTTTGTGAACATTGTGGAGGATAGATGTGTGTGTCTGTGTGTGTAGGCGTGAAAGTGTTGTGTGAGGGGTCGTCAATGAATAAAAGGAGGGTGTCGAGTGGAGAACGGTGAGATAGGGTAAGAGAAGGAAATGACAAAAAGGAGCAACGGTCCGATTTTGCGGTCTGATTTAAAGGATTTGAAGGGAAGAGTGATGAGAAGTAGGGGCACCTTAGAGAACGGAATGAAGATGGGCATGTTGGGTGGGTTTGCCAGGGTTTATATGTTGTTGCCAGGGGCCAGCATCGCGAGGAAAAATAATGGTGCTGTCCAGCTGGAAAAATACGACGTTGGGAACGCAAGAGTATTTTTAGAGGTCTGTACCCCATCTCTCACAGACACACACACACTCTCACTCTCACAATCTCTCTCTCTCTCTCTCTCTCTCTCTCTCTTTCTCTCTCTCATTCCCTGTCACTCTGTTTCTCGCTCTCGTTACGCCGAATGCATGTTGTGTGCACGAACTTGCAAACAGGGGGATCGATGGAGCGTCAGGGGAACGAACCAATGGGCCGAGTTCATAAAAACAAAAAAACTCAAATAGAAAAACTGCTCAATTTGTTTTTTGGAAATTATCGAGCAGGTGGACACCTCAAAAAGGAAGACACTTGGACATGGGAAAACTCAAATCAGGGAATGGGGGACAAATAATCCTTTTCGCTGTTGTGTGTTGTGTTGTGAGCAGCAAGAGTGGCGAGGGTTGTGTTGGCTGAGAGAGCTATGAGTGGGTGAGTGAGCGGGAGAGTGGGAGCGGGTGCGCTTGTATTGAGCTTCTTATGAAATAACACTAAGCAGACTAGACCCTTGCGAGATAACAGCGAGTCTCTCTAGGGCCGCACTAAACGAAAAAATAAAATAAACACAGTGGGACCGTCGTCGAACGAAAATAGCCAAAAAGCTTCTCTGTTTATCCATGAGCGAAATGTTCTGCACATCATCCTAGGCATCGACTGCAACGAGTGCGAGTGCGAAAAGCGAAAAGCAAAGATAATACATTCGCAACCATCGGCTTTATTTTACATAGTGTGAGAGCAGTGGGTGAGCTGGAAGCGAGTTACCCACAGATGAGGGCCAAGGTTCAAATAGGATATCAAAACTTGGTGTGAGCAGAACACTCAATTCCTCCGGCGTCCTATCTTGCCGCCGGGTCGAGACGCAGATGGATCCAGTTGGTAGTAGTGTTTCTGTTCGTATTATCGTTTCGGCTTTGAAGCCAAGCCGAAGCCGATACGAAGCCCTTCGTATCGTATAAAGAGTCTATATGAATACGAAAGTTTCGTACCGTTTCGTATCGGATTTCATATTTTCTATAACAATTCGTATAATCGTTCGGCTATGAAGCCAAGCCGAAGCCGATACGACACCTTTCGTTTCGTATAAACAGTCCATATGAATACGAAACTTTCGTATAGTTTCGGATCGGTTTTCGTACATCGTATAACGATCAGAATCGCTAGTTGGTAGGTGCTCCGACTCCTGGACCGCTTTTGTGTTGGCGTCAAAGGCTCACTGGCTACATTCGCAGCCTCTGGCACTGGAGGCATCGGCGCCCCAATGCTATCCGCTCGACGGCTTGTATTGTTCACTGACTTGTCATCTTTGTTGCCGTCAATCTTTGTCAACTTCACGGAAGCTTGTGTCCGTGACCGAAGCTGGCGAGGTGCGTCTTCAGCTGGAGGACCCAAAGGCTTAGACGACCGTTTGTCAGGCGATACACTCTGCGAGCGAGTCGCAGAAGGTTCAATGTTTTCACTGTCGGGTCCATCTGCAACGAACTTTGGGCCAGTCTTCTTGGGGCTCGTTCGGAGAGAGGATTCCTGCGACGTCGATAATGTAGGGCTTGATGCTGATTCTGATGCTGATGCTGATGCCGCAGCCGCTGTTGAGGCCTGGGACGGATCCTCCTTGGTAGGTTGATTTGACACCTGCAGGGTCTTGTCGCTCTCTTTTGTTCCCTCCTTCTCATCAGTCTCTTCGTTTGCATTCTCCTTGTCGCCAGCCTCTTCGTCTGTTCTTTCCTGCTCGCCAGCCTCTTCATTTGTTCTCTCCTGCTCGCCAACCTCTTCAATTGTTCCTTCCTGCTCGCCAGCCTCCTTTTGTTCTTCATCTGCATCAGGCTCCTCGTTTGATTCTTCTTGATTTGATCCGCCAGCGTCAGAGGACCTATTGTTAGAGTAGGAAGAATATACTGTTATCAGCAATATACAGACAGAAAACTTGAGTAGGACAAAAGTTGGAAACTAAAAGTTGACTTACAGCGGCTCCTCATCGGCGCCGGGTATCGACTGGGCCAGGTAGTATGCTGATGGTTGTGTAAGCTCTGGTGGCAGCATCCTAAAGGGTACTTGGACTCGATGCGCGCGAGGTGGCGTTGTTTCTGCACTGTCTGACGCGCGCTCTTTGCCCTTCCGAGACTTGTTGAAATCTTGCTCATCCCGCTCACCACTGTAGCTGTTGTAATAAGACCAGTACGATTCTGTCATATCGCACAAAGACAGCGTGCACAATTCATCGTCCGGAACGTTGTGTTCATATTCATGGAGTTCCTCTCCATCGATGCCGGGCCCCAAGCCAAGTTCCCGAAGGATATGCCGCTCGTGGACGGGTCTTGGCACTTCTTCGCTTTGTGAACTCGGTACTCTGGAGGAAGATGTACTTTCCTGTGCTATGTTTTCCGGCGGTCCGGTCGATCTTGATATTTGTGAATATCGCGAGTGCTCGTAGCTTCTTGTGGCTTCCCGGTCTCCAAAGCTCTGTGTTGTTTGTTGACCAAGGTCGACAGAGGAGTGCCCTCGCATACTTGATCCGGCTCGACTCTGGATCCATATTTATTCAACGGAAAATACTTGGTTAGTTGACTGCACCCTGAAATGTGCATACTGGAACAAGGGTTTCTCCATTAGCAGATGTGAAAGTAGTTTACCCAACTTGCCGCTGGCAGATCTTGAGCGTCATAGGGTTCGAAGACCAGAGTGATGAGATTCGCAATTTTCACTTTCTGTTTTTTTTTGTTACGAGGAGTGAAAAAAAAGGGTCAGTGACCTTTGCTTTTGATATTGTGCAAAATACTATCGAGAATGTGTTGTGTGCTGTCTTACCGCCTGAGGTTTGATCTCGGTCCAGACATTCCTGGTCAGATTCTTCTCAGACATGTTTCCATCATCGTCAGGCTGCTTGACTTTCGTTGGCACTCTTGGCTGCAAAGGAGAAAAATCAGCGCACGGGAGTGAGATTTCAAATTATTCCTTCATGTCGACCGAGGATCTGCGAATAGTGCCAACTTACTATATCGCCGTCGTGCATGGGGTCGGTGACATCCTTGACTGCGGCAACCCCTACCTCGTTACAATCTATTCCCCGTAGGTCCAAAGCACCAAAAAAAAAAAAAAAAAAAAAAAAAAAAATAATTAAAAAAAGGTACTAAGCAGTCAGCGAAATATCATTAATGGTGCTTCCGTGGATCAGTTCATCCAAAGGTTTATCACTATGCCCAAGGTTTTTTTCTACATGAGCATGTCATTCCATGTCTACTTGCCAAAATAAAGATGAGTCTTCTGAACAAGGGGAGACTTGATGGAGATTTGAGAGCTGGAAGAACTTCCAACCTTGTTGAGGCCAAAATACAGCAAATGTTCCTTCTCTAGCAGATGAGCAAACTTCTTCATCACCAGCCTGCCCACCGGCACTCTTCTTGAGGTTGAGCGGTCCATGGATTGCAATGGTTGGTTGTTTTTGAATGAGAATGTGCATGCGAAGCACTTAAGCTTGTACCTGGAGAAAGCAATGCGGCCAAATAAGGTTTGCCTTACATTTAATACCCCTTAATATTCCATAAATGGTGTTTTGTGCGGCACTGTTGTCCTTGAGAAGAGAATGATTTATTTCCGCATCGTCTACTAACGCAGCTCAACCTTGTACGCTGAATCGTGGCGCGTTTTATCCGACGGCGTCATCAAAGGCGACGCACTGTTGTCGGGGATCAGCGAGATGTGCGAAGGTGAAGGTGAAGTGTCACCGTACTGGCTGTAGCTCTCTTCTTTGTACGTGTCATCACCGCCAGGAACATTCCAGCCAAAAGACGATGGGTTCGACTGTTGTTCGTAAGGGGTATAATAAAAGTCCTGGAGCTGCTGATGTTGCTGCTGGTAGTACTGTGCCGAGTAAGTTCCGTTATTTTGGTAAGGCTGTTGCTGGAACTGCTGCTGCTGCTGCTGTTGGTATAGCTGGTGCTGCATCTGGTATTGCTGCTGCTGATGCAGCTGTGGAGTGCCTGAGAGTCGATTCTTTTGCTTGGGCTGAGGCACATATTTGGTCGAGGGCTGGTAAGACGTTGTAGGTTGATAAGTAGTCGATGTCTGATAAGCGTTGGTCGTGATTTTGTGTCCTGGCGTGAGTGAAGGGCTGGCAAGGTGAGAAGTCTGTCCCTGCAGATTTGAGTTTAGAACCAAGGGGGAATTCTGGACCTCAAGATACTGCAATTCGGGCGATGCAGATGGGCCGGACTGCTTCTGAACCTGCTGGAGCTGCTGGTTCATCATAATCTTTTGTGTTCGGATCCCATCCATAGAAGGCACCCTCGGCATAGGCACAAAGGCTGGAATGGCTTCCTCATGTCCTTCGCTGCCCATGCTCTCGAGGGGTACAGCAGGCTCAGAACCCATGCTTTCCAATGGTCTCTCAGGCTCTGATCCCATGCTCTCTGGAATTTTTTTCGAAGTTCTCGACGTCTTCTTCGCGGTCTTCAGTGGTGTCTCACCCATGGTTTCAATGACGCTGGATGCACTCGCCAGTTCCTCAGGTGCAGGCGTTGCAGGTGTGTCCTTTGTAATTTCCTTGGTTGCGCTATTGGCGGTCTCCTCCTCGGGAATCCAGGGGCGGGGACCTTGCTGCGACACCTTGTTGGATTCGACTTCGGTCACCTGGGGATTCCTAACAATGCGTGGGGCTGCAGTGACCTTGGGTGCCACGATCGACTGATCGCTGGTGCTACTCTCCCGGCTATGAGCTTCCTTTATCGAGCCAGTGGCTTTTCCGGTGGACGTGGGTTCAACTCCATCCATGACAAATCGCAATTCCTCCGGAGTAAGCTTCAGGTCATCAATAGATGACGAATCATCCCTTGGGGTTGTTGCAGATGCCTTGCTGAGTTCCAGAGCTTGTTTAATCTCCAACTCTTCAAGAAGTCGCAATCTTTCCTCTTCGGAAACGACAGGTTCCTTGCTCTTTCTGGATTTGCGGTTATCGACCAAGTCCTGTTCAAACGAATCACTGCTGGGCTCCCTGGGAGGCAAAGGAGGAGCTGAGCTGTCCTTGGGATCAACATTGCAGACAGCGGTCGTTGCAGCAGCTTCGAGTGGCATTCCTGGAGCAATATTATCTTCAGGTGCTGCCAAGGTAACGGTAATAGTGGATGATAAGTCTGAAGAGGTTCCTTCCAGAGACACGCCTGATGGGGAATGGACAACCACAGCCTGTGGATTCACCATCACCAGCTTGTCCCAGTTCTCCAGGTTGATGCGAGCTGACTGCAGAATATCCTCCGTCTCGCGACCTTTAATTCAACATGGTAGAAAAAAATGCGAGAGAGTGAGAAAGTGAGAAGCAGAAAAAACGTATACAGTTTTGAAAGGAGTAATACACTACCATCGTTAGCGGCTCCTGGGACATCAATGTGCTCCAGCAACTGCAAGCCGTGCTCCCCAATGATCTGCAACTTCTTGCCGAACTCCACGATGGCATTCAGTTGCTCTGTGTACGCTCCTTTGATCAGTTCTCGTTTGAGTTCCTGCAGTTTGGTGGCCGAAGCCCCATCGTTCTTTTGAATATCGTCAAGTTCACTCTGCCAGATTTTGGCTTTGGCAGAGCGGAGCTTGCTCTTGGAAGCCTCGAGGACACGCATCTGGAGCTCGTTTTGGCGCTGGCCCATCTCGCATAGGGTATCGTCCTTGGTGCGCAGGTACTTGATCTTTTCGCGAAAGTCGCCATACTGGGTGCCGAACCGAATCTCATAGTCACTGATCTTACGAATAAGCAGGTTCAGTTTGAGAAGGACATCCTATTTGGCGAATGTCAAGAAAGCGAGTTGAGTATGCTCCTCTTCGTTGCTTGCATTATCCACACATATATGTGAAAGGATTGCCTTACGCCAATATCTTCAGTCTATTAAATAAAGTGAATATCTAGTTAGTCCCTTTGCTCGACTTTCTCGCTGTCTTTCCTTGGTTTCACGACAGAGTCAACTTGTAATACCTGCGATTTGCTCCAGAGCATCATGTGCTTGCACTCTTCGACTCTGACTTTGGAGACGACAGCCAGACTCTCGATGAGTCTCTTCTGCTCACTAATGGCATTGGTAAGTGGGGTGAGGAATGTTCCTGCAGCTCGCCTGGCGCTGTCCTGGAAGTGGTTCTGGATGTTGAGCAAGTCCATCCTTTCTCAGAAATGATGTGTGGGTTTGAAGTGGATGAATGGGCGTGTGGATGAGAGACACAGATGGATGGGGAAATGAATGAGAGGGAGGACAACAAGCAGAAAAAGAAAGCAGAAGGACAAACTATTTCCAACAGCCTTTCCCCTCTTTGCCCTCATTCAATCCCTTCCTGTCCTTGGCGTTTGTCTTTTTTCCCCTGGACACCAAAAACCTTATCTCTGTAACTATTTCTGTCTGTGAAGCACAGCCCCGAATAAAACCAGCCCCTCTCGAGGAACTTGGCTTGGCTGTCGCGTTGTGCGGTTGCGTGGGTAAAAAAAATGTCGGTATGGCTCGATGCGATGAGCTGTATTCAAAACTACACTCTTTGCTTCTTGTTGTCGTCAGTCTTGCTCGATAGCCGCTCTTCCTCTTCTTGGTCCAAGCGGAGAATTTCTTCCGCTAAGCGTTTGCGTTCGTTGTCTTTGTTCTTCATCCTCGCCAAAGTAGCAGCCTCATAGTCATCCACCAAGGGAATATCCTGTGCAACACTAAAGGTCGGTGGAGGGCGAAAACCGGGGATCTATTTCATCCAAAAAAAAAGAGATATAAGATATGGTCCCATTGTCTACTACACGGTGACCGCTTTTACAGCAAGTGAGATTACGTCTAAAAGTCGACTTACACTTGACGGAAAACCGGCGAAGCTAGTTACTGACCCAAATGCCGGTGCACTAAATGCAGGTGCGCCGACTGATGCCACATTGAACGCAGGTTTTGGTGTCGATGCGGAAGACGGTGGTGTTGAAGTCGTGGGTGTAGTGGCTGGTTGGGACTTTTCTTTTGATCGTAGATTAGCTACTAAGACTGGCTCGATTCCTGCAGCCCATGAGACTGAAAATGGTTCCAATTCTAAAGCCTCTCTCTCATGTGCTTTCATGGCTGCGAACTAATCGATAAAGAGATTGTGGAGCAAAGCCATCGTTAGAACAGAGCAAAGATAGACGTTAAAGAACATCGAACAACTCGGACACCAAGTCAACTTACTGCGCCAGTTAGAGCCTTGAATGATACTACAGCCGACCCAGGCTTCATGGACAGGCAAGAGTCAATCGGACCAAATTTCTCAAAGACAGCTTCCAGTTCCTGAGGCTCAAAGGTATGCTTCTTCTTTTTCCATTTGATCCGTAAAGTCGCGTCCAGTGAGGTCGCCTCTTCTATTGTTTCCAGTTAGATGAAAGAGGTCAGTATTCGCTCTTGATTCAAAGAGTAACAAACACGGAATGGCTATCAAGCAGATGCGCTGTCAATGGCATACCATCTCGGGCAGCCTGTCTCGCTGCCGAGGCTGCTTCCTCGACCTCCTCTACCTGCCGACGCAACTCTGCTTCTTTTGCTTCCCGTTTCTTGATCCCTTCTTGTTTTATCCGCTCCATCTAAAACGATACTTGATTGTCAATACTTTGCTGGCCACTAAAAAACATTGTCTTATCATATCTCATTCTTTAGTACCTCATATTTCATACGAATGGCGGCTGCTTTCTCGTCCTGCTGTTGCTTCTTGAACGCATCCTCTCTGCTCTTGAGATCGTCCATGAACCTTTTCCTTGTGACATCATATTTATCGCTGCGGGCTTTGGCCTGGACCTTGACGTTCAGCAAATTATCGAACGCAGCACGAGCAGCAGGGTCCAAAAGAAGATCGTAGGCCTGCGAGAGTTCGTGGAAGACTTTAGCTATTTCACCATTGTCAGTTGGGAATGTGGAGATCGTATCAGTACTTGATCCAACACAGATATGCAGCATAGGTCGGCATGGTAAAGCAGAGTAATGGGACCGAGTTGTGAACGCCATGTCGTACCTGCATTTGGATCAGGGTTCTTGTCGGGATGGACCTTGAGTGCCTTGACCCTATAAGCCTTTGTAATCTCCTTGGCGGTAGCGGTCCTCTCCACACCGAGGATGGCGTACCAATCGAGCTGCTCTTCTGCCATGCTGTAAGTCCAAAATGATTGTGTGAAAAGAGTGAGTGCTGTTGTATTCTGTCGAAGGAATGCCTTTAACCGCTTAAAATATTAAAGTTCAGCAGTCTCAACATCACCTCGTTCCTTTGTTCTTCATCCATCACAAGCTTTTGTCATTCATCAGCCCACCACTCCATCACTTCACCATCCACATTTCACTCTCCATTTATACATGACCATGGCGTCGGGCGATGCACTTGTTCATCCCCTAGAAGCACAGTCTGCCACAACATCAGCGCCTCCACGCTCGGGCACAGGAACGACAACGCGTCGAAGAGCAAAGAGCTTTCTTCGCAATTACTACGGCATCCAGCAGACTGATGCCACCAATTCCGATGGCACCAAGGAAAATCCCTCTGCCCAGGCGGGCCCTGTCTCTAAGACCGACCCATACGATCTAGGTACAAGTGAGAAATATCGGGGTGACGGTAATATGGATTACAGGAGATGCTTTTTGTACTCACGCGGATTGCTGCCGAGATAGACAGCCATTCTTTCGAGGTCGACAAGTACATGCACAAGATCTTTGTGGAGAAGCAGCTCCCAGGACTGATACAAACAGACAACGAGCTCGTGGCAGACATCCGCCAACTGGATGGAGACATGAAGACCTTGGTATACGAGAACTATAGCAAGTTCCTAAGCGCCACGGACACAATCAACAAGGTAACAGATTATGCTCACCTGAAGACGGGAAGAAGGAACCTTGATTCATGGCCCAACCCTCCTGTATTGACTACTTTGCCCCTCCCGTGTGTGACAAATAGATGAAGTCTAATGTCGATAACCTGGAGTCAGAAATGTCAAGACTGACTCAGAACATTGGCAAGATTGCAACGTCTTCCTCAGCTATTCACAGCTCGCTTGGTGGCAAGAGAGAAAAGATCCGCCAGCTGAACGGTGTTCACAGCCTTCTCACCAAGGTACATGATAACATCACTGAGCAAATGTCTTCAACCATCAACCTTCTGACAGCATTGCTGCGTCTCGTTGCTTTGACCTACTAGCTCCAATTCGTGTTTGAGCTCCCAACAAATTTGCACCAGTGCCTGGAAGCAGAGTCATATACCCAAGCAGTCAAGTCGTACTGCCGAACACTGCATCTTTTACAGCACTACAGGCATCTCACAGTCTTCACTGGAATCGAGCGCGAATGCAAGACCATAATGGTGCAGATTGCACAGAAGATCCGTCAAAAGATGTGTGCCAATAAGGTGGGGCGTCTCTTGCGAACCGAGAATTGTGAATATGGCTTAGAATTTCTGGACATATATCTAACAGCCAAACGTATATCCGGGAGGGGGGTTTTTTTTATAGGCAACGATAGCAGATATATCTGAATGTGTGGGATTGCTCCTTGCACTCAAAGAAGATCCCGTTGCCCTATGGAAGCAATACCTGGAGCTGTAAGCAAGGAAGGACTCTGGAGAGGGAATTGACGAACTTGATTGATTTAATGTCAGCGACTCATTGTAACGTTCTGGCATCTACAACTAGGTCCGTCAACTGCCTCCGCAAAGTCAACACCCGCACTCTGGAGGAAATGAACAGCCTGCCTCTATACGTCGCCTCGTCTGTTACCTCGCCAAAATCGGCACAGGGAGTGCCGGCGACGCCTAAAAAGACACCTAAAAAGTCGATAAAGACGCAGACCGCAAAGGAGGGAGCCAACACACCGAAGGATTCAAACATCAAAGCAACACCTCCAGGCGACAAAGTTTCATACTTGAACTTCCACTGCTTGAAACAGGTCGAAGCATTTGTGACGTCTTTCAGGACTTATTTTTTGTCATCAGCTTCAGGATTGGGAGGTAGCATGGCTGGTGCATCGGACGAGACGGCCGTAGAGAAAGCACCTATGTGGACAGGCAAGGATGCTCGAGTGCAGGCTGGCCTTTCACGAGATCAAGTAACTCTTGCAACCACTGCTGTCAAGGATGCTGTGTCAAACATCATCAGTGGTTACCTGGACACAATTGGATCTTTTTTAATCTATCCGGTAGGAGAGAATATTACACGGATTCATTTTTTTCGGCATAAAGACTTTATTCTCGATACTAACATATGTACAACATCATAATAGGACGATGTTTTCAATATTCAGCCCGAAGTGCATGTGTATGTTCTCCAGAATCTCTACATGGCTATGACTTCAAGTACTGGTCTTTGCAATTTGATCGGATTCGATGCCTTGGCAACGGGATTGATTCAGAACTGGGAGAGCAAGTTAATCGACCGCACTCTCGGCAAAGTGAAAACGGAACTATTGGAGAAGATCCAGGACCCCAAAGTGGATACTGTTCCAACCTCGACACCAAGGGCTTCTCTCGATGTCAATTACAGCCACCAGCAGCATCTCTCAGCAAATCCCGAACCCTCAGAACTGGGAGCTTTAATGAAAGACACGATCCGCTGGCTATTGGACATTTTTAAGATGGACACAATCCCGTTCTTGGAAAAGTGTATGGGATCAGATGCCCAGTTCTTGGAGACTGCTGAAGGTCGAGCGCTTTTCCTAAAGATATTTCAAGACGGATTTAAGCTGTTTTGGGACCAAGTCTTGCAGGAAATGAAGGTACGGGAGTGACTGTCCTCTAGTAGGGTGTACCCTTATATTATATGTCTTAGTGTCCAATATCTCACGCGCCTGAAAATCTTTTATTGCATGAAACTAGCAAGCGGCATTATCGACGAAATCAAGCGCTAGGACATCGCTTGTCATGTCCTACTTGTCGTTCGAGATGTCTAATACTGTTGTGGAGCAGCTGTACAAGACTCTATCGAAGACGATTTTTAGGGTGGGCAAGAGGAATCGGTCGGGGTCATTCTTGATTGAATCCTACGAGGAGCCGCCAGTCATCCCTCAGCTTCAATGGGATTGCAAAGCAGTGATAAAGGATTGTCAGGAATCTGGCCATATCTTGTTGGATGGATTTATAGGCAGGACAGGCAACGATCTCTCCTGGTTGGTGATGGGGGTCCAATCCGATACCAACTACATTGCCATGGAATCACCAACGAAGGTCTCTGCCGCATGGGAACAAGTATACCGCCAGTTGAACGATATTGAGCGACTAGTGATTACGGTGTACGGCGACGAAGGCGAGAGAGGTGGAAATCGCGAAGTCAGCTCCGAGTCAACAAGGCGGGAAACGGTCTTCAAGAGTCTAGGTGGCGATCTAGGAAGCAACAGTGGGAACGGCAGTCGAGTGTCGCACCGTAACGACTCGATGGCGTCCTTTGGCAGCAACACGATGAACAGCCGGTTTGAGAACCAACAGCGAAACATGCTGTTGAGCAACATTGATAAGCTGTTCTCAGACCGGGTCGAGATCTTTATCCGGTGCCAGGATCTGACCAGGACCGGGGTCATGTTCGGGATCATCAAGATCTTGCTCAAGGCTTGGGCGGAGTCGGTCCGCCTCAGGACCTTTGGGCGCGGTGGATTCCAGCAAGTGCAGGTGGATGCCGAGTTTGCCAAGGTGTGGCTCTGGCGGTTTGCAACAGCGGACGAAAGGTTGATGTACTCGCTGCTGGAGGAGACGCAGCAGACGGCGTACAGGCGATGCATCGACCCCGTACCCCTGGATCTTACCGTAAGTCACTTTGTTTGTCTGGCTGGTTTTCTTTGTCGCCCAAACAACTCACTCAAACACCCTCTAAACTCTACCTTCACTTCTGTTTTGATATGGAACTCTTGAACATAGAATGTCGAGACGATCATTGGGATGGGGCGAGTTCAAGATTAGTGGCGCATCGAGACAAAAAAAACTCAACCTTGCTTGCTTTCTGAGCGTCTATTTGGGTTGGTAACGTTTGAGCCTCCCACGATATGGTATAATACTGCGGGGTTTGTGCAGCTCAGGGCAATGTCGGTCAGCGGTATGTATCGTTCCAATGACTGCGGAAGATACGCCAAATGGGCAAGAAAGGCTCGGGCCTCTGATCTGAAGCACGTGCTGTTGTTGGTTGAAGGGGAAAGTGGAATAGAACAGAGCACGGCATGGTGAGAAAAAAAGGGACAACCACGCATGTGTGTGAAGGAAAATATCGTCGAGCGGCAAACAGTAGGTCCACTGTGCCAGAAACATCTGGAGAGGGTACCAGTAGAGTTGCGAAGATGGAGTGTGAGAGAGATGAGGCTGTGAGGAGGTCGCTCCAGAAACAAAGACATTCTACTGGAGGACCAGCAAACGAAAGACCGCAGTCCAATCCAGGGCCAACATCCGCAGTTTGACTATCTTTCGTGACCCGACAGATTAGACCAAGCGGATCCATCCCAAACAGGGATGGAAACTTCTGTGTGCCCTGGGAAACGCTGGCACACTTGGATCTGAAAGCCGTCTGCTGCCCTCTTCGTTCTTTTTTTTTTCTCATCCTCCTGCCCTTCTTCCCGGTCATTTTCTGTTACTGTCTCCAGGAGTAGACTACCCTCATCTATTTCGGGCTGATTAGTGATTATTGCATCCCTCAAGGACGACATTCACCCATTCTCAACCTCGTCCGTCCCAAGACAACACTGTGAACACAACACTGTTTAAAGTTGACCTTTTTTTTTTTTTTTGTTTGTTTATCCCTTTTTTCTCAGAAACTTCTTCCTTCGTCTTTCTTCCCTCACTCCACCTCTCTCCACTCCACCTCCCGATCCACTGACGGTTGTGCACTCTCTGACAGCTTGTCCAGCTCCTACTCCCGACAGCTACTTCACATTACCAACAAGAGAGTAGGCTCGTAGCGTGGTCATATTGCACTACTCCTGACTCGGATACACACCCCTGGAATGAATCCCACAATCGAGTAAGAAATCAGCACCCAAATCAGTTGACAACACCTTGCATACGCTTGCTTGGTTGGCATGGCATGGATAGACCTCTCACATCTTGTCCTTGCTCTCTCTCTCTCCCTCTCTCTCTGTTATAGAGCCATCCAGGCCACACTTCCTGTCGCTTACTCGGTTGCCTCGGCAGTGGCTCTGATCTACCTCGCCAGAAAGCCTGTGCATCTGGATCAATATGAGGCCATTCGAGCCGACGACAATGAAGACGAGCTAACCCCTGAAGGCGGCAACGTGGATGTGCAGCACACCGGCAGCGTGTCTCCTTCTTCAACAATATCTACTATTATCGACCAAGCTCAGACACAATACCAACTGCAGCGGTCTTCTGGAATGGCTGTCGACCTCGCCTGTGTGGGCCTCACTGCCGTCCAGCTTGGCCTCGCTTTTTTCTCTATTGTGCTCCTCTCGACCTCGAACAGCGGCTACAACAAGACTGAGAACGATCGATTGAGCACTCTGGCTGAAATCTCTCATGCTTTGTCTTGGTCGTATGCATTGGCGCTCGCCCTGGTCCATGTCATCCGCCCTGCCGTCTCGCATCAGTTCCAGATCCGCCTCCAGCTTGATTTCTTCTACGTGCTGCAGCTCGTCCTCTCCTCGATCCACCTGTACAATACCGAAATCTTCACGTCGCCGGTTTCCGACTGGCCCCTCTGGCTCAAGCTGGACGCAGTCGCCTGGGTCACTGGTATGCTTCTGACTTGGGTTTCGCTCCTCACCCAGCCTTACCGGCCATTGGCACAGCCCAAGAAACATATCCCTGGACAAGTCCCTCGCCAGGATTCCTCAGAGTACTCGAGTTCTCTTTACGGCCGCCTCACTTTCTCTTGGGTGAACCCTCTGGTCTACCTGCGCTACAAGCGGACTGTCGAAAGTATTGATCTGCCTCTTTTGGAGGTCTCTGACTTCTCCTGGTATTCCATCCGCAGACACAATCTGGTCAAGTAAGTATTTTCACGTGCATCACTGTTGTTGTGTAGACTCTCAGAGAACGAGACAAGAGTTTAACACGATGTTTTCTTCTTTTTCTCAGGCTGACCAAGAAGGGTACCTTTACCCGCACGCTCATCGAGACGTTGAAGGGAGAGATTTTTGTCCAGTTCTTGTGGGCGATGCCGTGGTGTGTCTTTGTCAACGTCTCGCCCTACTGCCTCAACAAGATCATCCAGTACATCGAATGCAAGGAGTGCGGAGCACCCACAGCGGCCAACTACCTCTACGTCTTTGGACTGCTGCTCGCATCACTAGGAGACTCCCTGTGCATGCAGGCAATCTGCCACAGGGGCCGTCGCATCTATTTCCACACCGCCTCCATCTGCAACGGCGAAGTTTTTACCAAGACTCTTCGCCGCAAGGATATCGCTTCACCCGATCACAAGGGAGACAAAGAGAACCAGGACAAGAAGGACGGCAAAGATGGATCCTTGAACATCGCCAACCTGGTTGCTGTCGACATCAGAAAGATGGAGGACCCTATCAGCTATTTTTTTTACTTGTACTCGTACCCGATCCAGTTCCTTTTTGCCAGCTACCAGCTCTACCTTCTACTTGGATATGCTGCTGTCGTAGGTATTGGCTTCATGGTGGCCACGTACCCTATCCCTGCTAGGCTGTACTCCATGATCATGGATATCTTCAAGGAAATCATGAGCACCAAGGATGAGCGCATGGATGCTCTCAGTGAGATGTTGTCGGCCATCCGCATCGTCAAATTCTTTGGCTGGGAGTCCAAGTTTCAGGAAAAGATTACTGCCGCCCGTGAGAAGGAACTGGAGCGCACTCGTGCCTCGTACAAGCAGATCGTTCTCGCGGAGCTGGTTTGGATCATTATGCCCATCCTCAATATTGTCGTGGTCTTACTCTCGTACACGAAGCTGTTTGGACACGACATCTCTGCCTCCAAGGTCTTCACTACCCTGGCTCTCTTCAACATTGTGCGCAATGCCGTCAACAACTTGCCCTGGTGCATCAAGAACACCATGCAGGCTGTCGTCAGCTTGAAGCGCATCAACCGATTTTTGCAGGAAGAAGAACTAGTCAAGGATACTGTTGTCACAAAGATTGATACCAAGGCTCACGTTTCCTCTTACCCAACAATTGGATTCCGCAATGCCACTTTTGTCTGGCCCAACAAGGAGAATGATACTGTCACCGTCAAAGTTGCCGAAAAGAAGATCTCTTGGATCCAAAAGGTAAAGGCCCGCTTTGTCAAGAAAGCTCCCGTTGCTGTCCAGGAACCTGTTGCCGAGCCTGAAGCTGTTCAGGAGCGTTTCAAACTCAAGAACATTGACCTTGAGTTCCCTGTTGGCAAGCTATCTGTCATCGTCGGTGCCACTGGGTCTGGCAAGTCAGCCCTACTCTTGGCTCTTCTTGGTGAACTCGAGCGTGTTGAAGGCAACATGTATCTGCCTCGTTTGGACTATGGCCCGAGCGCCTCTCAGAACCGTGGATCCGGTATCGCTTACGTTGCCCAAACTGCATGGCTCCAGAACTCTACCATTCGCGACAACATTCTTTTTGGCCGTGAATTCGATCAGGACCGATATGATGCCGTTGTTGAAGGATGTGCTCTGATCACCGATTTTGAGATCCTGGAAGCTGGTGATGCCACAGAGATCGGCGAACAAGGTATCACTCTTTCTGGAGGACAGAAGCAGCGTGTCTCATTGGCCCGCGCCGTCTACTCTGCTGCTAATGTTCTGCTGCTGGATGATTGTCTCTCTGCCGTTGACTCACATACTGGAAAACACCTCTTTGAGACTTTGACTGGACCTCTCCTCTACGGTCGCACCGTTCTCATGGCCACACACCAAGTCCAGCTGACTCTGAGCGCTGCCAGCCTTGTAGTTGTCCTGGAGAAGGGCACAGTTCTTGCTTCTGGATCTCCCGAGGAAGTCATCAGTAATGGATGGGTTGACAATGTCGTTTTCTCGCAGCCTCCCTCTGGCGAGGAGAGCGAGGTCAGCACTCTGCAAGATGAGGATGGCACCCAAAAGACCAAGAAGGCATCTATCAAGAAGGTCAGCACCAAGTTGACTGTCGACGAAAAGAAGGCAGAAGGCGCTGTTGCCTGGAACGTGTACCGCACCTACTTGAAAGCTTCTGGCGGTTGGTTGTTCTGGTTGGCCATCATTGGCTTGTTCTTGATCCGCGAGTCTTTGAACATCAGTCAAAACGCCTGGCTGGCTATCTGGGCCAACAGGGCTTCTGAAGCCGTCGGCTCATTTGCCATCAGGACTTTCAATACTGCCATGCCTGAACCTGTTGCTCTCTCGTTCCGCTCGGCCTTTGTTCCTCATCAAAGTGGCGAGCACAGTGCCTTCACTGTGGCTCTCTTTGGCAAGGGTACTCCCGGTTCAGTCAATGTTGAATACTACCTCGGCGTCTATATTCTCCTGAGCGTCTGTACTGTCATTCTCTCCGCCTCGAGTAGTTTGTGCACTATCCTGGGAGGTCTCAAGGCCTCCCGCGCAATGCATGAGCAACTTTTACACAAGATCACTCACGCCAAGGTCCGCTTCTACGACACCACTCCTCTTGGTCGCATTATCAACCGATTCAGTTCCGATATGTCGTCTGTGGATGAAGATGTCAGCATGGGAATCTACTACCTCTTCAGCTCCATGATCTCTCTTATCGGCATTAACATCATCATCTCTGTCAACATGCCTGCGTTCCTGATCCCTGCCGTCTTCATTGTGGCCATCTACGTCGTCATTGGATTGCTTTACGTTCCTATTTCCCGCGACCTGAAGCGAATCAACTCCAATTCACGCTCGCCAATCCTCAATCACTTTAACGAGACTCTGAACGGCCTCGCCACCATTCGTGCTTATGGCTTTGAGCGCCAGTTCATGACCAAGAACTTGGACAACCTTGATGACAACAACCGCTCTTTCTTTTTGCTCTGGTCCACCAACCGCTGGCTGCACTGGCGCGTAGATGTCACTGGTGCTTCGGTCTCCTTCATCACAGGTATCCTGGTTCTTCAGAGCTGGGGCAAGATTGAGCCCGGCTGGGCTGCTTTGAGTCTGACATATTCGCTCATGTTCACCTCTACCATTGTCTGGGTTATCCGCATGTACGCCTCCAACGAGATGAACTTGAACTCTGTCGAACGTCTTACCGAGTACATGGAGTTGGAGGAAGAGCCACCAGCCGTCATTGAAGGATCGCGTCCTCCAGCTCAGTGGCCTCATGCTGGTGAGATTGTTGTCGACCACCTGGTGATGAAGTATGCTCCCGATACTCCCGCTGTCATCAAGGATGTCTCGTTTAGAATCAAAGCTGGTGAGAAGATTGGAGTCGTGGGCCGCACTGGGTCCGGAAAATCAACGTTTGCAATCAGTTTGTTCCGATTCATGGAGCCAACCAGTGGCTCGATCACCATCGACGGCATCGACATTACCAAGATTGGATTGCACGACCTGAGAACAAACCTGACCATCATTCCCCAGGATCCGATCTTGTTCAAAGGCACTCTTCGCTCGAATTTGGATCCTTTTGGCGAACGCGAGGACAGAGATCTGTGGGAGGCTTTGCGCCGATCACATTTGATTCCTTCGTCCAGTGCCCCTAGCAAGCGCACGAGTCTCGACTTGACCCGAGGAAGCTCCTCATCGAGCAGTCTGGCTGCAGACATGAACAACACTCCAACGGGGTCGATCAAGGACTCTGCGGGCGAGAGCGAGATTGTGGACCCATCCAAGATCACTCTGGACACACCCGTCAAGGCGAACGGCTCCAACTTTTCGCAGGGTCAGCGGCAGCTGATTGCGCTTGCACGCGCTCTCGTCCGTCAGTCCAAGATCATTGTCATGGACGAGGCCACCGCGTCGGTTGACTTTGAGACCGACCTCAAGATCCAAGGCACAATCCGGCAGGAGATGAGCGAGTCCACAATCTTGACGATTGCTCACCGAATCCGAACCATCGCCGATTTTGACCGTGTTTTGGTCATGAATGCGGGTGAGGTGGCCGAGTTTGACAAGCCATTGACGCTGATGCAGAGGGAAGGAAGTATCTTCCGGTCGATGTGTGAGCGCTCCTCAGAGTTTGAAGCACTGTTGGCGATTGCGGAGGAGAAGGAACGGAGAGATGCAGAGCAAGCCTATTAGAGTCAGAGATACGCAACACACAATTGTACTTTTAAAATCAATATATATTCGCATTCACACAAAAACATGCTAACATTTGTTATCGACTATCGCGAAGCAAAATCGACTGGAAAACTGGGGCAGAAAGCAACAAGTATCGCCAAAGGAACACATCCAACATTGTCGCCACAAGCACTCACACACTTTGCGCCTTGGTCCCACCCTGGCATAGACCAGTTGAAAATCTGTCATTCTCTTTGAGAGCACAGACAAGGGCAACAGTCCGAATCTCGTTCCACTTACCCAACATGCCATTCTCATCTCATGATATCTGAACTTCACCTTACATTTAAAATGGCATCCAAACTTCATGTGCTCATTATAGGTGCAGGTATCTCAGGGCTTTTGTTTGCCGGTTTGCTCGAGCGGGTTACATCTCGCATGAGGTAGCCAGTGTTAAACGTCTCTTTCTCTATTGACTTGAATATGCCTTCCTCGCTCACTAGTTGCCCAATGCGTATTTTTTTCTACTCCGCGAGAATGGGAACAAACATGTCCATCTCCTTGTTATGATGACTGTCTTTGAACTACCGGGGCCCTACGACCAGTTCATAGCCATCATGAAGCCGCTCGGAGCAATGCATCTGAAGAACCTGAATATTGCTCTGTCGGATAAGTTAGAGCAGCAATATATGTCGATCATTTTCGTTACTGGTAGTCCAGCATAAAGTACAATCTAACGAGTTGTTATCTATTTTAATCAAATAATAGATATGGAGAGCAAGGTCGCTGTGTTACAGGCAAGATCTGGTTCGAATGCTCCAGAGCTGTGTCCCAGCCAGCAAGAATCACTACGGCAAGAGATTTCGATCCCGCACCCAAGACGAGGACAAACTGAAACTGCGCTGCTCCGACAACGAAGCTTATGTTGGAAGTATCCTGGTAGGCGCCGATGCGGCGTAAGCAGTGTCCGATAGACCGCATACAAAGATATCGCCAAAGACGCTCGCCTACCCAAATCCGATAATCAACCTTTGGCATAGAGGTACGATTGTGCTGTGGGTGCAGCCGAAAATCTGGACTCAAGAGTGTGCAGTACTCTGAAGAGCAGGCACTTAAGAGTACGAAATTGTACTTGACAGAGACATCCCTTACATTGTAGGTCGCGCTGCATCTCAAAGCGACTATGCTCCTTCAGACTCCAATTGACGACAAAAAACATGCTATGGTACCATAGGGGTGTTTTAAGCCCTTTACAAACAACAGGATTGGATGGATGATTACACAGGATATTCGATTGGAAAGCGTGGATGGCGTGAGGACCTGACGCCGCGGTAGAAATGTGCATCAAGGTCCGCGACTTTGAGTCGCCGTTTGTCAAAGAAGGCACTGTTGGTAATATCCTGGACAAGACTCCTGCCGGCGGTATTTCCAAAGTCACGCTTGAAGACAAGGTAAAATGCCGAGGTGATGATATAGTCGAGACAAAACAATATGCTAACCACATGTTTTTTAATTAGCACTTTCAAAAATTGTTTTCTGGGCGAATTGTTTTCATCGGTGACGGTAAACTATGAAAGGCTAAGCTAACAATAGGCAAATGTTGTCTTGAGGCTCTCAGATACTAACACATCCTTCATGTCTACTTGACTGCCACTTTTCTCACCAGTCTACCACAAGGTACGCGACCTTGCAGCTATGGGTTCTCTACAGGATGCATTGTGACCAAGCGAGGCCCCGTATCTTCCCGACTCCCTGTAGATGTTGCCATTTGGTGGTGAGAGTGCAAATATGGGCATGCCAGACGGGGTTGAGTCGGTGAACCTCCTGTTTGACCTCTACTCGGACTCGCAAGACGAAATCACGACCATCTTTGAGAAATACCATCAGTCCCGGAAGGGACCATGCAAGACAGTCATCAATGTTTCTCATCAGAATGGGTCTCTTGTGAACAGCAAAGGCTTCTTCGCCGACTTTGCTCGCTACCTTGTACTCAATTATATTCCAGATGGGATAGTTGTCCAAAAAAAAAATCTGACGCTTACAGTGAATTGTGCCACCAGTTCAATTTCCCTGCCTTACGTGCAATTCCGCTACACCTTTCAGCCCAAAGTCAACCCACCATCATGCAGATTAGTTCCTGGATTCACCATCCCCACGGCTGTTTAGTCGAGGTAGTTGAAGCTGTCTCGTCAATAATCAAGCATTGTACCACGGCGCATGTGAAAGATGATATTTCGAATGCATCGATAACACACATTTGCCGAAGGACTGGTGTAACCATAGGGCAAGTGCTCATCCATGTTCATAACCATGGGCACAAATTCCAAAGAAACTTCGCGGAGTGGTTCTTTGTGTCCCCACCAAAGTACATTCCTCATCTCACTCATCTCATTTCACAACTCATCCTCATTCCCTCTTCATTTTTTTTCTGTTTTCTTCATACTTCCACGGTTTTCGAAGTATTCAAAACATCATGGCTTCAAAATTGCACATCCTGATTAGTGGCGCTGGAATTGCTGGCTTGATGACAGGTGCCCTGCTCGAAAAGGCTGGAATATCATATGAGGTTCGACTTCCCGTTTTAAATATTTCTGAGCGTGCTGTTTTGTGAGAAGGCCTTTCGGTTTCATGACTAACTTGAACACTACATGCATAAATGCGATACACAGATCTTCGAAAAGGCCAAGGAAGTGCGACCATTAGGCTCCACTATGACCTTGTCGAATCTGAGTGTGGTCATCTTTAAGCAACTTGGACTATACCAAGGATTGCTGGCTATTTCGAAGCCAAATAGAGGCATCCATCTCAAGAAACAGAGCATGAATCCTATTGGATCCTTCCTTGGTCCCGGTGTCGATCCAGAAGAGCGGTATGTTCGACTAGAGCAGCGTCTCTATACGATGCGCGAAAATCCAACACTATTATCATCAGACTAACTTCTGGGTCCCTTCAGTTATGGAGACCACACCGTCGTCGTCGCTAGACCCGACGTAGTCCAACTGTTGATGACGTCAGTGCCGGCCAGGAGGATCCACTACAACAAGCGCATTTTATCCACCTCTCAGGATGAGGACAAGGTTGTTATCAATTGTGCCGACAACACCTCTTACGAAGGCAGCATCTTGATTGGTGCTGACGGAGCCTACAGCAGTGTTCGTCAGAACATGTACAAGGACCTTGAAAAGGTTGGAAAATTGCCAAAGGAAGATGCCAAACCTCTTGGGTATGATTTTGACTGTGTCGTCGGCGTTTCGACGCCGATGGATGACGAAAAGTACCCAGTGTTCAAAGATCAGTTTTGTGACTTTGAGATCGTTCTTGGGACCAACGTGCCATACACCGTAAGTACAAGACACCTTGGAGCGTCAAGCCTATGATAATTCAAGCTTTCTGATTCGATTCTTGCTGGTTTCTCTCTCTGTCTGTTTTTCTTTCTCTCTTTTAGTGGTGGTCTATGCCTTTGTCAGACAATAGAATGGGATGGATGGTCACGCAGGACTTCCGACACGAAGTCACAGGCGAAGAGCGTAATTTCAGGTTCTCAGAGTGGGGACCCGATGCAGCTCTCGAGATGTGTAATAAAGTCAAGGACCTTCCGTCGCCTTATGGTGGAGTCATTGGAGATATCTTTGACCAAACGCCCAAGGAACGTATCTCAAAAGTGATGCTTGAAGATAAGGTAAGCTCGGGTCGTAACCAGAAATCAAGCCGATTTCAAGTCACTGTTTAATCGCAAATCTACTACGACTCGTGTGCTGTAGTACTTTAGCACCTGGTACCATGGTCGAACGGTGCTTCTCGGTGACGGTAAGATCACATGTAGAGACATGGACGTTGTACACATTGGAAAGACATTACAGCGCAGGGTACTAATATGCATGGGCTTGCTTTTTTTTTTCTTGATCTCGTTAGCTTGTCATAAGGTATGCGTCAAGCAACTATCGTCACTTATATAAAGGTCTGGGGGTTAAAGATTCTTATAACTAATGCTATCTTTCCTCAAAAGATGCTGCCATTTGGCGGACAAGGTGAGCCAATTAATTCGGACTTCAGCGACCGCGAATACCATGATTCAATATTCACAGAAATGCTTACTGAACTTGCATTTCTATTCCAGGTGCCAACATGGCTATTCTTGGTGCTGTTCAGCTAGTGAACTTGCTTTTTGACATCTACGCCAACACGCAGGAAGAAATTACCGAGGTCTTTCAGCGATACTTTGCTGCTCGTAGTGGGCCAGGAAAGGCAGCCGTGTCGGCCTCCAACTCAACGGGGTATCTTATGCACAAGAAGGTACCTTTTCGTGGTTCTAAATTTGCCCAGCAACTTGTTCACGTCAAGACGCCGGTATTCACCGTTTGCATACAATGATTGGTCAATTAGGGCATGCTGGCAGACTTTTTGCGCTATGCCTTCTTCCACTGGGTTCCTTCATGGGTGATGAGAATGGCGGCAGACAAGTACAACGCTCATCAGCTGCAGATCAGCTTTCTGCCCTATGCCGAGCAACGAGGTACCTTCCGAGGCAAACTCAACCCACTGTCCCGCAGAATGGTTCCTGGATCCACCATCCCCAAGGCCTTATAAATCAAATTAACAACGACCGAGCTATAAACCAATCTCATTCCTCCACCCTCAGTGCCTGTCCAGCTGTCCTTGCTGTGCCACCTCCTTACACAATCATTTAGGGCCGGTGTCGCAGGTCTGATGACGGCAGTCCTGCTCGAAAAGGTTCATATTTCATATGAGGTGTTGTCGAACTAAAAGCCTCCTTAAAAAGCGAAGTCAGTGGATCTTTGCGCAGACTATCTGCGTATTCGATACCCGATACCACATGTTATCGACAACCCTTGATCCGCGGTAGGGCCCTTAAGTGTGTTAGTGTTAACTTAGACACCATTGTGGGTAAGGTTTGGTTGTCATTTTCTTTCTTCACATTTGACAACTCACCATGGCCACATCGCCCGAAGCAGTTACTGTCAGCGCCACATACAGCATCGCCTCCTCAGCATCAACCGACGCCGAGGCGCCTGTCATTCTTACATTCCAGGAGCCAATGGTCTCCTCGTCCGCAGCATCAAATGATCCATCCGAGTACCTGACCAGTCTGGCCAAAGCCCTTAATGCTCTTCAGGAATCCATCAACACTGGCCTTACAGAACGACTTGTCCAGCAGGGTGTCCTGACCGAGAACAACGACAAGACTGAAGGAGAAGAAAAGAAGAACACCAAGCTGCGAACCAAGGTGCCTGGGCAGCACGCTCCCAAGAAGGGACTGACCAAGAAACAAAAGCAGGAACTCGAACGGAAGGAGCGGCAAGAAAAGGAGGAAGAGGAACAAACTACCAGCGCATCATTACCATCTTCAGAAACAACTGCCATGGAGGTTGAACCGTCGGCAGCACCCTCAACAGACGATGTCGAGATGGATCCACAAGATCAGGACGAGGACGAGGACGAGGAAGAAAAGGACGAGGTTGATCTGGTCATGGAAGCCGATCCTGGCGAGATTGACGGTGCCTGCCTTGAGCTGCCCAAGGAGCAGGATTTGCAGCAACAGCAACAGTACAAAAAGAAGCGGAATGGCGCAACCGCCGAGGATGTCTCAGACCAGGACTTGGCCGCCAAGAAGTCGAGAGGATCGACCTCTGACAAATGATTCGGCACCCGCAGTTGAATAAAACGCCTCTTTTTTTAAAGAAAGGAGTGGAGAAGAGTTTTATTCATAACGATATGTGGAGCACACGTGAAAAGTTGCAAGATTGCAATCTAGGTATCTGTTCCGCTGAAAAGTCTATGGTTAAAGATTGGCGCAGAGAGGTTTCCTTGTCCCTTTGAGACCCAAAAGGATCATGCCATCAGAATTTTTGCTCTAATGGTTGGATATGGTGCTGGGGGAAGCGCACGTTCAGTGCATAGACATGGGTCCTCTCCAGGATGATTTCCCATGTCTTTGGATCCACACGCTTGGGAGTCTCGTGAACACGCTCGTCCATGGTCACAGCATAGCCTCGCTCTGAGAGAATGCTAATCACCACCTCCACAATCTTGGGGTCAGAAAGAATTGGGTTGTCACTGTCGACGTTGGTTCCATTGTTTCCAAGAAAGAAAAAATAAAAGGTTAAAGCCAACTCCAGTACGTTGAGCTCTCAAAACCGGAAGAAGTTGAAGTGTTGCAACTTACGATCGAACAAGAGCCTGTCCACTGATGGCGTGCCGAGCAACCATGGGAGACACTTCTTGGTCAATGAATCCCACGGCTTTACTGAAGAGTTCTGGCTCTGCCTCACAGTAATGCTCGAGTCTTCGGATAAGATCCTGGCGACTACATACCATAACCCAAAATTGATAAAATGGTCAGCAATGTTTTGAGTTTGACAAGTAATAAAATCTTTCAACGCAATAGGGCATAGGGCTTACGCATGGATGCCGATCTTGGTAGCAAGTGGGATATGAGAGATTGCTTCATAGGTGTCATGTTCCAGCTCCAACGATGACTGGTACTCGAACTCCTTGAGAATAATGCGCATCACGCTGTCAATGTTTCCAACAGCGTTGATCAGATCTATATATTCAACGTGAAACGAGCAAGAGCTTAATGATCAAAGCACATGATAGAAGAGAAAGCAGAGAAATGAACGAGAGCTTACGGAACGGGAATATCTTGCTCAGTTTGAGAAGGCAGGAGTAGTGGTCCTTGAAGATCTGGTATCTTGCGCGGATGAGCTGTTGATTGATGTGCAAGGGGCTTCGTAAGTCAATTGCGGCTCTGTCTTCTCATTGCATGTTTATACTCAGCACTTACCAATTCATCGTTGTCTGTCACTCGCTCTTCCTTGATCTCGCCCTTGCCTGATCGTTGCACCTGGGCATTGTGCTCCTTGATAAGTTTGCCTCTCATAACTTGGCGATTGACAGAGATCTCCTCATCAACGTAGAGGACACATATACGGAATGTGGGGCGGGGAAAGTAGTCCTTAAATGGTGTCTGCTTGTGCTCTCGTCGCAGTTCGTGCATTCTCTCATGCAGCAGCTTCAAACACTCGACCTGAACCTCGCTACGAGGGAAACCGTCGACTAGGACACCGACCTCGGGCTCACAATCGAGGAGGGCATGCAAAAGGTTTTCAACTACTTTTCCATCGCTAATCATGAGTCCCTTGTTGATGAGCTCCTTGCATTCGGGAGTGGACAAGAGTGAGGACATGGAGATGGAAGGGTTGGTGATGCCACGGGCATGCAGGATGGCTGGGGTGTGGGTACCCTTGCCTGAGCCTGGAGCACCCATCAGCCAGATGATTTCCTTTGGAAAACGCATGTTGTCCCTGCCGTGGATATCTTGCACATTCTTGAATGCCTGGTTGAAGATGAGTTTGGCATCCTTGATCTCGGATATTCTGGTCATAAATAGCACACAAGAGGAGCAGTAATTTCAGTAAATTGGATCGAATATTGTTAGCATGGATCGAAGGAAGGAGAGGCGAGGTAAATATGATGTCATGTATTGATCTTATGAATGTGGTGAAGCTGGGTTGACTTTGGGCTATACCTCTTCTCCTGCTTTTCCTTCTGGGCAGCGTTTTCGACCATGGAATCTTCCTGGGCGACAGCAGCAAGGGCTGGAGCTATTTCATATTTCATTCGTTCAGTATAAAGGAGTTAATGAGGATCGTCTAGGCACAAATAGTCTGTCTCCACGGAGTCATTTCATTATCAGGTGGTCCGAGGAGAAAAATAGCAAGATATGCATAATAAAAGAATGGAGTACCTTGATTGACATTGGTCTTTTCGTTGCTCACAGTCAAAGAGGTAGTGGTATATCGTCTCGACAGGTTTGAGACCAGGGCTCGTGAGGTCAGAGATGGCGACCATGCGTTTCTGTGGATGAGAGTGGAGGCGGCAAGATGTGGCCGAGTGCCAATGGCTTTGGTACTGCTCAGTAAGGAGACGGCACATGGAGTGCTAGGTCTTGAAGAGTGCGTCAGGACATTCTTTGCCTGAGCAAGCATTGTGGGCGAAGATGGTCTCATGAGAACAGAATGGGGCTGTGCACCAGGGCAGTCGTTGTTTGTGGTTTCTTTAGTTGTTAGGATGTGGATGACGAGGATGCTGCTGCCGCCAGAATGGAGGGTGGTAGATGGATGTGGGGGTGGATGTGATCCTGGCAGGTCATGCGACGGTGATGAAGAAGAAGGTAAGAAAAGAAGAAGAAAGAATGAGCGCCTCAGGAACAAGGAACTCAAAGACATAGAAGAGACCCTTCCATGTGCCTGCCCCACAGGGGCTCAGATCTCACTCCCCCACTGTTCTGCCCAAAAAACTGCTCGTTTCAGAACTCTATTAAGGGGCGCTGGTTTATTGCTGCACTTCGCTTCGAAGTCTTGTGCGCGCTCAAACGCACACACGTCCTTTTCTTTCCACTCCTTCAACCTCGCCTCATTTTGCATCGTCCTACTCTGCATTCACGCCATCACATATTCATCGTCAAACACCCCCTTCCTTTAGTCCACCAATCATGTCTGCTTCTGGTGCTACCAATGTTGTCGCACGTGAGGCCCAGGCCAATGCTGCGTTGCGCATCCTCCAGAACAAGAAACCTGTGCCCGAGATTGACTTTACCATCCATACCATGGACGATGGCACTACCGCATCCACCCTGGAGCGATACAGCAAAGGCATGTCCAATTCCCTGATTGATACTCGTGCTACACACGTTTGCTCATAGACACATGTGCACACATAATTCCTCACCATCGAGCCGTGGAGATTGGGCGACTGTTTTGGCTGGCATGCGACATTTCGCCCTTTTGGGGGTGCTCTCATTTTCCCGTGTCTATTTCTATCTGAATTCTCCACTTTTTCTCTCGATTGTCTCGAATGTTCCGCCTTCAACATCAATGAAGGGCTTGGCTCAGCAAGGGCTACACGGAAATCCGATGGGACAATCTGAGTGAAGGTGGCCGAGTGATGTTTTGTTTGGGACGTTTGTTAGTTAGGACAGGGCATTGCCGGACGCTGTGCAGAGTGAATGGAACAAATAAGCCCTTTTTTATTTTGTAAAGAGCGTCAGTGATCTACAGGAAGGAGCAAAGATGTAGATGCTTCAGAGAGATACTATTTGTAGCTATGCTTATTGCTTGTGGGCGCATATTTGATATTTTGAGGTGGTGTGACTCAAGCGCAACCCATATCGTCAGGAAAACGAAAACGAAGCGCCTAAGGAGGCCGACAAGGAGAGGAAGTGTGGCGCAAGATGTATGCTTTGCCATTGCGACACAGAAAGACGAAGGATATTTTTGCCCAAACGCTCCTCCGTTCTTTTTTGATTGTCGGACAGCGATCGCCCCAGCCGTAGGAACCAAGTCCCCCTCTCCTGGCCCTTTTGGCACACAACCAGAGTCACGCGCTTACAATTATTAACGCTTGCGTGCCTGTCTTTCTCCTCCCTCAACAGACGTCCAAGCACCTGCTGTGTCGATCCCTACTGATGACATGTTCTACTCCAAAGAGTTCCCTGACCGGCCGGACATTGCGTTCTTGAAAAACCATTTTTACCGCGAGGGACGCATCTCTGAAGAGCAGGCCATTTTCATCTTGCAAAAGGGAACTGAGCTCCTTCGCAAGGAGCCAAACTTGCTTGAAGTGGATGCACCCATTACTGGTATGGCCCTTAGTTGCAAATAGCACGCGTCATGACGCAGTCATGATGACCGTTTACTTAGGTTTTTTTTTTTTTTTTTTTTGCCCATTTTTTCTTAGTTTGTGGCGACATCCACGGGCAGTACTACGATTTGATGAAGCTCTTTGAAGTTGGAGGAAACCCAGCCGATACTCGCTACTTGTTCTTGGGTGACTATGTCGATCGCGGATACTTCTCCATCGAGGTAAGAAAGATGTCATCTACAAGTGGGCGAATGCTACCCAACATTTTTTACCAACTGTGTTTGTTGCTTAAACAATTTTGGTTTCCTCTGTCTCCACGATTGTGTTGGTTTTAGTGTGTTCTGTACCTTTGGTCCCTCAAGATTTGGTATCCCGACACCTTGTTTCTCTTGCGCGGAAACCACGAGTGCCGACACTTGACCGACTACTTTACCTTCAAGACAGAGTGTAAGATTCTTCTTAGAACAACTGCGTGGTTTGGTGTCAAAATAAGAACGACCAACCAGAGAGTGAACGCAACACTGATATGCAAGCAACTGCACTCTTTTGGGTAAACTATAGGCAAGCACAAGTACTCTGAGCGTGTCTATGATGCCTGCATGGAGTCATTCTGTACGCTCCCTCTGGCCGCTGTGATGAACAAGCAGTTCCTCTGCATTCACGGTGGACTCTCACCCGAGTTGAACACTCTTGATGACTTGCGCCAGATCAACCGCTTCAGGGAGCCTCCCACACATGGACTGATGTGTGATCTCTTGTGGGCCGATCCTCTGGAAGAGTTTGGACAGGAAAAGACTTCGGAATTCTTTGTACATAATCACGTCCGAGGCTGCTCATACTTTTTTAGGTTCGTTACCGAAAAGGGATTGAAATATGAAATGGGACGAGGTTCATAGCGATGAGCAATGGTTATATTAACATCACCGTTTGTTTCGGTTCTACTGACTCTTGCAGTTACCACGCTGCATGCGCTTTCCTCGAAAAGAACAATTTGCTTTCGATTATTCGTGCCCATGAAGCGCAGGATGCTGGATATCGTATGTACCGAAAGACCAAGGCTACTGGTTTCCCTTCTGTAATGACCATTTTTTCAGCACCCAACTACCTGGACGTTTACAATAACAAAGGTCAGCTAAGAATTCTGGAACTGTATGTCATGTGCCGAAAAGAAATGGGCAAGAAAGAACTGATGAATTTCTCTTTCTTATGATCAACACAGCTGCCGTGCTTAAATACGAGAACAATGTCATGAATATTCGGTAAGAGAAGATAAGTTTATGCTTTCTAGTAGTGATTGCCCGAAGATTTTTGGTGTGAATGCTTACCGTCTCTTTTAATCGATATTCTGCTGCGGTCTAGTCAATTCAACGCCACGCCCCATCCCTACTGGCTACCCAACTTTATGGATGTCTTCACATGGTCCCTGCCTTTCGTTGGTGAAAAGAGTATGACAACTGCAGGCTCTTCACTTAGATCAAAAAGATGTCACCAGATTCACACTGACAATACTTCTCGTCCTGTTTTCCCATTGTAGTCACGGACATGCTATTGGCGATTTTGAACACATGCAGCAAGGAAGAATTGGCAGAGGACGACATGATTTTGAACCTCACAGACGGAACTTCAGCTGTCAGTGCCATGGAGGTTGATACTGCACCTATTTCTTCAGGGTCAAGCCACACCTCTGTCTCGACAGTATCATCGATCCAGGACGAAGACATGACTGACGCCATGACTGAACGCGAGGCGAACAAGAATAGGATTCGCCAAAAGATTTTAGCCATTGGCCGCATCTCTCGTGTTTTTGCCGTTCTCCGCAACGAGTCCGAGTCTGTCTCAGAGTTGAAGGATCTGATGGGCACTTCACGACTCCCATATGGACAGCTCGCTCTTGGCGCTGAAGGACTGAAGAAGGCAATCCATTCTTTTGATGATGCTAAGCTCTCCGACCGCGAAAACGAGAGACTGCCACCTACCAAGGAGGAAAAGACTAAGGAGGACAAAGACAAAATCTGGAAAGCCATCGATGAAGCCACTCATACGCCTCAGTCTGAGCTAGATGAGCTGGACGCCATGAAGATGGCTGGAGCTCTGTAAAAACTGCGTCTTGACGTCAATATACACAAGTTTTACAAACACAAATGCTTGAGGAAAAAAGAGGAGGAGGATGAGCTCAAATTTTGTTCGATAGTTGGGTGCACAAAACTTGAATGAATACTGTTGTGTTAAGGGGTATTCACGTCAGGTAGACAAGCTGATCGCATTTGTTAATGCTGCGTCTGACGCACGCACGCGTTGCAGTGCATTGTGCAATGAAACGCGAACTGCCTCTTTTTAACTGGCATGCATTCTTTCAACTAAAGCATCAGCCCAACACTCCCAGAATACAGCCAATTTGGACCAACAAACAAGCATCAAGCAGATAATAACATTATTAGAGATATCCCACAGTAGTCCAATACACGAACGACAACAATGGCACCCACAACTACCCCTGTCACCGCCTCGGCCAACCCCAGCAACACACCCGTGGCTATTGTTCAGAGCTCGTCAGTCACTGTTCACCCTCTTGTCTTGCTCTCAGTGGTGGACCACTACAACCGTGTAGCCAAAAACACAAAGAAACGTGCTCTCGGCGTTCTCTTGGGCCAAGCGCATGGTAACAAGGTCAACGTCGCCAACAGTTTTGCAGGTACGCTTCTTGATGAGAACCTTCGAAAAGGCAATGGCATGCGATGCAGCAGGATATAGGCTGACCTCATTTATGGGTCTATCTTTAATACCCGAATAGTGCCATTTGAGGAGGATGAGAAGGATCCATCAGTCTGGTTCCTGGACCATAACTATGTCGAGACCATGAACGACATGTTCCGAAAAGTTAATGGTATGTTAGCCTCTACCATACACTGAAGATTGAAAGCAACAAATGTGGCAAAGGGATATCTAACGTGTGTACTCCACTCAAAACAGCCAAGGAGCGCATGGTTGGATGGTATCATAGTGGACCCAAGTTGCGCGCATCTGACCTGGAGATCAACGAGCTCTTCAAGAAATACACTCCCAACCCTGCTCTGGTCATTATTGACGTCAAGCCTACAGATCTGGAGATCCCCACAGACGCTTATTTTGCTGTTGAGGAGATTCGTGACGTAAGACCCGAAGCTCGATTGAGGCACTGCTAGCTGCGGCTATGAATATCCTATTGGCCTGAAGTACTAACGTAACTTAAAACTTGACTCTTTGGAAATATAGGATGGAACTGCCACAACAAAAACATTTGTGCATGTTCCTTCAGAGATCGAAGCGGAGGAAGCAGAGGAGATTGGAGTTGAGCACCTGCTCCGTGACATCAAGGACAACGTTGTGGGCACACTTTCGACCCGTGTTGGAGATCAATTGCGTTCGTTGAAGGGACTGCAGCAGCGATTGGAGGAGATTCAGGAGTACTTAAGCAAGGTTGTTGCAGGATCGCTACCAATCAACCATCAAATCATCTACAATTTGCAGGATATTTTCAACCGTCTGCCCAACCTGGAGGACCCTGACACTATCAAGAGCTTTTCGGTCAAGACTAACGACCAATTGCTGGTCATCTATCTCAGTTCCTTGATCCGATCCGTGATTGCACTCCATAACCTGATCAACAACAAGATCGAGAACAAGCGGGCAGAGGAGGAGCTGGATGGAATTGTTGATGGTGGCAAGGATGCCAAGGATACCAAAGACAGCAAGGACACTAAGTCTACCTCGCCAACGGCAACATCAGAAGCCAAATAAAGTGACTGCTAACATTTATTTTTTGTTGAGTGAGCTTCGCCACACTTGTGAGGGGTGAGGGGGAAGGACGAAGGGAGCAGCCAAGGAGCAGCCAAAAGTAAGATAAGCAGGAGCAGGATGGCCTCTGCTTATGCGTGTGGGATGCGCAGTTCATTGCATTGAGTGAAGTTGAATTGAATGGAGCTGACATTTTGATCTCCGTGCGAAATATGCTAGTCTAACGCATTATCTTTTGACTTTGCCCTTTGTTTGTTGTGTGCCACAAAAAAAAAAAAAAAAAATTAATACCGCACTGTCCTTCAGTCCTTCGGTTCTTTGTTTTTTCATTCCTACACCATTCACCTTTTACTCTGACATCTACTCTCGGCAACTGAAGAAACCGGCAACACTGGATAGTCTTATTTACTTCAGCATACATACCTTAACATCATATGGCACCTTCAAGTACCAGCACCAGCGCCAATGGTAATGCCAATACCAATGCCAATAGCCTAATGAGTCCGGCGACTAGAGCTGCCATGTCCCTAATCGATACAGCTGATACAGGTTCGCCTGGCACACTGCATACCTCGGACGCCGCTATGGCTCTTCTTCAGGCTGCTTCCAACAATACGTCTGATTCGAGTAACACAAGCCAGATCCAAGGACCTAGCACTGCTCTGCCGTCTGCCAGCAACATGCTTATCAACGGAGGAAGTTCCAAGTCAAGCTCAAACCGAGGCTCATCGACTCTCCAGCAACACCCACGGCCGTCTAGTACAGCCCGTGGCAACGTTGCCGCATTTCTCACAAAGCTGTATAAGTGAGTGATCTCGATCCAAGTTTAGTTGAAATCCTAGGGTCATTCAGGAAACTTACAGAAACCTGTTGATTCTAACTTGCTTTTAGTATGGTTGGCGACGAAGGATCCAACAACCTGATCAGATGGTCTGATGACGGGCACTCTTTCATCGGTATGCGACAGACATGGCTTGCGCTCATAGCTCTATATTTTGACAGTTGGCTGATACAACTATCTTTACTCTTCCAATAGTGATTAGGCACGTCGAGTTCGCTAAAGAGGTGCTTCCCAAGTTTTTCAAGCATAACAACTTCTCTTCGTTCGTCCGGCAGCTCAACATGTATGGCTTCCACAAAGTACCTCATCTACAACAGGGGGTCCTCATGCCCGACGCCGACTCTGAACAGTGGGAGTTCAGCAACCCACACTTTCAAAAGAACCAACCGGATCTGCTTTGTCTTGTATCCCGAAAGAAAGCTTCCAACGGAAACGAGGACAAAGACGCCCTGACCCTGGATCTTGGACATATTTTGTCCGAAGTGACGGCCATCAAAAAGCACCAGATTGCTATTTCATCCGACTTGAAGAACATTGAGCGGGACCATCAGTCACTCTGGCAGGAATCTATTGCTGCCCGGGAACGCCACCAACGACAGCAGGACACAATTGACAAGATTTTGCGGTTTTTGGCAAGCGTCTTTTCTGGGGAGAAGAAGAGGGCGATTGTTCCTAACAAGAAGCCAAGATTGACCATCACAGAAGGCGATCTGGACGAGGAGTTTCAGCGCGAGTTGAGCCAGGTGTCCGAAAGCGAACACGAAGAAGACGTTACAAAGCTGCTCGGCAGTAAAAGGAAGAGGGCGATGGTTGATTCGAACGCCGATTACATTTTCCCCGAGATGGAGCAACATACAGACTCTGGTTCCAAGTCAACTTTCAACATCAGCGAAATGACTCCAGGTATGTAACTATCTCCACTTACTTTCATATACATGATTTCAAGGCTGCCTGCTAATCAAGGATTTGGGTGTCTCTTAATAGCTACTCTGGCCCTTCTCGCAAATGCCAACCAGTCTGTAAAAACAGAACTGACTTCGCCCACTCTGAACCCAATACTGCCCAATTCCTCGGCATCGTCGACTCCAAAATCAAACCTCTCAACGACAAACGTTGCATCCCCTTCGCTTTCGACAACTCCAGCACCATTTCCGGATTACTTGGCTTCGCTGCCGAATGTGGACTTCACCAACCAACATTTTACTTCAAATCTCAATATTCCGACGACGCTTCTTCCCAATGCGATCAGCCCAGCTCACCATGACATGCTCCGATCTATTTCCATGGCGAACGCCCGCGAGAACAGCCCAACGCCTTTACCTCCATCATTCGCTCAAACTGCAGCTGGAGCAAACGTTACAAAGGGGGTTGATCAGATAGCGAACGAGATGGAGGAGCTGCAACGGAGTATTGAGGCTTTGAAGGACCACGGACTGAACGTGAACGATTTTAACTTTGACGACAGCTACTTGAACCTACCCACTGGATATGGTAATCCCAAAGATTGCGAAATCATGACATGGTTTCAATGCGCCATTTCATACTGAACTCTCCTGTCATGACTGCTAGACACCGATTTTCAAGGACTGACGACTTTGAACGATGGGTCCGAGGCCTTCCAGGATTCTCTCGCAAACAGTGTTAATATGGACGATTTGATTAACACAGAGCACGACGATCTGGCATTTATCACCCCCGCGCTGGGTCACCAGCATATTTCCTCTGGCCAGGCGACTCCCATCATCTCGACATCCTCACCTGTGCCATCAGGACAAGATGATAGCGGTCTACCAACAACGTCGGTATCTGCCCCTTCCATATCCATGTCGGCTCCAGCAACACCCGCAACCACCTCAACCGTAAAGTCCTCGGCCCCAACCTCATCACCGGTCACATCAAGTGTTACAAGGTCGTCACTCTCCGTACCTTCGTCTTCGGTGCAATCACCAGCATCGACTCTGTTTCCATACTCAACTGCGCCATCAACACCATTGGCGATCAACCGCAGGATGTCGACTGTTGGAGACGAGGATATGGAAGAGCTATTCGAAATGGATTAATCAGTATCATAAATTTGTATTTTACGCAGTTGAAGTTGTTTTCATGTGCCATTGCAGATGCCTTTTTATTCTATCTGTCTGCCGGATATGTTCTATGTTGGGGAGGTATCAGATCAGAGCTCTTCTGACGACGAAGAGGAATTAAAGTAATTCTGGTAATCAGAAGTGGGTCTAGGGATACTTAGGGAAGCCTCAAATTCTACGGTCGACAGAAAATCAAAGTCAGTCTTACATCCGGTATATACTTTATGGACAATAAAAGTAATACAAGACTCACCTGGATCGTTCCCAAGAGCGTTTCGCTCCCGTGTGGTCGCCAGTTGTTCCTCAGAGAGGCTTCCCTTCACCCGCTCCAGTGTGGTCAGAATCTCGTCCAAGTTCGGCCTTGCCTCTGGCGACGGATCCCAGCATCGCTCATACAGTGCCTGATACTCGGCCGGTGTACCCTCAACAGCTTCCTCCCGTTTACCATTCAATATCGAGACCGCTAATTGAACATCCTGTGGACTCTGTGCAAATGCCGAATGTCCCGAGGTCAATTCCCATAGTAAAACGCCCAAGGAATAGACATCGCAACGAGCGTCGAAATAGCTTGGTTTCCTGAACCGCTCTGGAGCAATATAGGCCATTACGCCAATTAAAGGGTCGTTTCCAGATTTCCTGCTAATACTTGATTTATCAGGGACCTCCACTGAGTTTGTAGGTGAAGATTCTGCACTGCTATCAGGCATATCTGGGAACTTTTGACTAAAGAATCGGGATCCGCCTTGTGGAGTAGTGAGTGTGCTGATGGCATATTCGTCAATGGACCGCACGACTCTTTCTTCCATGACAGTACTTGCGCCAAAGTCTGTCAACAAGCCGTTTCCTTGCTCATCAATGAGAATGTTGCCCCCATGGAGATCACGGTGGTAGATGCCCTCCTGGTGGAGCCGAGCGATAGCGTGTGAGATCTGGATGGCAAGGGTCAGTTTATTGGCCCAGGTAAGTTTGCTGAAGGCCACCTTGAGGTACCACGAGAGTGACCCATTCTCGGCGTACTTGGTAACAATACAGAGTTTGTCCAGGCCTGGGGGATATGTCACGCCGTAGAAGAGGACCACGCCCTCACAGCCCTTCATTCTGCTGTAGATTTCGACCTAGTGTGGTGAACGTAATGCATGAGTGAGCATGCGAAACAAAGGAGTAGGGACCGGATAATGCAAGAAACGAAGTAGAATGGAAGAAAGAACGAAAGAAGCAGAGGCACCAAGGTTCTGGAATAACACACTTCTCTGCGTGCGTGTGGGTCTGACTCCTTCAGCTTCTCTATCTTCGCCACACACTACAAGCCACTTTTTACTCAAGTGTACATGCATGCATGTGTGTTCATGTACATGCGTTGTGTAGTGTAATGTATAATAATTTTGTCTATTTAAAGTGGGCTCTTGTTTTGGATTTCTGCGACATGGCGACATGGGAGGAACGCGAAATGGGCAAAATGCGTGTTACACAACATGTACACGAGCAGGGCGGGTGGGCAGTAAGCATAGAACAAACACATAGAGCACAACACCGTAACTGCACACCCCCAAATCCTTCTCTCTTCCTTCATGCATGCGCCGATATCATATCTCACTCACTCATTCACTCACTCCTCTTATGAATTCGCCTGTTCCTTAATCCATGAGCACATTACCTTCATTCATGGTCTCCATGTCTTATCTCATCACTCCTTCAAATAAACTACAACTGCCAATCTCGACACTCCAAAAAAAAAAAAAAAAAAAAAAAAAAAAAAAAAAGTCGTACCTCTTTGCAGATGACATGGGGCGATGCTTCCTTGATGGCCACTTTGATTCCCTTCCACTCAGCAACATGGATGATACCCATCCCACCAGCGTCCACACCTCTGGAGAGCTTCTCGATCTCGGAGGCGGGAATCTCATTCGAGAGAAGCACCTTGCGCTCTTCGTCGGACAATATGACTCCTGTGGTGTCCAGTCCCTGAGCAAGAGTCAAGGACTTGGGGATTGTTGCAGTGACGTTGGAAGAACGTCTTCTAACGTTAGTCAGAGACGTGAATGACGCGGAAAGTTGCTTGAAGATGGATGGAGATGAACTGTTGGTGTTGTTTCGTTGATCTTTGGATCCGAATCGCTTCTTGCCAGAAGTCGGTTTGTCGATGACAGTCGGTAAATTTCCAGGAGAGCTAATGGTTTGCGAAAGGGGTGGTGGAAATTGTTGCACAGCAACAACGGACGGGGTGAATGCAGAGGAGGAGGATGAGGAAGTCAGGGTCCGGTCAGTCAAAGGGATATCGCAGCTTTCCGTTGCGGGCTGGTGAGGATCTGGAGTGGTGGCGACTGTGGGATCGTACTTTGGCTGTGGGTGCTCTAGGTAGGGATGGTTGGTGTGCTTCTTGTCGTTATGATTGTTGGCGTCTTTGTGGTGATCGTCATCCGAACAACACTTTGTGAGAATGTTACCCATGGTAGCGGGAAAGATGGGAGGCCGTTTTTATATTCGAGTCGTTCTTGGTTCGCAAAAGTCCGGGGTGCTGAGGTCGGTCGAGCCTGACTTTCAAACTTCAGGATACTGAGCAAAGGTGCAGGAGCTTCGGTCTAGGGGCAGGAGAGAAGGCTGTGAAGCATTGGTTAGAATCAGAAGGCGGCAAAGAGCAGGAGGGAAGGATGTCATTGTGGAATGAGCGATGATGTGATGCGTTTCTGTGATCCATCCTTCTTTGGAGTTTCTGACTGTGATGTTGATTTCAGGATAGTGTTAAAGAATATCGATGATGATAGAGTGGCCATCACAAACAAGTTTCTTTTTGTTTGTTTCGCAAGCAATACGAAACTGGCGACAAGGCCCAAGGAGAAGATGACAGCCGAACAATGACATAAAAAGCGCGCGAGGGACTCCGATAGATATTTGGCGCAAGAGAGTGCGAGTGCGATTAGAGTTGGTAATTGAACTTACAAGGCAAGGGAAGTAAGATGAGCGTTCGATATATGAGTGCAAGAGAAGGAGGAGAAAGAAACAAAGAAAAGTGAGTGTGTGTGTGTGGTGAGAAAGAGAGAGGGGGGGGGAAGGAGAGAAAGAGCGAGAATGAGAATAAAAGAAAATGAGAAAGATGAAGTATGAAAGTACAAGGATGGGGCGTGGCAGGAGTGAGCGGGTGAGATACTCAGTTAAAAAAAGAAAAAAAAAAATAGTGATGAGGAGCACAATCGCAACATTTTCCACCGTACGACAAAGAAAAACACAATAGTTTTGGTGACACACCACTCACCGCTTGCCCGCCACTCGTCAGAATCCTCGCACCTCTGTTCGTTAGACGTGGCCACTGGTGTGAGAATGAGAACTTAGTGGCAAACTTAATTGCATGTTCAATTAGAGATCATGGCCATTTATGGAATGCTATGCGAACAAAGACTTCAATCCCATCCATCAACCAAATCAACCATCAACCATCAACCAACATGCACAGGGGTCAGGGAAGGCATCCATCAAAAGCAGGAGGGAACATAACGCAGCCAACATACCCATTGCTGCATATGTTCCTGTTCGCCATCACCAATCTCGCTATTGGATACTCAACACTAACATGGATTCCGTCACGATTGGCATGGGTCGTGAAGGATGAACCATCAGAGCCATCAGAACCATCCAAAAACACGCAAAGTAGTAGCCAAACTTTGCCTTCACTCTCACTCACACTCATGTCCTTGTTTGTATGCCAGACGATCCTTGGCTCGGTGCAGTATTCCATCTTGTCACGTCACGCCCTCAAATCAAAAGTGCCGCCCTCGTTCATCACCTCCTTCAACAATGCCATTGCCATTGGAGCTATCGGGACATTGATTTGTCATATTTTTGCGGTTCTTTTCGGCGCAGGGATCATCCAGTATGTCATGATTTTTTTCAAGTATTGTACGGGTCAATAGACAGGACATTGCAGGACTGAAATCTTCGATATATCTCGCCTTCCAATTCTCTTACGCAGTCAAGCCAAGGAAACGATGCAGTTTGCATGCTATCTGTCGCTCCTGTCGTTTTATCCAGCGTCTTTCATTCTTGGAACGGATGTCAAGAGCTGGCTTCGAATCTTTATTCATAATAGGTAAACTGAGATGCGATACTTGGTCAAGTCATGTGCATGCCGTGCCTATGCTGGTTATGCCTCTCACATATATTGCTCCTATAGCCCACAGACATTCACGGAGGCAGCACTGTACTGTCAAGGGATGATGGCGATCTTTGGAGCATGGCTGGGTTCCATTGTGATCCCGTTGGACTGGGATCGCCCTTGGCAGGCGTGGCCAGTCCCCAGTGTCCTGGGTGCATTTCTGTTCTACATGATCGGCACAATTGTTGGTCTCGTGGTCAGCATTGTGATGCGGCAACGAGCAGTCAGGAGAGAGTTTGGCATCGGAATCGATCCCCCTTCGGTCGCTAAGGTCAAGAAAGCATAGCCTGGATGACAACGGACAACTTTTGCCTCGAAGAAATAGAACAATCATATCGCACTTTGGCAAACAAAGAAACATTGAGATGGTGTGCGTCCGTTCCTTTGTGCGTGAGGAGACAAGAAAAGGTGGCCACGCGGGTTGATCATAAGAGGGAGGAGAGGGGGGCAAAGGCAGGCACAGGCACGGCGTTCATTGTGCCTGAGCCGTCAGGCCTCGTTTATACGTTTATGAGCTTCTTCACGGATGCTCCTTCTGCTCATCGTCACTTTTTCACCCATCCATTTTTGACTTTGCTCAATCCATTCTTAACTGGATGGCAAGCTAAGCGACCAACGTCTTTGCCCATTCATTATCTCCATCCCATTCCTTGCACCCGCATCCTCTGAACCGCCTTTCCAGCTCATCCTTCCAAGAACTCCACCACATTCACAGGCACCCTCGGCCAATCCGCATTCTACCTTCCCTCTCCTCCTCGCGAGTCCTCATCATCTCTTCTCCTGTTCACCATTCCCTTCTCTGTCTCTTTCCCTCCACATCCTTCAGCCTACGCCCTCCATTCAACTGTGCTACATTCAGCCCCTTGGTCCCGCGACAAATTGAATCGCCCAACTCCACCTGCATCCGACATATACCAACTTCAGGAACGCATAGACCCCACCGAGAAAAAAAGAGTGTGCCATACAACTCCATTGGCGCGCGGCCGAGCTTGAAATAGTGTTATCGGCGACACTTACCCACGCAGCACCATGAGTAAAGGAGGCAACATCAAGGTCGTGGTGCGATGTCGCCCACTCAACTCACGAGGTGTGTTTTTGTCCTGTTTTCAACATGGATACCTTCATCTCTCAAGAAAACAGAACATCATGTATCGAACTCTGGACACCAACCGGTTGCACGTTTCTTTCAATAGAGATTGCCAAGCAGTCGGCATGCATCATTCAAATGGACGGCAGTATGACCACCATCACGAAGCCAGATGCAGAGGGACAGACCAAGTCCTTCTCATTCGACCACTCGTATTGGTCCTTTGACAAGAAAGACCCCAACTACGCTGGACAGCAGAGGCTTTATGATGACCTAGGAGTGGAATTGTTGAACCATTCATTCAATGGGTACAACACCTGCATCGTGGCCTGTAAGTTTGTGGAGAGTTCCGTTCAAGTCACAGTGGAGCAAACAATGATACTAGCTTTTAAAGCGTCATTTGATAATTTATGCACCTCCTACTTTGTTGCTCTTCAATAGATGGTCAAACTGGAAGTGGAAAGTCTTACTCAATGGTACGTGCGTGCTAGAGACCACAGGGTTGTGACCAGCATAGTGGTAGAACGTGGTCAGGAATGCAAGAAAAAAAAGGAGCGTTGACTTGTGTGTTGACAATCATTCACCACACCCTGCTTTCGTACTCTTCGTTCTCTAGATGGGCTACGGAGAGGATCGCGGCATTATACCCCTGTCCTGCCATGAGCTGTTTCGCCGGATAGAAGCCAACAGGGATCCAACGCTGAGCTACAGAGTCGAGGTTTCCTACATGGAGATTCACTGCGAACGAGTACGGGACCTGCTGAATCCAAAAAACAAGGGCCATCTTAAAGTGCGCGAGCATCCCTCCCTAGGACCGTACGTCGAAGACCTATCAAAGCTGATGGTGACATCCTTCCAAGACATCGAGAATCTTATGGATGAAGGAAATAAGGTATACCAATATGCTGAACAGGATACTCAAAAAGTACACATATGCTCCATACTTGAATTCAAAGCTAATTTCTCTCACTTTGTAACCCAGGCACGAACGGTGGCTGCGACGAATATGAATGAAACGTCAAGTCGATCGCACGCAGTGTTCACAGTACTTTTGACCCAGAAGCGATATGACATTGAAACAAAATTGGAAACCGAAAAAGTCTCCAGAATCTGGTACGAAACCACGAACTAGGTAGACAGACGCCCTGCAAATCGGCTCAACGCAGCAAGCTAAGTTTCCTCTATTTTTTCTCCCCTTCAAAAGCCTGGTAGATCTCGCAGGAAGCGAAAGAGCCAACTCAACAGGAGCTACGGGTGCTCGGCTAAAAGAAGGCGCCAATATCAACAAATCGCTCACGACTCTCGGCAAAGTTATTTCTGCACTGGCAGATGCTTCCAGCGCACCAACGCCTAAGAAAGGAGTCTCCAAAAAAGCGGCCGACGCCTTTGTTCCATACCGTGACTCGGTAACATCATATATATATTTCAATTACTCGCGACTGACCTGAGAAGAATGAGAAAGTCTTTGCTGAAAATCATATTCTATATCGCTGGGTACCCCTCGTCATCTCTAGGTCTTAACTTGGCTCCTTAAAGACTGCCTTGGGGGAAATTCAAAGACAACAATCATTGCAGCACTGTCGCCGGCTGATGTCAACTACGATGAGACTCTTAGTACCCTCCGATATGCTGACCAGGCCAAGCGCATCAAGAACAAGGCCATCGTGAATGAAGACCCCAACGCCAAACTCATCCGCGAGCTCAAAGAGGAACTTTTGGACCTCCGATCAAAACTGGGCGTATACGATCCTATGCAGGGACCAAACGTCATGTCATCAGACACGCTTGTCACTATTGTCGATCTCCATGGCAACGCTCGGACATTGTCCAAGGAGCAACTTCAGGACGAGGTCCAGGCATCCGAGAAGATCATGGCCGAGCTGAACGAAACCTGGGAAGAGAAGCTGCGAAAGACGCAGGAGATTCAACAGGAGCGGGAGAAAACACTGGAGGAGCTCGGCATCTCGGTCGAGAAAGGCCACATTGGAGTCCATACGCCTAAGAAGATGCCCCATTTGGTCAACTTGAATGAGGATCCCCTCATGTCCGAATGTTTGGTCTACCAACTCAAGCCAGGAAAGACACAGGTCGGCAAACTGGAGTCATCCTCACCAGCGGATATTCGCCTTTCTGGAACAAACATAGGCGACGCACACTGTTATTTCGAAAACAACGACTCGGTGGTCACGGTCCACCCAGGAAAGTCGTCAGTCACCATGGTCAACGGCCTAAGGATCAGCAAACCGAAACGCCTGCGGTCTGGATTCCGTATCATCTTGGGTGATTACCATATCTTCCGATTCAACCATCCAGAAGAAGTTCGCCGCGAAAGAGATTTGCAGAGCTCCCCTGATGCAAGCAAAACATCCTCGCCAAATACCGCCAACACTAATCACCCGAATCGACCGAATAGCATGGAAGACGATAGACCAGAGGATCGACCCGACTCACCCATTTCATCCGCATCGGTCATGTCCGAGTTTGTCGACTGGAATTACGCCCGAAAAGAAGCTGTGATCCATGCACACATGCTTTCGGAGTCCAACATCAACCACTTGAAGGACCAAGATTTAGACGTTCTGTTTGAAAACATCACCAAAATTCGATATCTCCGACGGAGTAGGAGCGTGCGGTCAGAGAGCCGAACTGGAGACGATGACACAGAGTCACGGTCCTCGAGGATGTCGATTCTGGAACGATGGAACAGTGATCATCCATTGAATGACCAGGACACTCGGGAGAGCCCAATACCGCCACTCGAGTCCTCTGCACTGGCTTTGCGCGAGAAGCTTCGCCTGGCCGAGGAAGAAGTACAACAGATGAGCCAACAGCGTCAAGAGTACGAAACTAAGATTCAGCACCTGTCCGCAGCGGAAGCCAAATCGGATGAGCTCCAGATCGAAAAGGCACTCATGGAGGAAAAACTGCAACAGGCGCACAACGAACTCGTGATGAGACTCGAGGAACAGCGCGAGCAGTTTGAAGAAAAGATGAAGCGAATGTCCTTGACCAGCTTGTCAAACCATCAACTTCAGCTGAACAAGAAACAAATGCAGAAGCCACATTTCACGGAGCGCGAGCTGGAACTTGTGCAAAGGACGCTGACTTGCTGGAAAGAATATCGAACGGTTCACATGGCAGAAATAATTTTAACAAACGCCGTCTTGGTCAAGGAAGCGAACATCATCAGCCGCCAGTTGTCCAAGCAGGTCATCTACCAGTTCACCATCATCGAGCCTGGCCAGTTTGCGAATCCGACATCGTACTGGGAATCCAACTCAGGGCTCTCAGAATTCGACGGCGACGAAGACACGCAGTTTGATACTCTGAAGCGACCCAGTGTCGTCATCAAGGTGACGGATAGTAAACACCACGCTATTTACCTGTGGTCACTTGAGAAGCTCAAGGTCCGACTGCATCGGATGCGAAACCTGTATAACTTTGCGGACCGACCCCAGTACCGCCAACACTTCAACATGGAAGATCCGTTTTATGAATCGCCGAGTCCCAGATTCTCTTTCATAGGCAGTGCTTCAGTTTCCTTGAAGAACCTGGTGCGGATGAAATTCCAGGACAGTGTAGTGCCGATTCTCTGTCGGACAACAGGAAAGGCCCTTGGTTCCTGTCGGATCGGACTTACTCCACTGAATCATAATGGTGCCAACACCTCAGCTACGTCCACACCACCATCCGTCGCAACCTCGCCCAAAAGCCGGGGAACTGTCCTCAGCCGAGGATTCTTTGACCAAGATCTTACCACCAGCCCGGTCGACTCACCGGAGTCAGATGGCCACAGCCAAGAGGATGTTGTGCAAGTGGGTGATCAGCTCTTGTTTGAGATCTCACTCTTGACGATTGAGGGACTCTCTGAACAGCAATATACCCAAGTCCACGCCCAGTTCAGATTATCAAACCTCAATGGATCGTCTCGGTCTTCACTGGATGGCACCAATCCTTCGACAGGAGAGCGAATTTTTGCAACAGATCCCGTCAGTGGATTTGGAAAAGACCCCATCTTTTTTGGCTTTACTCAGACACTCTCCATGATAGTCATGCCCGCCATGCTGGAAGTCTTAACGAAGGGTTCGCTGCACTTTGAAGTTTTTGGTCAAGTCAAGCCAGCTGCCCTTGCAGCATGGGAGCATTGGGATATGGATCAGGAGAACATGCTACAAAACCCTTTGGGGCAGTCACCTGGACCATTGTCATCGCGCGAACAACAGCAGCACCCTCTTCACCGACAGCAAAATCAAAATGGTTCACGGAGCGTGAGAAACAAAAGGACAAGTCATGATCATGGACATCGAAAAAGTCGAACCATTTCACATCCTGGAAGTATACGACCTGGACCTGTGACACATCTATCAAACAACTCTCTTTCAGAACGATTTTCAGAGGACGAGCTCATGATGGAGGAACGACATGACGTTCTGGCTCATGTACAAGTCTGCGAATTGGCGCCCACTGGAGAATACGTGGCAGTTCAGGTCCTTTCGAACTCTACAATCGATTCAGGGACTTTCCAGCTTCGTCAGGGATTACAACGCCGGATCATCTTGTCCCTGTCTCATGCCTCTGGCCGTCAGTTCCCTTGGCACCGAGTTTCGAATATTCAGATTGGCAGGGTCCGTCTACTCGATCGAAAGGGTTGCATTGGTACTGAGCCCTCTGCAACAGTGGTGGAAGATATCTCACTCAAGATTATCCCAGGCCAAAAAGTTGATTATCCCACCGACGGAACTAGTGTGCTTCTAGTTCAAGCGTCTTGGGACAGCACCTTGCACGAGTCCTTGTTCCTGAACCGGGTAACAGCCTCCAATACCCGAGTCCTCTTGACGCTGAGCTGGTCTGTGGAGGCCGAAAGATGTGAAGAACCCGTGTGGTTCAAGATGGACATTGCTGCGCAGATCCAAGATCGGAAAGCCAAGGTGATCAGCTCTTCTTATCGCCTGACTTCGTTCCTGACCACTGCGCCAAAGATCATGTCCAAGACCAGTGGCTTATTCTCGCTGACGCTACGGCCGATCGTGGCCAAGAAGGCTTCGGAGCTCTGGAGGATGAATACAGCGTCAAAATATGTGCGAGGCGAGGAGTTTCTGGCTGGCTGGAAACCGAGGGGCGTGTCACTTCTCCAAGGGTTCAAGTCTAGGTCAGAGTTGATTCAGAAGCGAGAAGCTGTCGAACGGACGCGGCAGTGGTTACGATTAATCGCGAGCAATTATCTCGATGGTAGCCATGGCAGTCGACCGCAAGGCTTGCGGGTGGAGTACGAGAGGGGATCAAATCGCGACTCTCAGATATCGACCGCAACGGATTCTACTGTTGTTGGGTCCGATTCCTATGCGAGTGAGGATTCTGATATGCGAAAGATGGAAGATCAAAGGATCAAAGCACTACTCAGTCGATGTCTGGCACTCTGGCTCCACAAATCAGTTACGCTGGACGAGGTAACTACAGTGTGATGTTGAAATGGCTTAACGACAATGTGCAAAAGCTGAGACTCATACCGTATTCTGTCGAATTGATAGATCGTAATTAGGCAGGATCCTCCTTCACTTGACACAGAGGACCCAGAGGTCATAAAGCAACCTCGACCTTCACCGCGACTCCAGTCCGAAGTCAAACTGGTTACTAAGAGGTGAGCAAGTATAGAAGTAGTGTCATGGTCAACAATCCCATCTTCTTTCTCGCTTCTTACGCGACCTTCACTCAAAATAGCGACAACGTGTCCAAGAAAGGCTATCTCTTCTACCCTGAGGCCAGGGACGAGATCTGGGTTAAGCGCTGGTTCGTGATCCGTCGGCCATACATGTACATCTACAGTAGTAGCTCGGAGATCGAGGAGCTGGGGGTCGTCAACCTGGCTCACGTCCGAGTGGACTACAAACGGGATCTTGAAGAAATGTTGAACGTGAGTATCTCTTTCCGCGGAACCTTGCTTGTTTCCTCTGTTCTTGGTTTGTCGACATGTCCTTGTACAATTTTCCTCAACTTCTCCCTCCTTCAACTCTCTAGCGGCGCTATGTCTTTGCGATCTACTCGAGCAGCAACGCCTATCTGCTCCAAGCACCGACCAGGGACGAGATGTGCTCCTGGCTAAACCATTTAGACCAATTTTTTAATCTCTCTCAGATACCCTTGTAAATTGTCTTCTCACCCTCTTGTTCTGCTTGAATGACGTGACGTAGCATGTAATATTATTTATATCGGCTATTTGCTGTGGATTGTAATGTTGAACAGGCGAACTGAATGGTCCACGCCACAGCTGGCAAGTTGCAGCTTGTTGCTTGATTCGCCAACATCCGTGATCTTGACCAGTCTCCAGGAAAGGCCATTCACAGTTCCTACATGTGTGAGCCTAGTGAATAATAGCCAGAGTTAGGATCAGATAAATCGAAAGCGATGTCGAAGGCTGGCAACATAAGGAACTTACTCTCGCTTAATCTCGCCAAGAGGACTCCAAACTTCGGGTGCACCAACGATTGACTCAAACAAGAAAATCCTTCCGTCCTCTAAACCGGCAGCCAGGACATTGGACTTGTTTCCAACAATGGGCGCAAACTCGACTGCAGTCACTGCTTCTGGCAGCTTGATCGTTGCAACCGCCGCCCAGGACGCAGAGTTGGCGGCATCCTTCTGGGCCCAAATCTTGATCGTCTTGTCGCGAGAGCCAGTCGCGAACATGGAGTCGTCAGCGCTCCATGAACAATCCCACAGGATACGTGCGTGAGCCTTGTTTGAAGCAATAAGTCTGTAAGGATCCGCGGCTATGTTTGCAAGAGCATGTTCAACAAGAGAAATCATAATTAGAGGTCTTGTCTTTGATCAGTGGATATGCGAATACATCCCCGAGTAACATTCTTACCATTGGGATCCTCCACCTTCTCAAACAGACTCCAGAGACGATCGCGTGAAATGCTCAACAAGAATTGATCGTTGTGAGAAAAGAGCACCTTGGTGACGGTTAAGGTATGTGAGACAAGAGGATGCGGCGTCTGCTTCCATGATTTTCCTTGAGCATTGAACAGTCGAACAACAGCCTGGTCTGGGGTGTGCGCCCTGCAGGCCGAAGCCACCCATTTACCGTCGTGCGAAGCATCTACACACATGAGTTCGTATCCATGACCGAACAGCTTCTCAACTTCGGGCCAGAGGGTATGTTGCAGCAAATGCTCCTCGAACGGTGGCTGTGTCATGGTCTCAATCAGGGAGGTTGGGGTTGCTCCAGTGCTGACGAAAGCCTGCTGGCTTAGATAGTCCTCAGATTCCTGTGCTTCGACCATCGACGCAATGTCTCCTTCAAAAACGGCCTTGTTGGACAGACCCAGAGCAGGCAGGTTGGCACCGACTGGGCGAGAGCTCTATAATTCAACGATCAAGTCAGACATTTTTTTCTTTCCTTGGTAGATTAATCCATTCTCTCTGATAATCCGTTTCCTTACCTCGTCCTCCAAGACTTCATTTCTCCCAGTCAGTTGCGCCAGAGAGTGGACAAATGTCTGAGGAGCGTCAAAGACACGCAACACTTTCTCATCCGAGCCACTGACAAAGGTCCACTTGGATGAGAAGGCAATACATTGGGCGTCATATCCATGAATTTGTGGACGAGCAATTTCATGCCATGTCGAAACAGCCTCCTGAGTCTTGTTATCGGTGTGCTTCCAAGAAGAAAAGAGTCTAGCAGTTTGATCCAAGCTAACCGACACAAGATATTCGTTTGTGGGGTCCCATGTAAGATCCTGCACCGAGGCATAGTGGCCGCTGGCAGGAACTTGGGGTACCCATCGATCTCCGATATCATTGCCTTCGTTCTTCCAGATATGGAAAGCTCCGTTGTATCCATAGGCAAGGATCCATCGTCCATCTGGCCCAAAGAGACCTCCGTAGAATCCGATCGTGTTGCCGCCTACTTCTCCGACTTGCGTGCTGTTGACCCAGACTCCCGTTGTCTCATCTGGCTTCCAGATCATCATACTTTTGTCGGTTGAGGCCGAGAGCAAGGCCAAGGGCTGGTGGTACTTGCCATTGAGCAAAGTCGCAGGCTGCCAGTTAATAGTGTAGACCCAGTCGTCATGGCCCAACAACAGAGCTTCAAAGATGACAGAGAATTTGGCCTTGGTTGCTTCCATGGCGACCTCAATGATATGGGCCTTTGTGCTCAGTTGAGTTCCTGATTTTGACCTACAGTGATGAGTATAGTCAGTATCAGTCCCATGAGTAAGTATTCCTTTTTCAAGCAACCATTTGATGCCTCAAAGTAGGTCGTACATTTCTTCCAAACTCTTGAGCATGTCTTGAGTAAGCCCTTCGGAGCTCTCCTGAGTTTGATCATTGGTAGCGTCGACGCTTGATATCCTCCAAATACGAATGTACTTGTCTTGAGATCCCGATGCCAGCAGGAGATCGCCATCTTGGAAGTGGTGATGTGTCGAGTTGTTGGCAGTAGAGTTGTCGTTGACCTCATCCTTAGTAAATGAGGCAAAGTCCAGCGATCGGACCCAGTTGTCATGTCCCTGCAGTGACAAAACCTTGGTGAACTATCCACAGCATGAAAACAAACCTGATAAGTCATCATTCCGAAGTATATTCGACATTCTTTTTTTTTCCATGATTTCGCACCTGCTTTGACATAACATAGATGTTGATCCTGTTGTCGGTGCTTCCAACCGCCATGATAGGGACCGTGGTGTTTGGAAGATATGATATGGCAATTGACTGGGCGTACTTCTTGCCAACATCGATCGTCTGAATACAAGTGACTTGGTCTAGAAAGGGGTTGATATGTTAACATCCACCCCACCCTTCAGTATTTTCACTCATCCATGCCATCCGATACCTTTGCTCCCGTCGATTTCAAGGCGCTCCCAGATCTTGATGGTGCCATCTCCTGATCCTGTGGCAATCAAATCCGTGTCGCCAACGATGTTTCTGGCACGAACAACGCCAATGGTGACAACCGATCCAGTATGTCCCTCAAGCACTGCCGAACAGATCCATTCATCTCCTCGCCTTTTCCACATCCTTGCCGTCTTGTCAGCCGATCCAGACACGATTGCCACGTTCTTCTGATCCTCGCGTCCACGGTTGATAAAGTTGACACAGTTCACTCGAGCGGTGTGGCCTTGAAGAGTGGCAATGACTCCCCGCCGAGAAGAATCCTGTGTTTATTGTATTTTTTCCGAATAAAAAAAGAAGGTTGTTAGTTACAGGAGGTGGTTCGTCCGTTGCAATCGAAATAACATACCATTGGGTAGTACAATGCGACATTGTGATGGGCGCCGAATGCAGCCAGTCCATCGGCACCCCATGCGAGCGCCTGGGTAAGCCTGTTGCATCCCACGCTGATGTACTCCTGTGTGACCTCCATTGAGTTTTTTTGTCGTTGCGTGAGTGAAATGGCACATTCCCAAAAAAAAAAAATAGAATATAAAAAATAGGTGGCAGCCCCTTAACTATAGTAAATCTCCGGCATATCAAGAAACTATTTGCGCATTTTCATGGTTGACTCGCGAACTTCCCAAAAGTCGATGTACCCAACGATAAGTATTGCGCCTTAAGAGTCGAAAGACATTTGAAAGAACTGACATCTCGTAAACTTTTGATCTGGGTTGAAAGTTCAGAGTTTGTGGTTAGAAACCGAGCCATGGCACTCAGAAAGTCAGCATGACTTTAGTGAAAACTTGAAGCACTACACCTCATAGTGGGCTATTCCGCTGCCTTCTATGTTCTTGCTCAATATTTCTTGAATCCTGTTGATGTTTCCTCACGTTCGTTTTCTCAGGCACATCTCGACATATAAATGTGAGCATCCATTGCCCTTTCAACAACCTATCACAACTACAACACACCCACAGTATAACCACAACATAACCACAACATAACAACAACAGAACCACAATATAACCACAATATAACCACAGCATAACCACAGCGTAACCACAATCGTGATTAAGTAATCAAAAGACGTAATTGTTGATTATGATGAAGAGAGTCCTCGCCGTCGCCAACAGTGCGCTCACAGCTGCTGCAGCTCCGTGATCCGTATGACGACTATCTGGTAGCAATCCAGCTTTTTCTTAGTTTTGCTCTGAGCATCGCCATGGTGTTCACTTTTATTGCAAAAAAAAAGAACCGGATTGAGGAAGAGATCTTTTCAAGTCGCCGTAGAATGTGCCTGTCTGGGCACGGTGTCCATTGCACCACTTTTGAGGAACATCAAGGACAAGTCCGAGATGTGTCAGGCCCTGTACGAGTCGATCCATCCCTGCCATGCTTAGCCGTTTCTCAACGTCAACACTATCAAAGCCGAAGAGCACAGAAAAGCAGAGTTGGGACCATTTATCCTTGAGAACCTCCATATCGAGGAGCCACAGCCACCCACGCATTACAACCCTGACCTCGACTTGGCCCATGATGCGATGATGGAGGAAGAGCTGCCCACATACTAGAAGACCTCCGAACATCATAATATTGTAAATATGGCCCACGATCCTCCTCCACACCACGACTTTGGTGAGCCAACTCATTAGGCAACACAACCTCTATCTCAGTAGCAGTAAAGAACTCCTGCTCTTTCCATCTCCAATTTTCGAATATAAATTACTATTCAGCACCAACGCATCTGTTCCGGGGAAAAGATGAAACTTGATAACTGCTATTCAAGTCGCCCAGACGGATGTGGTTCCAAGCATAATCAATCTGCCCATTTGCCCCTAACGTTCTTTTCGGCGTGAATGCTCCCACAGGCAAGCAAAGTTGTGTACCAACGTTACACCATGGACACAAAAAAGAACGAGAGCATGAGCACAAACCAATTCCGCCTTTTTCACCGCCTTTTTCACCACCAAACTGTTTTTCAGTTTGTTTTTCACACTCTCTCCGATTTTTCTCTTTTTTTCATCCTTCTCGCAACTTCGATATGAACACCCCGGATCCCCAACCCACGGAAAGCCCACGGTCGGAACCCTCCGTAGCGGAGACTCAGTCATCCCCTCCTTTAGTATCTATCGCATTGTGGTCACTTCGTATCCCAATGGCGACGATTGTCTCCATCAACCTTCTGTTTCTCTTTGCTTCATTTGCCATGCCAAGTGACAGGGAACGACGCTCCGTTGATGGATCAACATACCTCAGCACAACTCAGGCGGCTCTCAAGATGGCGCAAATCATCACCAATCTTCTCGGGTTCGTTTATTGCTTTTGGAACCACCCCCGACCCCGAGCCACTCCTGCACAAGGACGTCAGATGGCAGCAATTGGACTGCTTGCACTGTATGGCTACTTTGTCATGCTGGGTGCTTACCGACTGAGGGGCCAGCTCGATAAAACTTCGCAGATCTTGGAGTGGGTGCAGGAGGTGATGAACGTGTTGATGATTGGGATCCTAGTACTCGAACTCCGGCTCCAGCGGCAGCTACAGGAAAGACAGATTCAAGCGCAAGAAGTCTTGGAGCGAACACCAACGGTCGTTTACTACCAGCCAAACATGTCACATGTCGTATTTGGAGGAGATGAGCTGCCGAAATACGAGGAGCGGGACGAAGAGGTACCAGTGGTGATCGACATGGCCAATTTGAGCAGAGCACAATCAGACAGTAGTTCTCTGGCACACGAAGTAATCCTTCGGGTACCAGAGAGGGTGTTCCGAGAACCTGCAGAGCAGACCCCTCCACAGACATCCCGTCCACCAGATTACGCGTGAATAAAAGCACCCTCAGTTCCGCGGAGTGAGAGTTTGAAGGGTTTGTGGGCAGTCACGCACCTTTTTTTTTTTTTTTTTTTTTTGTTTGGAGAAATGGTGGCGGACAAATACCAAGTCGCGTTTGGTACTCCATCCTTCCTTCATCTTTGCTCAAAAATGGATCAGGCTGTGTTCCAGACTCTGACAGACACTCTGTCTGCAGACACTAACACTCGTCTTGCTGCTGAATTGCGTCTCAAAGAGCTCAGAGTGAATCCAGGTACCTATCCCACTTTGAGACATTCTTATAAAACCATCAAATGCTGATGTTAAATTTCAATAGAATTCCCCATCAGTCTTGTTAAGCTGGCGCTAGCAAAGGAGTGCAACATTTCACAGCGCCATTCTGCTGCTGTCCTCCTCAAAAGCTATGTGGATACTCAGTGGTCCGAGAAGAGCACAAAGTTCCGTGGCCCCGAACCTCCGGCGGAAGTAAGTGTCTAAATGTCTTTTGAACCAAATGCTCAAAGAAGAAGAATACTAATGGAAACTCAATAGACCAAGGCTATTGTCCGAGAGATGGTGTTGGCTGGATTGTCTGATCCTACCAACCGCATCCGCGCCTCTTGCGTAAGAATTTTGGGCATAAAGGAAGGCAAAGGAAAGAACAACTCATGTACTTAATCAGGAGTTATATTTCAAATAGGCGTATGTTATCTCCAAGATTGCCCACCACGACTGGCCCGAGTCATGGACTAACCTGTTGGATGTCCTTGTCCATCATTTGAAGAATGGCTCAACTGACGAGGTCCACGGATCCATGAGAGTGCTTGCTGGTAAGCTCTTGATATCAAACTACCGAAACGAGCAAACGATCTTTAATTATCTAACTTGATTCTCAATGTAGAGTTTGTCAACAAGGATATCACGCATGTCCAGCTGCCCTTGGTTGCACCAGTTCTCTTCCCAGAGCTTCTGAGAATCTTGATGTCGGAGCAGGTACACCAACAAAAAAATAAAACAAGTAAAATATTGTGAGGACTAATCTAAACTAACGAATTGGATCAACGGATAAAATAGCTCTACTCGCATGCAACTCGCTCGAGATGCGCCTCAATCTTCCGCAATGCCGTCGAGATGCTTTACACCATCAAGGAGGAGCACCCCGAGGCAGTGAAAATGTATCTCACACCTATCATTGGACAGTGGAACGAGGCTTTTGTGACCATTTTGAACAAGCGCACCGCCGATGTCCCTGAAATTGAGGTTGCCGAGTGGGGACTGAAAACCGAGATCTTGAAGGTGGGTGTGTTAGTTTGGAGGAGTATCCCACGACAAAGTCAAGGTTTCTAAACTTTTTCTCGTATTCCTTGGTCCTAGTGCATCAACTTGTCCATCCAAGGCTTCCCTAAGCTTATGGCACCTTATCTTCTTCAGATTCTTTCCGCCGTGTGGAACGATGTCCTTCACTTGAGACCCAGATATCTCTCCGAGTACGTCAACACAAGCGATGGTACCGGCGAATCTTTCCAGGACTCGGATGGCGAGATCATTGGATTTGAATTCCTCTTGTTTGTTCAGTTCGAGTTCATTCAGATGGCCTGCAAGCGCAAGTTGACTCAGTCCGCTTTCGTTGGAGCCGATGGAAAGTCTGGAATCCTTCACGAACTCGTTTGGATCACTTTGAACTATATGCAAATGACAGACGATCAAGCTGACACCTGGATCACCGACCCTAACCAGTTTATTGCCGACGAGGAGGACGACAGTTACTCGTTCAACGTCCGTATCGCCGCCGAGGATCTTTTGCTGACTCTCATGGACAACTACGAAGCCGCTACTATGAATTCACTGGACTTGAGCGTGAAGCAGGAGGCCGCCAGCTCTTTGAATGAGAAAGCTGCTGGAAATACCAACTGGTGGAAGGCGCAAGAATCGAGCCTTTTGGCTGTCGGTCTCTTTTCCGGCGAGTTAAGTGAGGTCATCAAGAACGGCGCCTCTCCCGTGGATGTTGGCGCACTCTTCGATCACGTTGTTCTTGGCAACCTCTCGGAGCACGACTTCCCCTTTTTGCAGGGTCGCTCGTTCGTCTTTGCTTCCCAGTTTGCATCTATTCTGCCAGCCAACCTTGCTGCTCAGTACGTCTCTGCTGCAGTAGAGGCAGTCCTCAAGTCACCTTCGGCTGTTGTCAAGATCTCAGCCCTCAAGGCTCTCAACAACTTTAACCAGTATCTCGACAAGCAACACATCATTCCCTATCAGCGCTCCATTCTGCAGGGTGTGGCTCCTATGATGGAAGTCACTACCGAGGAGTCTTTCAGCTTGATCCTCCGCACCTTGATCACAACTGCCAAGGTACCCTCATTTTCCATTTCCATTTTCCATTATGCTCTCAAATGTTGCTATGGCTACCACTTTTATGAATCCGAGCTGAGCAACTTTTAATGGTACCTATGTACATAGCTTGACGAGCAGGCTGCTGCCGAAATGGAGCCTATCCTGGGACCGTTGGTGATGGACTCTTGGGTGAAGTACCCTGCAGAGCATCTTATCACTATTGATATTATGGATCTCTTCGATGCCTTGGCCTCCAACCCACACATGCACCCCGCATTGAATGCCAGAGCCATGCCCACCCTCGTGAACTTGATCTCAAACGAGAACCCAGATAAACCTATGGTCGCCTCCGCAGTCGATCTGTTGAAGTGCCTGGTTAACGGAGCAGCCAACCCATTGCCTCCAAACTATGTTGATCAGTTCTTTCACAACTTAATGTCCGTCCTATTGACTACCGATGATAGGGATATCTTGCAGGTACCAAGTCGTGTGAATCCTGTGATGATCGATGATCGATGCTCGAATTGTCTGAGTTAACAACATCTCTTACCCATGGCCTGTAGAGCGGACAAGAATGTTTGACGATCGTGATCCAAAAGGGTATCCATCAGGTTGCTGCTTGGTAAGGGCTACCTTTCACATACTAAAATCACCACTATGACTCCGTACTTTTGTGGAACCCCGCTAATACTTTGTGTTTATTTTGTTGCTCCAGGCAAGATGCAGCCAGCGGTAAGACGGGCTTGGAGCTCATTATCCAGTTTATTGCCAAGCTTTTGGACCCATCTCAGACCGAGTCTGCTGCTTTGTATGTCGGTGACATGATTTCCAAGTTGGTTATGAAAGGGGGTGATCTTGTTACCCCTATCCTTCCCGACCTTTTGAACGCCGTCGCTCAGCGTCTCGCCGATGCTCAGCTTGCTTCGTTCATTCAGGTGAGTAATTAGCTCCGCCAATGGAGGTCTGCCGGCGACAAGCAAAATAGGTTGCTGACGCGCCTGTTTCTTTTTTTTTTTTTTTTTTTTTTTTTGGAAACATTGTCAGCCTCTGGTTATGGTCTTTGCTCAGCTTTGCTTGAATCAGCATCCAGTCATCATCAACTTTTTAAGCGGTATCACCATCAATGGACGCAACGGACTGGATATTGTGCTTTCTGCATGGCTTGCAAACCACGCTGACTTCCAGGGCCTCTACAACCAGAAAGTCAGGTACGAAATTAATCTTGTCCGCATCGTATTGAGGTCGATATGAAACTCTCAAAGTCTGTATTAATCAAGTTGTTGACATTGACGTTGGGTACAGTGCTGTTGCCTTGACCAAGGTGTACATGTCTGCCGATCCTCGCGTGTACGCTGTCCAAGTGAACGGTGACTTGATTGTCTCCAAATCCTCCCGTATGTCTCGGTTGTCAATGATGCTTTATATTTGCGATACATAATTGGTACTAATGTTAGATGGTGTCAATTCGAACATTTAGGCATTGTGACGCGCTCGAGAGCCAAGAACAGTATGTGGAAATGGCCTTTTTATCACCATGTTGTATTAGAGCATCCCACCTAACCATATAACTTGATATTGTTTGTTTTGCATAACTTTTGTAGCACCCGACCAATATACCATCACTACTGTTCCTATCAAGATTATTCGCCTTTTGGCGACTGATCTGACCAACAAGATCGAAGAAGAAGAGGACCAGGCAGCTGAGTCCGATTATGACGATGAGGATGGTGAGGATGACTGGGAGGATGAAGATGATGGCCGCAAGGAGAAATTCTCAATGCTGTCTGATCTGCTTGACGCTAACGGCCTGGACTTTGACGGCGAGGACGAGGAGGATGTGGTTGATCCTGATATTCTCGCGGACCCAGTTTACCAGTTGAACATGAAGGACTATCTGATCGAGTTCTTCCGAGAATGTGTCAAGCAGAATTCGCCCGCTTTCGCCCAGAGTGTAAGCGAGCTCAGCGACGTTGAGAAGAGCACACTGTCCACCCTTTTGGGCAACTAAAAAGTTCCCGCCAAAAATATATATATATAAAAGCACGTGACGCAAGATGTGAAAACGGAGGAGTGACCATACTTGCTTGGTTCGACTCCTTCGTTCCTCTCCACGCACACCCATTGTCTAACTCATTGATCCAAGATCCCCTTTCATTAAACCCTGATCCCGATTCCAGTTCGTTTTTTGGTTCACCGACCACGCGCATTGCCTCCATTCTCTCTGTATTTGTTGACGTAAGATTACCCTTCGAGAGCCCTTAGAAGTCTACCTCAAACCCCAAAACCCAAACCAAACACCCGTAAAAAGTCAACACCGCAGCCCAAAAATTTGTCCATTATTTTTTGAATTGCTTCCATTCCGACACCTTTTTTTCCTTTCAATTCCACACAACGCTGTGCCTGCCTGTGCGTGTGTTCTCTTTGATTGTCTTCCCATCGCCGTTCTTTTCGACTCATTGGAACTGACCCTGTCTCATTTCGAATTTCCGTGTGTGGTTTGCCCTCCCTCCAATAGGAACGGACACCCTCTCTGTCCTCTCTCTTTCTCTCTTTTGTTCAACACCACTCAGGAAGCTGGCAGGACTCCCCAGGCCTAGGCTGCAAGGTTTTCATTTTCATTCTTCACATTTCAGTGCCATTTTCCTCTTTTTTTTACATAAGATCCAACCGAATGCCAAGAAAGAAGTCCTCAGGTCACTCTATTACAGAGGGTATCGACCTCCGCAACAAGCAAAAGGCAATGGTTCAGATCCTTGAACGACTCGAGACTCTCACTGACAAGAGGTAACACAAGTTGACGTAATACCTTTGTATCTTACTTATCCTTTGGGGTAATTAACCCCATGAAGCTGACAGTTGACTCTTGTCCTTTATCGCTTGTCCCTTGTCCCGAGCAGTGGCCGGGAGGTTTCCGAGTTGTTTATGGAGCTTCCAAACAGGGACGACTATCCTGACTACTACCTGGCTATCAAGAACCCAGTTGCGCTCGAGACGATCAAGGTATTAAGAGTACAAGGGCTACAGGTTTATTTGGGAGGGTTGTCCTGATGTCTTTGTGTCTTTGTCTCGCTCTCCGTTTTGTTTGTTTGTTCCTTCTCCACGTTTCTGCTCTCATCCGGGTCGTTGCACAAAAAAGGGACACATTCCTTCAGCGAATGAAATAGAAAACTCTTTTACTGAACTCTATTGCCTTTGCCTTTCTCCCCGTCACTCTCTCTCTCTTTCTCTCTCTTTGTTTTTGTAGATGCGGGTGGAGCAGGGCGAGTACAAGGGCGACAGCTTTGCAATGTTCGGCAAGGATCTTAAGACCCTGACCGCGAACGCTAAATCCTACAATCGCCACGGATCAATTATCTACAAGGATGCCTTGACACTGGAGGTAGACTGTCCGTCGCTATTTTGTCTCTCCAAACGAAAACCACCTATGTTGTCTATTTGTAAAGAATCGCTCAGGCTACTCACACGTCTTGGTATCATTCATCAATGGACTTATAGAAAAGCATCGAAGAAGCGATCGGAGTGCTTTATTCAGACAAAGAAGCTGTTGTGCAGGAGCCGGTATGTGCCCCAACCTGCTGACTCTGTAAGAATGAGCGTGGATCTAACGCACTGGCCAACTCGCTAACTTTCCGTACAGTTTTCTGTGGCATATTGTAACCGAGTGTGGAAATCAATAAGGACGCACAAAGACAAAGGGTAACTTTATTGATCTTTTGTGCGCCATTCACCTTGGCCTGTCTAGTGCAAATGCATAAATTGACGCAACCTTACAATCCTTATAGTGGCCGTCTCGTGTCAGAGCTCTTTTGGGAACTGCCTAGTCGCGAGGACTACCCAGACTACTACCAAGAGGTAAAGCAACTGTAAAACAATGGCGAAAATAGATTGTGAAAGAATGTAACTAATGAACAGATCATCATATTAACTTTTTTTTAGATTGCACGACCTATGGCGCTTGATGGGATCAAACGAAAAATTGACGGCCGTGAATACAAGTCCTTGCAGGACTTTGAAGGCGACTTTGATACGATGTTTGCAAATGCCAAGCAATACAACACAGAGGGTTCTGGTGTGTATCTGGACGCAGAAGAGTTGCAAGTATGTTTTTTATTTTGCCTACAACGTTGTGCTCCGACTTTTTTTTTTTTTTTTTTTTTCCTTCGAAATGTGTCTAACCTAGATTTCACGTTTGATAGGAACTCTTTTGGAAAACGATCGGAAAGGAAAATATCAAACCGGTCAGAAGACCAAACTCGGCGTCTTCGTCAAACCCTCTGAAGCGTCAGAAGGATCAGTCTTCATTTGCGTACCAAGGGGAGACTTACCGCATTGGTATGACCACTAGATATGTGAAAAATTGACTCAACTTTCTAGAAAACTGAACTTGACTTTTGTTTTCTCTTGGCCATAGGTGATTTTGTTCATCTGAGGTCCGGCCAGGAGTCATCCGATATCGTAGTCGGACTGATTGTTGGTCTTTGGGAGAATTCGTAAGGACTAGCTGCAACCTTCTTGAATGTCCTATATGTTAATCTACTGCGTGGATATCTAGCTGAACCATTGACATTCTTGAGTTATCCTTAAACACATCATAGCGGCCAGCATGGATTTGATGCGACTTGGTTTTTGCGGCCAGACCAGTTTGAGCACCCATACGCCAGTCAGTTCTCTGAAACCGAGGTGGTTAAGGCGATCGGGTCTCATGAACACTTGGAAACACACTTGATCGACAAATGCTTTGTTCTTTATCCCAGCGTATATGTCAAGGGTCGGCCAGTACAGTGGAAAGAAGGACAGCGCATCTACGTTTGTGACCAGCGATACAACGCGAAGAAGGATACGGTGACCAAGATTAAGAACTGGCCCAGCGTCTTTCCGAAAGGGTTTATTCTAAATGAGGTGAAGCTGAAATTTTATCCAGAGCCTCTTGTCATCACCAAGCTCCCCAGCACTGCCACAGTTCGCCGGCCAGTCAACAAGGAACCAGAGGATCCCTCATCTCGGCAGAGCACTCCAAGTGATACCTCTGTTGCGACTACACCGTCTCTGACTCCAACGACCCCCACGCCAGCTTCCAACGCGTCTCGGAAACGAAAATCAGCTAATATTTCCGACTTGTCGTCACCAAGCGCAGCGCCATCATCCCAACGCAACATTGTGCGCTGCAACTACTCGAATCTCGCAACTGGCACACCATGTGCGGGGTAGGAGGATTTGTTACCAGTATCATATGATTCACGACTGGTGGTATAAGCATGCAACGTATTAACCGACAATGACATATATACTCTAGCACCTTCCCCTCAATACAAGAACTACAGCGCCATGTGGCCGCAGAACATGCCATCATCCAGAACGTAAAGGCGCCGCCCATTCTCAAGCGAGGACGACCCAAGAAAAATGCTTTTGCAGACTCAGCGGAGTCGTCACCACAGCCACAGGACACAACAGTGACCTCTATCAAGTCTCAGCAACATTCAATGCAAGGACTTGGTCAATCGCCGCAGGAAATCATGAGTCAGTTTGATAATGCGGCACGACCAGCTTCATTGGCGAGTTCTGCCTACCCAGCCTCATATTACGCACCGCAGCAGGCACCAACTGGATACCAAAACATGCCGTACACCCAGGCTCACCAAATGGGGCACAGCGGAATGGGCTACCAGTCATCGTACGGTCAACAGCCATCATTCTCTGGGGAGCCACGTCCTCAGGGCTACAACCAGACAACGCCTTATGGTCAGCCGTATCCTCAGCATTACTCCGGTCAGCAGCAGCGCGTCTACGCTCAACAACACTATGATCAGACACAGCTTCAACGACACTCGACACAAGACTATACCAACAACTCGTACTATACAACACCTCCTTATTCATACCAGCAGCAGTATTCTCAACAGTCGCAAGCATACGGGTATCCCTACCACACAGAGCAGCCCCATCACCTTCAGGTGGCGTCTTCGACACAATATGGCGGTTTATCACAGTACGCACATGCGCAAACTTCTCAAATGCCAGTGACTCAGCAGCGACCTCAAGCAGTGCAGACACAACGGCCTTCCAACATCCAGCAAGCACAGGTGTATCCTTCCACTACACGCGCGCAAGGACACCTGGGTTACCAACCGGATCTCGTTGTTCAGTCGCAGCCGCTTCCAGCGTCCTCTACCGCTACTGCACAGACGTTGTACCCTAACCAATATCATCACAACCCGCAGCAACATCAGTACCAACAGCACACAAGGGCCGTTTCCGGATCATCGGCCGCATCCACGCCCTCGGCAACGTCCACTAGAACGATGACCATGGAAGGTGCAGGCTTGGGATTAAGCGGAGTGACCATCCCAGACCATGCTCGCGTGGCTCCAACTACAAACGCAGATGGTGGCTACAGCGGGATCAGCACATCAAGCGCTGTCACGAGTACCGTAGGATCTATTGGACAGAGTAGTGGCATTGGCAATAGTCACGCAGCATGGAGCGGTCCATCAGACTTGGCTACACTGCACTATGCACCCGAATATGTTGTCAAGAGACAAAAGCAGGACACCGAGTACGTGAACGCCGGTTCAACTGTCGCTGGATCTGGTACTCCATCTGTGGATGGAACTTTGAATGGATATGGAAATGGTGCCATGTACTCTGCTCAAGTTCCGCCACACTCTGGCCATGGCCATACTTTCTCCACCTCCTCCATGGAAAGCGTGATCACCAGCCAACAAGGTACTGGTGGCAACCAGTCTACTCCTGCTCCAGGTATGGTGAAATGATAAATAACATTGCACCACGTTTTACGTGTACTGAAGTTGCTACTTTTGCTCTTTGCTGACCCATCTTGTCCATTTGCTTTAGCGTATAACGATATGACCCGATAAACCAGTGCGACCTTGCGGTTCCCATCAACGTAATCCCTTCTCGATCTACATTTGAAATACTGGTCTACATGTTTCTGTGCACAAACCCGCCCCAACCTCGTCCATCACTAATACTCCTCTGATGGTTGATCAATAAAGCATGAGCACGTTTTCCGTTTTTACAATACTTTTATTTTTATCCGACCATGAACCAAGGCTTGTCTCGCGATGTGTATTGGCGAACTGGACGCTTGAAAGGAACGGGCAAGGGTCCAAAGAAGTTGATGCCTTCACCGCGGTCCCTGGCCGAGCGCTTGTTCTGCAATGACTCCACTTCCTGCTCACTCTCGATCAAATAAACCACCCCAAGTTCCCAGTTGCGCATCGTGACCTGAAGGCCAAGGGTCGCTGCTGGTGTCGGCACCGAAGAGGAAGTGACCGGAGCTGCTTTCTTGCGGCCACCTTTCTGGGAGATCCCGCCCCATGCCGACTCTGTGAAGTTTGCACTCCTAATTTTTAAAAATACACGTCAGCTTTGTGGAAATGTATACTCACCTTCAAACAGAGAGCACAGTCAGTTGTGTAGCGGACATTACCCAACGTAAACCCAGCCGGCTGGAGTCTTGTCTGACGACTGCAGTGTGCTTGAAGAGGAGGCGAAGTTGCTGGCGCTAATACGTCTGGCCAGGACCAGCTTTGTGTGCATCAGAGAACCCTTCATCGATCCAGCACATTCAAAGTCATGCAAGACAGGTCGCGGGAACGAGGGCTCTTTCCAATACTGCTCTTGGAAACACACGGTACCGGCACCCATCTCTCCATTCCGGCTAGCTTGAACCGTTTGCTCTGTCGGAAAAACGATCTTGATAGACGGCATGAGCTCTTCAGGATCGAGGTTTGAACGAGCTCTGACTGGATAACCTCGCGAGGCCCTGTCGAACTCGGTGAGGAACTTGAGGTTTAGTCTGCCCAGAGAGCTCGTCTAGACCAAAAAAAGGGGGCTCCGTTAGCACTCAAAGCGCAACAGGAAGGCACAGCTATAATGCAATTTGGGCCGCTACTCACTTGGTACTCCATGCTCCATGACTGATGGCTGGGATTCAAGTCTTCCATGACTTTGGCGAATCGGGCAATACCATAGGTGTGGTCGGCGTACACTGGAAAGGAGCCCTGAACAGTTGGGATCAAATGAACCTGATTATATGAGCGTAAAAGAGGGAGTCAGGTTGATTTGCTCACTTTCACTTCACTTTTAGGATGAGGTGTCGGGATCTATTACCTTGGCAGAACTGAAATCGACACAGCGGACTACCTGCAGGATCTTGTCCGGAAGGGTCATGACCTTCATGAAGTTGTAAAGGGTACTACCAAAAGAACCAAGCTCGTTGGGATCCGACACTCGCTCTGGTAGCATGGGAAAGTCTTGAACATATAGAGTGTTGACCATCTCCTCCCAATCGTGAGAAACCTTGGATTATGTGATAGATAAGCCAAAGCGACCGTCAGAAGCGTAATCTACGAGACTGAATGGCACTATTCCAAGAAGAGTTGCACCTACCAAGTTGGCAGAACTCACGACTACACGGCAAAAGTTGACGTAGAACAAGAGCATCATCTTTGGGTGAAAAGAGCCATATCCAGTCAAAGGTGGATGCAGTTCCGTCACCTTACCCTCCGTCCTAAAACCTGGCTGTCGGTAAAGAAAAGAAAAAAGATAGAGTAAAGAGTCGAGATGATATTAGCTCGGAAAGGCGGCCTGGCCAATTGCATCATGCATTGTAACATGACAATCAACGTACACTTTCGCCTCGCTTCTGGTCCCAGTGCGTGACAAGACATTGTGGCACAGTGCGGGGTAGGTACCGTTCCAGCCAGACAGGATCCAATTGAAAGGCGGTCAAAACTGCCTTCTGGATGTATTCACGGTCGATCAGGTCGTCGATTCGCACTGTGTTTGAGCCCTTGGGGCCTCCTTTGATATACGTGTTCTTGAAGGTCGCTTCCGAGTAATGTATAGGATAAAGGTCTGCCAGAGTCTGAAGTCGCTCTATTTCTAGTTGCGCTGGAGTCTGTGTTGGCTTCATATAGTGGCTGCTTGTGATACTACTGGTCTTGGAGAAAGTTGGGGTTGAGGATTCTGCACTGTCTCTGAGTGGTTTCAGCGATGTATATTTTGAGACTGAAGTGCGGCCAGTTGAGGACTCCACAGTTGGGACTGGCTCAGGTGCAGATGGCGAGACTATTGGTGTTATTGTCGAAATCGATGGTGCTGCAAATTTGGAGAATCGGGTTGCAGTACTCGGGCTGTCACTCAACTGCTTGTCAGAAGGAATCTTGTCTCCAGTGAGTCTTTTAGCGTCGTGTCGATTGCTTGATGTCGAGCTTGATTCTATTTCTGTATTAGGTCTCTTTCTGGCCAGTAACCTCTCCTGACGTTGACGTTCCATTTCTGCGCGCGACAGGCCTAAAATTGAGCCGATAGGTGTTCCCCCGATTGTAGATTCTTCTTTGGCGGTAGTTGAGGCTGTTGGTTTTCCATTCTCAGTTCTTGCCTTGACTTCTTGCAGGGACAGTTCAAGTGCGAGTTTCAGCTGCTTCTCTTCTTCGTCCTCGTCGCTTTGTGCTCCATCAGTCTCGGCGCGTCGTTGGTCTCGGTTTCGCTCATACATGCCTGCTCCGCGACGAGGTGCTGGAACGCCACTGAAAATATTGTAGTCGTCGCTGCTGTCGATACCGATTCCCGAGTTAGAGTATGGCTGTCGAGTTGAAGGATATTCTCTCCCCAATATTGGGAGATCGTCGTCATCATCGGACAGGCTGATAGGTTGAGAAGGGTGCATAGAACTGCGATTCAAGTTTCGACTGAATGACGATGCTGCTGCTGCTGCTGCATTTTCCACTGGTGTGCCTGATTCGAGCAATGAAAGGCGGATGGCTTCCGCCATCTGTCGCTCTTCGTCGTCCTGATCCATAGCTCTTTTGAGAAAGGAAAGCCTTCAGAAGAAAACGGGTGATGTTCTGTGTTCACCTGCAGTATCTCTGCCACCAAAAAGAAAAAAAGAGACACAGAGAGAGAACAGGACTGCTCTTTTCGCGTCGAACTGCCTTCCGCAGACCGTTTCGATCGAGGAATCCAACTTCAAGGTTACCATGACAACGATTGCTCGTCGATGCCAGAGGTGTCTTGGCTCATGGATCCAAGCTGTTTCATTCTCCTCTCGCCCCCTATCGACATCCACAAAGAGTCCCATTGCTTTTCATGCAGCTGCGATATTTCCCAGTAGCACTCCTATCACTGTTGGACTTCAAGTCCGCGGTGCTGCCTTCTTAAGGCCTGGGCCTGCACGTGGACTTAGCTTCAAGACAGGTAGCAAGGGCAATGGAAAAAATCCGTCGCCTTTACTGTCAATATCGTTCTCCTCACCAACGATCCAGGACGCCGACAGCAATACATATCAGGAACAGACTTTGTCTGCCTCAGACACTGAAGTGTCCACCTTAGCAGATTCCCAAACGTCGCCAGCATCGACCAGGCCACCCTGCACTCACCAGCAGTACAAAGAGATTGTTCTCCTCGAAACTGATTTCCGAGAGCGGTTTATCAAAGGCGGGGGCAACGGTGGCCAAAAAATCAACAAGACCAACAGCAATGTCGAACTGAAGCATTTCGAGACGGGAATTGTTGTCCAGTGCCAGGCGACTCGATCTCTGCCGCAGAACCGCAAACTGGCGCGTCGAATCCTTATTAACCGACTAGACGAGTATTATAATGGCGAGATGTCGAAGCGCGGCCAGAAGGCTGAGAAGATCAGAGAAAAGAAACGGCGAATGGCTCGGAAGGCGTCGAAAAAGTATCATCATGATCAGGCAGATTCACAGAGCAAAGAGGAAGACGACGATGATATGGAAGGTGAAATAGATCAGCGTTTGTTAGGAGATGACAGAGATGGAGGGGTAGCCAGGACACCGGAGCCACCTGCACCACTAGAGGAAATCATTCAACTCACCACATTGGAGGCGATCCTTGCTAGGAACAATAAGAAGCCGTCGCGAAGGAAGGCAAAAAAATAAAGATCCTAGATTACGGTATATTTTGAGATATCTAGAGCCCGGTATCTGCAGATGGTCGATCGATGCTTTCTTCATAACCTGGGAGGATAATCAGACCACTGTTGATGCGGCGCCCCATCATGGCTGCATTCACGTTGTCATTTACATAGTCGTCGTGCACCATGCTACCCTAGGAAGGCCTAAAAAAATGGCAAGTCGCCCCTGTCAATCATATTATCTCTGACTTCGCTATCTTCACTGCTGCCATTAAAGAATAGTCGCCCTGAAGTACTCACTACTGAGATTCACTAGGTGGATTCGCAGGTAAGTGTCTCCTTGAGTGACCGCACCGAAGATGAGAAGGATCCCATGTAGGTCGGGAGTCACGTCACATGTACTTCGCGACTTGGTATACCACACAAGACCGCTGGGATATTACCAATGTGTCATTCCACGAGAAGTTTCGATGGAGCACCCGGTGCCGACAACGAACAAGAATCACTGGATGTAGCACCTTGCACCATAACGGAGCACCGCAAAAATTGCTGGATCTCGATTGCGATACCTCCAAGCGCACAGTCTAGGATTGAGGCGTCGTCATGAACAGGCTCGCAGCTTTCACATCCACAGATCTGGCGGAACGCGGATGGATTGCTGTTTCGAATAAAGTACGGCTTCTTGGATCCACAGATTGGACTTTGGGTGGTAAAGTAACCAATCTTCTTCATGAGAGAGTGATTACTTGGACCAGCCGATGGTTCAGCGAGCCAGATTTTGTTGCACCTCTGAGTGCTAATCGCTCGATCTCGGATTCTGATTATGGCCATTGACGATACTTGAGATGGACACTGGTGCAAAAGTTCGGACCAGTGACCGAGGAGGCAAAAACAGATGGTTGACCGCACCACCACGGGATGAGACATTACATTAAAGGCGGAGGAACGAGGAAAGAATAAAAGAACAAGAGGTGAAGCAGTGATGGACTACACTAAACACATATGTGTTGAGTTGTAGGCAGAACTGGGTGATTTTCACAAATTATCAATAAATAACAGAGTAGCTACAATGCATGGTACCCGTTTTTTTTAGCGAGGTTAAAATTGTAAAGCTCAGTGCGTAACCATAACCTCCGTTAACCATAACCTCTGTTAACCACCATCCACCATCCACCGGTTTGCAATCCAATCCCCTAGACGGCTCTGGTACGGTAGACGAGCCTTGTGTTATGTGAACCAGTCTGTGTAGTCTTTTGGACTCAGTAGATAGTCTGTTCCCAGAGCACAGCCTGGAAAATAGGATGTTTCGTGAGTTTTTACCAAGTGATTGAACATGAATCTTGATGTTGGGTATGGTCTTTGGTGGGAGCCGCGCATAGGCAATTGTTACTCTTGCATTTCGACTGGTCCACACGTTGAAACAGAATAAAGATGTGACATTCTGTTCCACCACTGCCTCCTCATCCTCATCGTTAGACCTGTCAGGATCGTCGATTATTCCACTATGATCTCAGTAATCCAGCGCGATAGATCCGAACCTTTAGCCACTCACTTATTTCTCTGTGCCCTGCTGATTGGAACAAAAACAGCCCCGACGCAACTGAGACTCGATTTATTCTTTCTTTAAGCCACTGTGCGCGTTGTAGTGCGGCGGTACTTGGTCCGACCCTGAGGGGTCATCACCGAGACAGGAACATCGCTGGGCACTGGGATCTCGAAATCAAAACACAAGAGTCTGTTATGACCAAGTTCTCGATTACAACCAGGACAATATGGTTCTAGATTCTCCAGAAGCGAATGAAGCAGTTACGTGGGTACTGCTGAGGAGAAGGCTGGTGATGGAACAATAGCTGACGATGGCCAGGGTATGGAGGGTAAGTTTGACTGTCAGTTCTTCAGCACAAGAGTGTAGGACTCTCCGTGGTCAGAGTGATGTGCAAGGATGAATGCAGTACTCACAGATGCTGACGGGAGTAGTGAGCGCGCTTGTCAGAAACGCCAAGGTTGGCCAGATGTGTGTTCCCACTCAGAGTGATCGAAAGTGACGAGGCCTCAATTGACTTGGTCAATGTGACAAGAACCTCTCCCTTTCAAGGAGTGACTGATGCTGGGTGGTGAGGGTCAAGCGCAGAAGATAATCGGGCCTGCCCGGAATGGCCGAAAGAGTCGCGTAATTTGATTTGGAGGGTGGCCATCGATGGTCAAAAGTACAACAAGATGCCTGTACAGTGTGCAGTTTGCAGTTAAGTGGCCAATTAGCCAACAAGGAACGAAGGTATTTGTTGGGCGGTGATCGGACCAGCATTTGTACATTGTTGAGCTGAAGTAAAAAAGAAACAAATACACAAAAACCTCCTTCTCGGAAAAGTGACACAAGGGGTAGGTGACTAACGGCGGCTTGCCAATCATTTCCTAGTGCTGGACTCAATTGAGGTGTTTATTGACCATGTAATGGCATTGTACAGTTTGGTGGCGTCACAAACGTCGCGTAGCGTATACTTGCCTATGGAGCCCAGGTGCAATGTGGTTCGACGACACCATCCAACCACTCGCTATCTTTGATCGTGATGCGATTTTCCTTCGACCAGATTTTTTCCAAAAAGGAAGGCATCGATTTTTTTTGCTATGACATCATTTGCAGCTGAAACGTGATCATGACACAGTACTGCTTGGCGGACAAAAAAAGAGCAATTTCTTTACATGTTCATCTTTCATTCTCACCATCAACCCAGCTCCACCAAGCAACATACTCATAACAATGTCTTTTGCCGGCACTCCTCACTCAGGTCCCCTCTCCCCCGCAGATTTCTACACTCAAGCCCTAGCTGAGGCAGACGCAGGCAAGCGTCGCCGCCTGTTTGCTGATGCTCGCCAGTCGAACCCTGCTTCGTACCAGCTTTGGGTCAAAGCCGCTGAAGTGGAAGAGCACTGGGGCGCTGACGAGACAAAGCTCAAGGACCTGCTCTCACGAGGCATCACCGTCTTCAAGAACCCTGGGGGCACCCATTGCACCGAGAACCACGACCACTCGACTCACTCGGTTTCAGGCATCGCCGATGGGCCTGTCAGCAAGGATATTTGGCTCAACGAAGCCTCCGCAGCGGAAAAGGGTGGCAAAAGCAAGACCGCTGCTGCCCTCCACGAGGCTGTTGGCGAAGTGTTGTAAAGAAAAGTAACGAAGCAGAATAAACCCATGTCTCATAGGGACCATTTCAACAGAGACAGTCAACTATGTGCCGTCCTTGGCATTTGTTGAGGTCCTGGAGTGAAAAAACATGACGCACAAACCAAGTAGATGGCATACATATGTAACCGTTTTGACAAACAGTTCGAAGCGTGACACGACGAAGAAATAAGATTTGACTGGGGCAAATAAATAAAAGAGGTGCTTGTCACGCATCATCCAACTTTGCAACTTGTGGGGGTAGCTAGCTATCCATTTTTTTTTTTGCCATCTCTCAGGTCGGCAATCGAGCTCTCTCGGGAGCAGTCGAGTAGACATAGAAAATGCGACGATGGGTCTTCCCAATCATGCAGTGGTGCAAAGGAGAATTGACTTTGAAGGGGGTCCAAGTCGGGAAAGTAGACATCGGTCCAAGGGCACCCACCTCTCTTTCCTTTGGGAAGGATGGTTAAACAAAGCAAAAAAAGGGGTAGGCAGACAGGCTGACTGACTCGCGGCCTGTTTCTGCAATCCCCTCTTTTGCGTGGAAACGCGAAGAAATTCAGGGCAAAGGAAAAAAAACGCGAGACAAGGAGCAAGGGGGACGTGGGAGGATTGCTTGACCGTGAAGCACCCAACTGTGGCGACTGTGCGAAGAATGGGATAATGGGATAATGGGATAGAAACTAAAGCAGATGCTTGTTTTCCCATTCACCAGAGGACCATGGAATGGGAGTGGACCCCCACCCAACAGTGTTTCTCTCTATGCGAAACCACCAAAAGCGTTTCCCTTTTGCCCAGGGGCCCTCTAGTCTCCAACCAATCAGCACCCTGGATACGGATGATTAATGGAAGAGTGCGACTTTTTATTTCCAAATCTCTCTTCCTTTCTTCCCTTCCTTCCTCACAGCTTCATTCAAAAACCACACTTTTGCTTTCTCCACTTTCACTCTCACCTTCACTTGTACTCCCAGCCTCCACTTCGACTTCCACATCAATTCTTCGTTGATTCCTCCTGCTGATCCTGCCACACCTAGTATTTCTCTTGTTTATTGTTTCCACTCCTCAACCCCTTTTTGCTATTGCTTTCTTTTTGTTTCCATTCTATTCTCTGCTTTTTTTTTTTTTTTTTTTTTCTTCTTCCATTTCTCCTTCACCACACTCCAATCCTTGAACCCAACAAATGCAGAATCCACTCTTCGAGGACTTTCTCGACATGGACCTACTCGGTCCCTCTGCCGAAAGCAACGACCTCTTCTCTTACTTTCTCAACCCGACCGAGAATGGCGAAATGGACTTGACCGATGCCGCCGCAGCACATGTCGATTCCCCCACCATGAGCAACGCTTCCATGTCTAGTCCGATGGACATGGCTCTGCCCATCAAATTTGAAGAGGACGACGAAGCTGAAAGCAGAAAACTCATGCTCATGGATATTGACTCGTGCTCGCCCGACTTGGCCATGCTGAAACGCGAGCAAGAAGAGTCGGCCATTGGCGGCATTGTACAGGATTCGACTGTCCTTGCTGTCGACTTTGGTGGCGATGCCATGTGCCTCACCACTCAGCTCATGGATCCAACCCACTTCGCGATCAAGCCCGAAGCCACTGTTAACCCCTCCGCCACCATCGTTACCATCGCCCCCGCCGCCACTACCATATCCACATCCGCAGCAGCAGCCACGTCTTTGAACAAAAGTAAGTAGCATTTTGCATTTTTTGTTTGTTATCTCCGAAGCGCCATTCTTTTATCAGATACCCCTGATATCATCTTCATTCAGTCTTTTCTTTCTTGTGAGAAATCCCATACTGCTCGAGGCCTGGTAGCTTTTGTTTCCACCAAACATCAAGAAACAACCATTCCTAACTGAAATCTTTCATTTCATTTGCAGAAGCTGTCACTGTCGATGCATCAAAGAGTGCTTCTATGACGCCATCCAAGAGAGGTAGCCCCGAACCGGCATCTAGTACCAAGAAGCGATCCAGCCCAGAGCCCACTGCAAGCACTCGAAAGCATGCCAAAAGCGAGTCTGTCTCTTCAAAAGCTAAAGCAGGCACTTCTCGCAAATCATCCATATTTACTACATCATCAACGTCTTCTTCGTCCGCATCATCATCGTCATCGTCATCGTCACCATCGACAACAGCGTCAACATCAGTAACCACTACATCCTTAGTCGACAATGCCTCAGCTGAGTCGCTGACGTCTACAGCCAACACCACACTCTCCGCAGCTACCCTTCAGTTTCTACTGCAGCAACAGATGCAGACGCCGCTGATCCCGCAGTTGTTCACGGGCACCCTGACTAGGGAAGAGATCGAGGCCACTCTTGCTCGCCTGCTTGAGTCAACAAAACATCTGATCCAGACCCCAGACGAATCCGACCAGATCAAGATCAAGGAGGAAGCTGCTTCTGATGACGAGTCCGACGTAGATCTGGAGCACGCAGAAGCAGAGGGAGCAGAGCAAACTCACGGGCTCAAGACACAGCCTGGGATCAAGACGGATGATATCCCGTCATCGACCGACCTGAAGAAGATGACCTCCAAAGAAAGAAGACAACTCCGTAACAAGATCTCTGCCAGGAATTTCAGAGTCAGGAGAAAGGGTGAGTGACATTTCATGATTGGGTTCATGGACCAAAAAAGGGGGAGGAGCGGACGCTTACATGCATATCCTGCAACACCAGCTCTCAATCGATGATGCAAACGAGCAATTTCTAACAACCATCTGTCATAATGTATATTATTAGAGTACATCTACACTTTGGAAGGCCAGGTTCTGCAGCACAAGACTGAAGCACGACATTTACGCGAAGCTGTGACTCTTGTTCAGGAGGAGAACCAGCGTCTCAAGGATGAACTGGAACAGGTCAAGCTCCAGCTGACCCAAGCAACCATCTCTGGTGGTTCGGTGGGCATCGAGGCTTCTCCAGCGCCATTATCTAAAGAGAACCAGACTTTGTTGTCCGCCATCATGAACCGAAGTGTGACTTCAGCCCTGAGCCCCAACGCTAAGAGCAACTTGACCTTATCCATGGCACGTCCACAATCGCCTATCCTCACCCCCAACTACCACAAAGATGTTCCCAACTCTACCTCAGGAACAACTTCCTCGACCGCATGGAAGGATAAGAATCCTACCATGGTTCATACCACTCTTGTTCCCGAAATCTGCTTCGACAACGAGTTCCAGTTTGGCCAGAAGCTAGCTCAACCTATGGATGATAATATGCTCAATCGCCCATGGCTGAACATGAATGCAGCTCACAATCCTACCACGTCGACATCTCCAAATCCTTTCTGGATGTCCGGCCTTGCTCTTGAGGTGATGGTAACTTTTACAGCGATGACTCTTGGTATAACCCCTGTGATGGTCAAAACCAAGGAAGAGGAGCAAGACACTCGCCTATCAGTTCCAGATATGGAATCTACCCTCGACTGGGAGTTGCAGCAAAATATGTGGGCACTGGCCGAGACCAGTGTCATTCAGCAAGAGGAAGATGTCGAAGAGGACGAGGAAGTTCAGCTTTTGTACCACTTTGCCACGGCCCCGCTTACTTCGCCTTTGGACGAGGCGTTACAGACCACCAGACCCATGAGTCCTGCTTCCCTGCAGGAGGACCCTAACATGCTGGAATGGCTCTATGAATCAATGATGGCTCGATTGGTAGATCTGGACTTGCAGGGAACTCAAGACCATGTGTACAACCCCGTGTCAGATCCTCACTCAGCATAGAACCTATCTTTGTGAATTTATTCTCAATGTTCACTAAAAAAAATAAATTGTATTTCTACCTGACTTGCAATCGGCGACAGTTTTTTTTTTTTTTTTTTTTTTTTTTTTTTTTTTTTTGGGATTTCATCTCTCTCTCTTTCCCTGACAATATCATTTCTTTTGTCACCTCACCTAACACAACTGTGCATCTAATATGACCAGGCCATCCAAATCACAAGAAGATACACACTCCAATCGCACTCTGAATGCCAGTCTCGACAGAACGTCTGCCATCAGTAACTTCGCCCACAGAGGCACCTCTAGTCACCGTCACGACTCCGTCAATGCAAGTCAACGACAAGGGCTTCGATCAGCCGTGGCAGTGTTGTCTCTTTTGGCAATCGTTGTCTGTACAACCTCACCGCGGTTGTTGACTACGGCAGACGCCCTTCCTGTTTTGTCCCTCTCTGAAGACTTTCAACCCCGCTCACGGCCAATCGTGAAGCAACCCCAGCAGCAGGAACTGACTTTGCGACTCCGCCGTGTCTTTTCGTCGCCACGCCCAGCAGAATACGGCAGCAGCTTGAACTCTGTTGCATTCAAGAGGCGTCACCTTCATTCACATTGCCATGCTGACCACCAGCACAAAAGCTCTGCAAAGACTCATTCGGAAGTGACAGAAGGGGCTGCAGGAATAAAGGAGTCAGTCAACGCAGGGGCAGTGGCCAAGAAACCAACAGAGGAAAGGAATGGACACTTTCGTCCTAGATTGGATCAACAGCATAGGGATTTCGTTGCCATGGCAGCACGAGTCTCTGGTAAGTCATCCAAGTCAGTTGAGGAGGCGCTTCTGAAGCAACTGAAACAGGAGGATGAAGCTAGAGAGCATGAGCAGTTGGAGAAGCCAGAACGGAGGACGTCGCAGGACATCAATACAGAGACAAATCAGGACAATAGACTGATTCTCAAACATACCAAGGTGACAAGTTCCACAAATCCCACTCTGGACGATTCTTACAGTAGCAGCAACAACATCAAAGGCTATCACAGTCAACAGCAGTATGCACTGAAATTGGCTGACCAGAATTCTTTGGAGTGCCTGAACAGCAACGGCTGTACTATGGAAACAAACCTGAGCTTGAAAACCACGCCTACTATTTTTTACGTCCCTCATCAAGACGACGACGCTCTTGCCATGGCTCTTGGTAGGTTTGCAGCGAATGCGTGCCATCGCTAGACTATTCTGGTAGGCAACTAAACAATGATACCATCATGTACTTGAAAACTGAATTAGCTATACGTGAGCACATCGAGGCAGGGCGGAAAGTGATTGTACACCTGTATTCGGATGGAATCAACTCTGTGCTGCGCGACATTATTGCGGGAACCGTCGCACCTTGTCCGCTGCAGCACGATCCTCACATATTCAATGTCACCCTTCAAGATGTCGTCACCGGCAGAACCCATGAGTTCCGACAAAGCCTGCGTCACTTGGGTGTTCAAGATGAAAACATGTACGAGACTGGTTGGAGCGATATTGAACCTGTTAAGGACTATCCTACGTTCCAGAAAAAACTGAAGGATCTCATTGTTGGCTATGAGGAAAAGGTACTGTCTTGAAAACTGATTGGTGCCTCCAAACCGTGAGCTAACGCGTACTCAATCCTCTGTGGGATGCTAGTATCCTGGCGCATCACACAAGTGTATTAGTGGAGAGTACGACCGCGACGGATTAGGACGCAACCCAACACACCGTGCCTGTTGGGACGTGGCACGGGAATTGATTGACGAACACCCGACGGGGTACCCTTCTTCAAAGCAACCCTGGGACTTGTAAGGCTTTTACTTTGTTTGGTTAGCCGTTTGCTTCTCATATTTATGGCTTAATCATCGTGACTCCCTCGTATTGTGGTACCACTGCTAGTCGATTCTACCGAACTTACACCTACTACAAGAGTCCTGAACATCGAGAGGCTCAGTACATACAGGCCCTCCCTCAGTTCTTAACGTACAAGCAGCGTGCATTGGATCAGTACAAGAAATGGGAGCCGTCGCATGGTGAACTGGCATGGGGTTACCATTCTGTCAAGGCTCTTATTGACGCATCCTACAACGACCCATATGTGTATGTGGATATGCTCGACAACGACCCTACCAACCCAGAGAATCCGTCGCATGAGCCTTCGGCAGATACTATCCTAATGCAGAGTCCCGAAGACAAGGCGCAGTTGCTTGACCAGCTACCGCCCAAGGATCTGGAGGTGATTCGAGCAGAGGAGGAGCTGGAAAACGAGCAGGCAGAAAAAATCCTGGAGAGATTTGAGCAGGCGATGCGTGGCCCAGAGGGTCGTGGCTACACACGTCCTAAATGGATAGACATGAAATAAAAACGCAGTCATAGGCTCGCTTTAACCTTTGACAAGTCGACATCCATTTTCTCTCAATCAACCTCACATCCCTCCAAACGAAAATGTCACAATTCGCAAATCCTGTCAACTGGGTCCTGGCCGCCGTCCTCGGCTACATCTCATACAATTACTTCGCGCCTTCTGCAGCCCCACCACCACCAACACCCCGCCCCAAGCTTCCAACTTTGGTTTTCCGTGAATATACGCCCAAAGAGTTGAGCGAGTTTGACGGCCGGACACCCGACACTCGAATCTTGATGGCCGTCAACGGCAAGGTCTTTGATGTCACTCGCGGCAAGCAGTTTTACGGCCCAGGTAATTAAAACTAATCCTTTCCAGACAGGGAGAAGGGTTGTATTTTCGAAAACACAACGAACATGAGACCAGGAGTCTGCGCAGCTCACGAACCTGAATATCTGTTGAGAAACAAGGAATATCTCGAACATGGCAGAAGCACCCCCCGAGCGAAGCTGTCGCGCATTCGGCGGTTCTTCTTCCATGGAACTGGTCGGCTCGGGAGAATGCTCAAATGAGTTATTACTTTGCACAATGGACAAAAAAAGTTCAGTGTCTCATTTTTCGAATACTTTACCACGCCCAATTTCGTCCTACGTTGTCGGATCGGCTCGAGAATGAGAAGCAGTAACCACTTATGCGCTCCTCGAGATTTCATGCAACTCACTCACATCCAAATCATTCTTGATAGACGGCCCGTACGGCAACTTTGCCGGCCGCGATGCCTCCCGTGGCTTGGCCATGAACTCGTTTGACAAGTCCATGCTGTCGCCTCTGGACGGCCCCATTGATAAGCTGGAAGACCTCAAGGAGGATGAGAAATCTGCCTTGGAGGATTGGGAGGTACTCTTTGACGGCAAATACCAGCTTGTTGGAAAGTTGATTGAGAACAAGGACTAGGGCGACTTGAGTACCAATAAAGATATGCTCCACACGCCAAGAAACTTTTATTCGGGTACTTCTTTCGATCCTCACCTCATGGTACTGACTGTTACTCCTGTCCGCTTGGCACGAAAGAACCCAGCAAGATGTTTCACGGCTGGCCCGAACTGCCCACAGACCTCAATCGAACTCCCAATCCAGCCAGGCAACTTCTTGCGTATTCTAGGAGTGTCATAGCGCTTGTCCAAAAGTACGATCGCAGCATAATCACCTCGGTGTCGGATCGCTCGTCCGATGGATTGGTTGACAGCTCTCATGCACAGGTTCTCGTAATACTCGCTCCCGGCTGTCAATCGCATCGTTGGGGCTGTGCCAGAGAAGGAGTGGTCTTGCTCGTGTCGCTGCAGTTGATCCATGTATCGCATTCGCTCTTGCAGTTCCGCAGATCTCTTATTTGGAAAGGGCATACCAACCATGATGACGCCACGTCCCAGCCGATCGGAAAAGTTAATTCCTTCACTCATCTTGCCACCGACGACCGAAAACAACACGGCTCCTTTTGGCCCCGGCCGAGCGATAGAGTCACCACCGACAGCAGATGATGCCATTGCTGGGTTGGCCCCATGCTCTGGCTCTGAGTGAATAGAGTTGTGGTACTCTCGCAGCATCCGATCGGCATCCGACGATTCCTTAGGCTCGACAAACACTGCCTTACGAGCCTGGATCCTGTCCATGATCGACATAGAGTTGACCGAATTGTTCGGCTTATGCTGCCATCGAGTCATAATCTGTGCCATATAGGAATAAGACACAAAAAATACGACAACGCCATCTGGAATCAAGTTCAGCAGATTCACAAGGGCATGTCCTATCCCATCCATAACCTCATCTCTATTGCGTTGCGCAAAACTGAGGTCTAGAGGCAAGCCGGTTGGCGACTTTTGGATGATCAGAGTTATCAAATTCTCCTTGGGGATGACATGTCCACACGAGAAGCGGTGGATCCTTGAGTATTCGGTGGGTCCTTCATCTTTGAGATACGGGAAAAGGTGAGACAGCAGATCCGACACCGGCTCCATCGTGCCTCCTGCCAAGACCACACTACGCGCCTCCTCCACCAGCGGCTGGAACACTCGAGATGGGTTCAAAAGTATAAACTTGAGAACAGGACGTCTGAGAGTTGAGACTGCAGTTTGGTCATGCGACAGCAACGCATCGCCATCGTGGTCTTCATCGTTGTCTCGATTTGTTTCCTCCATGGTCAAGATGACTCTTCCATCGTTATCAGGGTTCAATAGACTTATCAGGAACGAATCTACAGTCAATAAAACCGGGGTTGTTGATGGTAACTTGCTGGATGGGATGGGTGGCCGACGTTCAGAGTGGATTTTCACCTTCCCAATTCCTCGGTGTTGTTGCTCTTTGTGTATCCTCTGTGCTTCCTTCCTTTGCAATGACTCGTGGAATCCTTGTAGTTTCCGTGCCACGCCGCTATTCTCCAGGTAAGAATGAGCCTTGAATAGGTTGATGTGGTCCATCTTGGCATCATGCAGGAACTCGTTTACCTTCATGACTCGATCGACAGGTCTGAAGGTCTTTTCGGCTGCTTGAGGTGTGCCACTCGACTGCTGATAGTGAGTAGTGGGTGCAGAGGAACCCTCACCAGATTCATCCGTCCATCTTGTTACAAAATCCTCCAGGGCCTTCAGAATCCTGAGCAGAACGCGAATGTAACCCTCGTTAATACTTGACAGCTGAAGTTCGAATCGACTGAGATAGACTTTTAACTGATCTTGAGCCAGGATGAGATGATCTAGCGGCAATATGACAGAGTGCATTTGGAGCAAACTGTTAATCAGGTTGTGCGCCTCATCCAGGAGAAGGATGTTGTCCTTAACAACCAGCTTCAATGATTCTCGAGTCGATGTATGGAGCAACAAGTTGTAGGGAAGTGTGACCAGTTGACAGTGTCGCACAGTTTTCCGAGATCCATAATAAGGGCATGTCTCGAGCTCGGTTCCTAGTGCAGCCAACTCTTCAATATCACGGATGTGCGCCAGTGCATGGTCTCTGAACTCCAACAGCTTCTCATCCCCCGTCATCGTGGTCGAGTCTCTGAACTTCCCAACAAATGTAGCTTCCGAGGCAACGCTGGAACTTTCCGATCCCGACAGTTTCGGCCGTGCTCCTGAGGATGAGAAGGCTGGTAAGAACTGACAGCGCTGATCCGTTGGAGTTCCCGATTTTTGAGCATCGAGGCAAGCATCGTTGAGCTTATTGATGTTGACAGTAGTACTGGCTCCGGCGGATTTCGTTTTGTGCGAGGCCTTTTTGCGAAACTCTTCATTGATACAAAGATTCTTTCTTGATCCAAGGGAAATAACGTGCAGGTGATCGCCATAGGAAGTCTTGCGCAACTCCTCGATAAATTGTGAGAGCTGGGAGTGGGTCCTGGAGCAGTAGTAGATCTGGAGACAGATGTTACCAACATTGCTCATAAACTGGAATTTTCCTCTCCAAGGATTAACAGCTTCCTCACCTTCAGCACGTTTGGTTCCTGGATGTCATCTTCCGTTGAGAATGAAGACGCGCCGGCTCGTCGCAGAGCATCCTCCTTGTCATCGAATCTAGCCAGGAAGTAGGACAGACTAGATCAACACTAGTTTCACGATGATTACACGTGTTTAAAATGTTCGAGGACTATTATACCTCTTCAAAAGATCCAGGACCTCTTTGGAGATATTGCCGTTGTTACTGTTTCTTTCTGTCGGCTTTCTGCTACCTCGTCCGTCTTCATCGCTGTCATATTCATCGAGCAAGTACTCAGTATCATTCGCAAAGTCTTCCTCCGGATCTTCTTTCTAAACAATGTTGATAAAACAGTAAAAAGGATACAGTTAGGTTCGTTCGTTTCCATGGACATTTGTAGTCTACAGCCATACCTTCTTCTTAGTGACTTTGAGTGACGGCGCGAAGTGGCCGCCAATAGAGTGCATCCCAGCGGCCTGTCGCTTCTTCTTCCGTTCCATTTCTTCACGAATTCGCCTCTCTCGGTCTCGCACCGCCTGTATTCGTTGTTCGAGTTCTTGAGCTTTCATTTTACGCTCCTGTTTCTCTCTGTTAGCATTGGACACTGCATGGTGCTGAAGAGCCCAGTCCGGCATGCCACCTGAATATCCTGACGTTGTAGTGCTGTAACATGTTGCCTCAGACTTCTTAGCATCCTTCAGGGTTTGCTCAGATCTCTCTCTCTCGGCACGGTCACGCTCCATGAGCCATCCGACAGCGCCACAGATCATGCTGAGGCTCTTGCCCGTTCCTGTAGGGGACTCAAAGATTCCCACCTTTCGACGGTCGATACACTCAAAGAGCTCCTGCATGAACCGTGTTTGGATATCATACGGCGTGGGATATGGGAATGCAGGAAAGGAAGAGGGAATGTTCAGAAGATCCTCCTCTTCCTGGTGGGTGGAGTCATTGTCCCAGGATGTCATTGATTTGGTTGGATTGGTCACGGACAGTCCGTGGGCTGAGCACTTTGCTTTCTTGCTCAGCCATTCAAGTATTAATGCACAAACAGCCAAGCCACCACTTCCTCTTAGTTTCGCCCATTCCACCTTTCATTTCGTTTCTTCTTCCTCAATTCTCTCCATCAGCACTTCCATTTCAAAGTACTCACCGAGTAATACAAGCCAATTCATCACATTCTCCTAACCCAACAACCATAAAACCTACAAAACGAATCCGATAACCTGAAACATCAAAACAGATCAACTTCATTTTGTTGAATGTCAATGCAACGCGCCCGTTCTACTCGTGGAGGTGGTGGCGGACGAGGCGGTCAGTCTGATGCTCCTGGAGTCACTGGCAATCTCGAAACAGGACTGTTCACAGCCGGAGGACGTGATCGGTTTGCCGGCGGTAGTGGTGGGGCCGGTGGACCCACACGGTCCTCGCGAACTTCAAGACGAGGCACACACCGTGGCGCGGCAAGCTTGCCTCCTCGACCTCACGTAGGCGAGGACATCGACGGCGATATGAAGATGGGCGGCGAAAAAATTAGCAGTTTGTGAGTACCCGATGTTGTATGAATCCAGTCAAGAAACCAACTACTGCAGACACAAAGAATTCATCTAATTTTTTGGCGTCCTTTCCTCAATCTTCACACTTAGCAACCCATACCAGCGGCCAGGGCGGAGCACTCGATCAAGCACCGCATCTCAAGGCCAAAGGGAAGGAACTATCGTCGTCTTTGTAAGATCTCCGGCGTCTGCCATTTGTTTGGTGTGAATCGACATTTGCTAAATGGACGGTATATTCATTCTGACTATTTCCTTCGTGCTGCTCTGTATAACATCCTAGGTATCTACGCCAGCTGGCGGTGAAAGTCTCGCAACAGACTCCGGGCTTCACGATTTCCTGTGCAGAAAGGCTTCTCCTGTCAAAATCAACATCTCAAACGTAATGCGCCACTATATCTCTGACATCACTTCTTCCAACTGTTGTTGAACAGCAACTGAGAAACAATACTGACAGCGCCTTCCTCGTGGTTCCTGTTAGAAACGCTCAAATCAAACGACCGGGGCGGTCTCATTTGTCGTTTCCGACGTTGTGCAAGCAAAGGCCATTCGAGGACTCTCTGGTATTCGGTACAAAGGAATGAAGGTAAACTATATCGAAACTGAACAGCGTCGATGGAACGGCTGACAGACTTACACTAATTGCATTTATAAATAGCTCATCATCAAAACTACTGAGGACAGCAAGATCATGGAAGATGGACCCCAAAAACCTGTACGCGTTGTCCAAACTACAGGCACTATCGATGCCATCCGCGAGTTCATTCGTTCCAGGCACCAGAACGGCTTTTTAAACCTGGAGAATATGGCCCAAGACGACATCCTGCGCTCAGCCAAAATCATCCCACCAGGATCTTCTACTGGACGAAACGACGTTGGAACAGTCATGATGAAAGTTGCCGCACAGTTATTTCCAGACGTAAGCCGAAAAATCTGCTAGGAGAGCATGTCGCTCAAACATGGCACACCACTAACAGATAACTTTCGTGATTTCACGGTATATATAGATTACTACCATCTCCTTTGCTTCAAACGGACTCCGGTCACTGGCTCCCATTTCGTCCGTCGCCCAGTTTTTTCCAAACATTCTCAACCTTTCATTCAAAGGAAACGAAATTCGCAGCTACAGGGACCTTGAGAACTTGAGCGGAAGCAAAAAGTTGCCAAATTTGAGGGAAATCATTTTCTTGGACAACCCTCTGCGTGACAGGGATATCGCCAAACACAAGGACGACATTTCATACAGAAGGTATAGAATAATGCCGCGTACTGTGGCCATATCTATGGCGAGATGCCAGTTGACTGACTAGGGCTTATTTAAATGTCACGGATAAATGTAGCGAAATCACAAGACTGTTTCCATCAATCCAATACCTGGATCAGCAACCTGTCGGGCCGAAGATATCCTTTGGACTGGGCGACATTGTCAACGAAAAATCCGAAACAACCTCCCTGCCTGTTCCCATCCGAGGCAACTTTTTTGACAGCCCAGATACGCAAGCCATGGTTCTCGAATTCCTGACGACGTATGTGTATAGCGCTGCAGCTTGAAACAATTTCTCTGCTTTGAGCCTACAGGTCTAACGCGATATTCTTGGATTTCATTAGATACTTCAAACTTTTCGACACCAATCGCACTCTTTTGGAACACATGTACGACAGCAGCGCCACTTTCTCCGTTAGCACCAACGTCACCATTTCACCCGCACAGAGGAGCAAAGGCAGAGGTGGAGACAACTGGAGCGAGTACAGTGAGAGCGCTCGCAATCTCAGCCGTCTCAAAGACCTGAGTAAACACCACACGTTATTTCATTAGCAAATTTTATGGACACTTCTCAATCCCTTCATTAACGTGATCGCAATCCTTACTGCATGGAATATTACTATTTCATAGGCGATCGAACCAAGCGCCTCCATGTTGGTAACCAAGATATCGTGAAAGAAGGTCTCTTGCCCTTGCCTGAGACAAAACACGACCTTACGGATGCCTCCAAGTTTAGTGTCGATGCTTGGCAGACGGGCAGCCTTTTGCCAGCAGTCTGCATTTACATCATGGTGCATGGAGAATACGAGCAGGCACCTGTCCGCGGACGAGGATACACCAAGTCGTTCGACCGATCCTTTATCATTGCTCCGGCCCCCCCTAATTCAAGGTACATATTTGTGCTCGAGATAATCAGCTGACATCAAGACTGTTATTTACTCGGCACTAAACCTCGCTCTACATCAATACCTAGTGCCGCGCAACATGGTTGGAAGTGCTTAATTATTTCCGATCAATTAACTGTTCGGCAGCACAATGGTCATGAAGCCTGGCAGCCAGAGCCCGAGCTTCATGTGCCTGGAACCGTGTCCTCTGCCGTTTCCTCCGCTTTCAACGCTGCCGGCGGAGCTCCGCCTATGGCTGATGCAGCAATCGGGACAACTGCGATAGCACCTTCTCCAGCAGCAGGCGTTGGACCGGATCCCAATCAAACGCCAATGCAAGGCATTGTAAGTCCTCGATTTGATTGCCTATCGCATCTATTGTCAAACACACCTCTTTCTCCCTGGTTATACCTCTTACCAACCTGGTTCCAACTCTCACTGATATATAGTCGCCCGAGCAACATGCCAAAGCACAGGAACTACAGCAGCTGACCAGTTTGAACTACCCATACTCTGTGCAATGTCTGGCTGCCGTTGGATGGGACATCCAAGCAGGCGTCTCCCTCGTCAACCAGGAGCGTGCCAACATCCCCGTGGACGCTTGGCAAGTCCCACGATTCTAAACGTTTCGAATAATAAATTTAAGGGGCTCTAGTCCACCTCGCATACTTTTTTGAGCGCGTCTCGATTGCTTTTTTTCCCCACCATAAACCATGTCTGTTGTCGGATCAACATCAAGCGGTGCTTCATTTGAATGCAGCCTCGCGGGAACGGTACATCCAGGACAGTTTCGACATTTATACGACCGATTGCTTGGATTATGTGAACATTCAGCTCATTCAACGATGTTTGAGCATGAACTGCTTTTTGCCCCAGCAGGTAATAATAAACCTTCTGTTGGACATAGATCCAAGCCATGTAGCTAATAGACAAGTGCTGTGTCCATACATAGGCAAAAACTTATCTCAATTAAGTGCATTACTAACTGCCTTACAAATACTGCGTTGAATTCAGTCCAAAGATCGATTTATGCTGCCAGAAACGACGATGTGCACCTGCGCTTGCGAGTCAAGTTGACCATAGTGGACCGACACAAGTCAAGGGCATGGGAGAGCGACGAATCTTCCAGGGTAAAACGACGAAAGGCCGCAGATCCATCCAACAAGGACCACGGTGCCAGTTCCTCGATTTCTCTTTCGATGAAGCAACGAGTAGAAGGAGGGCTCGTAGTGGACTCGTCTGAATTGGATGTACAAGCGGATACCGATGTGAATATGCAACCGAGCACAAGTGCGAGTGGCGAGAGCGATGTCATCATTCCTGTTGAAAAGCCCATCGATTCAACCACATCGCTCTCAGGACAAGGATCTGAGTATGTTACTCCTCACAACGGAGGCAAGAGCCTCTGTTCACAGACCAGTAACCAGACAAGGACTACAGTAGCCAGACAATACCAACTGTGTCAATTTGGCCACCCTGAACCAGGAAGGAACATTGTCGTCAGATCCGCTATCCTGGTCAAAATTCATGGCGATGCATTTGGTTTCCTCTCTTTACTTGGATACAGGTATTATTCACCAGAATCACTTAGTCAAGAGACAATTGTGGTCTGTGCTTGTGAGAATCACCCTAACACACCTTCCCTTTCCCGCCTCGATAGTTTTGAAGATGAATATGTGCGCCGAGGATACAGCTTCCTTTATGGCAACCTTTGCAGGATATCTGTCTTCAAAAAGTACAAGGTAAAGAGGATTTTGTATTGTGATCTCACGACGTATCCCTGACTTTACTCATGCTAAGGTGCCTTTATCTGACTGCAATCATTAAAATAGCTCTCTAAACAACACGATCCATTTTCCGTAATTATCCCCCAATATGATAACGAAAATGCCGAAGCAGACTCTCCATGGATGGTGGAGATCACATCTGCGTTTGTGTCTCAAGAAAACGTCAACAATATGTCGGAAGAAATCAACATTGTCAGGAACTTGCTTGCAGGATCTGTGTCATATTGAAGACGCTCTTTTATGCTTTGAATGTCAACTCCAAAATCTCGCGGCGAACGAATGCCTGTGCGGAGAAAACGACTTTAACATCAAACGCACCATCCTTTTCAATGAGTCTCCGGAAAGAAAGAATATCTCCCCCAACTCCGAAGTAGAACGTCTTTGCAGCAACCAATCTAGAATGCAAACAAGGAGAAAATCAGTAAAGCCTTTTTTTTTTTTTTTTTTTTTGGTGTTATTCTGCGAACAACCGTTATCAACTTACGCCTTTCCTCCGCGTTTCAGAGAGTTCTTGATTGTGGTATAGAGTTTCATGTGCGACTCCTCGGCGTAGATGGTTTCGCTGGTCAAGATCAAGTCGTACTTGTCATCGTCAGATTTGAAGTCCAGGAGGTCAACCAATCCGGCCCAGTCACCCATGAAGAACCTTGACTGCAACCCAACCTTTTGCAGCAATGCCTTTCGCTCCTCGTCCGAGTCAGGTACGTCTAACTCGACTCCCTTGAAATCACCGTCGGCTGGGTCTGATTCTGGGATCTCATCCTCCTCATCTTCGTCCTCATCTTCACTTTCCTTGTGTCGGTCGTCTCCGTTTACAGGTATTTCTTCGTTGTCATTTTCGTCCTTTTCTTCCTCGACAGGCTGTTGGTCTGGGCGAATGTGCGTGTTCAATAGGACATTAGGCAGAGTTACGAGCTTAAGAACTTGGTCGTTATAATCCTGGAGGTCAACCTTGACAGAGCTTGATTGAGTTAAAAGATAGATTCCTGGAAGTGCAGATCCGCACCCCAACTATGTAAAATATTGTGAACAAGTCAGTATATCAGCATGGCCATTATTTTTTACATCTCAGTGAATTTAAAGTTGATGACACCGCATTCCTGGCGGTACAACGCGTACCTCCAGCACTTTCTTTGCGTCATAGCATTCCTTGTTCTCGGCGAGGTAGGCCACTAAATCCAGAGCGCATTCCCAAGTTTTGAGACCTCCTTCGTAGACACCCTTGACCAAGTCGCTCTTTCCAGCCAGTGCCAGCATTTCAACTCCTCCTGGTCCACTGGTCGTTGTCGTTCCTGTGATCTCATTGGGCTTATTCGCGCTCTCCTCGACATCGAATTCGTCGTCCTCTTGAGCCATCTGGAACTTGACATCCTCCAAATTACGCTTGTAAAGAGTGACCACTTCCTTTTCTGCGCCAGTTGACACTGTAGTCAGCACGGCGTTGGCTGCGCCCGAACCTTTAGTGACTGGAATGTGGGCAAGCTCGTAGTGAAGGGTGGAAGGAAGGCTGTGATAACATGTCTTCGATTGGAGATCCAAAAGCGATGCTGGAATCAGATTCCCCTCGGACACAGTGAGGTCTTCGAGTGGTTTAGAGATCTGGTCAACTTCGTCATCGTCTTGCTGCTCGGCGACTAAAGGGTCGTCGAACTCGAGGTCATCTGCCTATTGACCAAAAAAGACCCATGAATATTAGGATATTCCGAAAATCACACTCACTCGCAACCTTGGTTTGTCGTACATACTGAAAAGTTGAACTTGAACATTCTCCAGAGGTATGCGTGAATGGATGTCAGCGATGTGAGGATGAAGTTGATGGTGCACAAGGCCTCACTCAAGCTGTGAGAGACTTTCAAAAGCTGAGTGATCTTGTGACTGCTAAATCCGTAGGTACCTGTAAACATTTAAGCCACCGGGATCGACTGTCTCCCACTTCCTTCTTATCTTTATCTTTAAACTCTCCATTGCATGTTCCTGATTGTCCAACGGTAAAGACGAGGCTTCTTTCTTTTCCCTCTCCTACTCTTCATCTCCTTACCCTTTTCTACCATTCAGGTCACTACACGGCGAAAAACAACTGCCTCGAGCTGATCAACTACATTCACATTGCTAGAGCATCCATACCATGTTGAGCATTATCAGAAGACAGGGCCTCAGGGCCGCCAAGGGTTCCCTCTCACTGGCTGCTGCACGCACCGCCCTGCCAGGTATGTGGAGGAGCAGTTGGCTTGTCAATAGCACCAATAACTTCTCTTTTTCCCGTAAAGTGTAGCTGTTGCACGAGGAGTTCATATGTTTATATCAACGGACATTTTTCGTTCCCGTTTCTCCGAATAGTTCCTTGCTTGGCCATGACCGCACGATCCTATGCCGCTGCTGCCAGCTCATCTCCCATCAAATCGAATATTTCCACCACCTCATCATCTCTTGTGTCATCAACAAAAGACGTTGTCATCAACGGCAACCGCATAATTGCTGGCGCTGTTCTTTCCCGTCAACCCCTGATTTTGCGCGATCTGACGCCCTTCGAACAGGAATATTTCACTTACCAAAAGAACCTCCAGAGAGATAATGCCGCGCCTTTTGGCGCAGAGTTCTACTTTAAGAAGGGAAGTGTTGCCGAGCGTCGCTGGAAGCAACAGGAGACTGAGAGATCAGGAAATGCCACCTCTGCATCGTCAAAAGGAAAGGAGGCTTCATCACAACTGGAAGAGGAACTCTCAGAAGAAGATCGCGTCGCTGCCCTGGAGAGCAAGATTGCGTTCAACGACCGTGTGACTGAGGCTGACCGCAAGAACGACGTCCGATCATTGGAGCGCGCTTTGGCAAGGACCTTATACTTGATTGTCAAAAAGCCCAGAGAACAGCACGCCTGGCAATTCCCTCAGGGTGGTGTCCATGTTTGCGAGAACCTACAGGAGGTAAAGAAGACTTGAATATCTCATGGAGAGTCGGCGTGTTTTGTTAAGCACATGAACTGATATACTACTACCATCTGCCTTAAAACTAGGCTGCAGGTCGTGAACTTCAGGAAGAGTGTGGATCAAACATGGATCTTTGGTTTGTTGGACGTGTACCCATTGGTCACTACAACTACAAGGTCCCAAATGTCGCCAAGACCGATAGCACCTCTGCGCCCACCGGTGCTAAGGTATGCAGTAGATAATGTCGAGCTTTTGGAAATCTGTTAGAATGACACTAATATTGACTCTTTTTTACAGGTCTTCTTCATGAAAGCTCACATCTTTTCAGGACAGGTCAAAGTTGACAACAAGGAGATTGTCGATTTCGCATGGGTGACCAAACAGGAGATGAAGGACTATGTCGCACCAGAGTACTATGAAGCCGTCAAGGATATGCTGTCCGACTTTTAAAAAGGAGGACCCCTCCATAGAAGCTTATTTTCTTATTCCATTTGTAACAAAAAACCATAGAAATCACTTTTTAAATGGCTATAATCGTCATTCATTCAAAAAGGGCGTAGTCCGGCACAGCCACCGACTGGGCTTGGCGAAGAAAAATAAGGTTTTCGACTTTCATCAACATAAGATGCAAATGGTCCTTGCGAAGCTTTCTCCTTTTTGCAATCCATTCCAGCGCTTTAAAAACAATGTCAGCCTTCGATCCTTCTGAACCCACTAATGCTGCTGTCAAGGGTCCTCCCTCAAATCTGGCAGAGGCGAGACAAGACAGGACGGCCTATGCCTTCGAACCTCCAACCTATGAAGAAGCCATCGGATTCGCCTCCGATCCGTCCGAGGCCACTCAGTGGAACGTGCAGCCTGTCCTTTGGGATGAGCTACAAGGAGCAGCGGCTTACGACATGGAAGATGAGCAAGCCTATGAAGAATCTCGGCCTTTGAAGACAGGTGTGGTCCCCAATGCCCCCGCTCAATACACCTTTATCCAACCACAAGACCACACGCGCCAAAAATGGTGGAGGATGTCAAAGTCCCATTCACAGAAGTACCACTACCACGAGTCGAAACAGAAAAGTTTCTCAAGTGCCCGCCATCACCATCATTGCCAGACCCCAGTTCAAACCTTTGGAACAGGGAATGAAGCCTTCACTAGCGCACCTTCAACGATGTCTGCATCCGGACCTTCCACTCAAGACTCATATACTCCGCCATCGCATTGTCCTCAGTCGTACGCAACTGCATCAGGGGTGCATACACCTGCAGCTTTGAATAACATACCATCACCAGGAGCAAAAACTTCTTTTGCTACTACATTCGCGTCTCCTAATAATGACAACCCCGCTCTTAGCCACACAGCATTATACGCGCCACCCAACGTTCACCCGCCTCCTCTACCTCTTCAGCTGCTGCCAACGTATCAACACCCTTCTGAGCCTTTTGCAGGAATCCCCACCGTCCCTGGAAATCAAGGACTCATGAACGCTCAGGATATCTCCATTGCGGACTTTGTCCGAACGTCCAGCGGTGATGAATCCGTAGACCCAATTCTGGAGAATGACCCTTATCAGCTTTACCGTTATTTTGTGGCCCACAACGATCGCCCTGAGATGTACCTGTTGATCACAGGATACCATGTTGAGCAACGCGAAACCGTGAGCACGGACTCGAAAGGAAACCGCACCACTAGTTCCAGGGATGAAAATGTGGAGGACTTTAGGATCGAGTTCGATCTGACACCGTTTGTGAACCCTCGCGGAGTCCTGTACACGTCTCCGGATCCAAATACAGGCCGAGAGAGATCTCTGAGGCAAGTGTTTGATGAACACGCTCAAGATGACAATGAGTTCAAAGAACTTCATCTGAAAAAGGTAAGATCCTACACCGAAGAACGAAGACGTACGAAATGCCGGCGAAATTATCAACTAAACAACGTCACCTTTTCGAGGATAGGCTGTCCAGTGGGACTACGAAGAGTTGACAAGAGCCATCACTCACGCGATTCGGTCAGCCCACTACCGCTTCAACGTTGAGGTATCGTTCCCTCTCAAGAACGACAGGGTCAAGGTTGCATCCTCATCGCCGCTTGCGAAATTCATGCGGAATCCTTGGACTAAGGCCTTTTGTTTCGTCGGCGTCGTCGGCGTCGTCTTTTACCCCATCGTAAGTTTTTCGCACACTTGATCTGTCACTGCAAGACAACGCGGCACATATCGGGACTAACCGACATTCAACACTCCAAATAGCGTGAATGTTACAAGCGAGTTCGCAAGGAAAGCATCAAATCGAGCTTTGAAATGACTCTGAGTACGCGCGAGTTTTATCAGGCCAACTACTGGTCCATCGTTGACCAAGTTCGATACAAATAATTTTTTAATGGTTGAGTGCGGCTAAATACATGTTTAAAATGTCAATGGACAGCTTAGTGGTGGAAGAGGCGGAGGTTGGTATGGGCGACGGTCATGTTGTGGGCATCGGCGGTAGCGATGACAAGATCATCTTGAATAGATCCTGAGGGAGCAGCAATGAACTTGACTCCGGACTGGTGAGCGCGCTGAATGTTGTCTGTGAAAGGGAAAAAGGCATCGGAGGAAACAACGACATCGGTCAAGATGTTCATATGGGCCTCACGCTCCTCGGTAGTCAGTGGCTCAGGGACGGTTGCGAACTGAGCCTCCCAGGCAGCACGCTCTTCACCCTTGCCGATCTTGTCCAAAACATAGAGATCGATAGCGTTGGACTTGTCAGCGCGCTTGGTCTCCTTCTTGAAGTCAAAGGCCAAGATCTTGGGGTGGTGGCGCATCCACCAGTTATCAGCCTTGTCTCCAGCCAGGCGAGTGCAGTGAATGCGGGATTGCTGACCAGCACCGAGACCAACAACCATACCGTTTTTGGCGTAGCACACAGAGTTGGACTGGGTGTACTTAAGTGCGATAGTGGCAACAATCAAATCACGGACAGCGCTTTCAGGGAGCTAAGAACAATTGTGAAATAGCAAGAAGTGAACAATAGCATCTTAGCAAAGAGATGATTCAAGGCGGGCTTGGAGTAAAAGGTTTTGATGGCTGATCCGGCGCGTGCAAGACTTACGTTCTTGTTCTTGCTGACCAAGTTGTTGAAGAGGCTGGCATCGATCTGAACATTGTTACGCTTCTGCTGGAGCGACAAACCATAGACCTGGCGGGTCTCAAGTTCTTGAGGCTCGTAGTTGGGGTCCATTTGGAGTACAGTGTATTTGCCGTTCTTCTTCTTTCGGAGGAGCTCGAGTGCATCAGCATCGTAGCTGGGGGCGATGATACCGTCTGAGACCTCGCGAGAGATGATTTTGGCAGTGACCAAGTCAACAGTAGACGAGATGGCGATCCAGTCACCAAATGAGCTCATGCGATCAGCACCGCGGGCACGGGCGTAGGCAGAAGCGACGGGAGTGAGGGGGAGTTTAAGGTCATCAACATGGTAGACCTTTTTCTCGACCTCGGAAAGAGGGACAGCAACAGCTGCGCCGGCAGGCGAGACGTGCTTGAAAGAGGCAGCAGCGGGCAATCCTAGGGCCTGGGTCAGCTCCTTGACCAAAGGCCAAGCATTCAAAGCATCCAACAAGTTGATGTAACCAGGAGAGCCAGACAAGACTGGCGAGTAAAATGACCAAAAAAAAATCGAGGATAAGAGTTTAGATCATTGGTCCCCCACTTTCCAAAAAAGGAATACTCCGGGGTAACATCAATAAACAACTTTCAAATCCCGACGTTTTTTTTTTTTCGTAACTAACCTTTGATGGGGAGCTCGCCATTTTTGATAAAGACCTGGGCGGGCTTTTGGTGGGGGTTGGCACCATAACGGAGGGTGAGCTGCTGGGTGCCAGCGGCGTACTGCTGGCGGAGGTAGTTGGCAATAGCCTCGTCGTACTCAGACGTCTGGTTGAAAGCCTTTAAGGCGAGCTGCTGGCGGGTCTCATCCGAGACCTTGTTGTGCTCCTTGAGCTGGGCAATAACAGTGGCATAATCCTTGGGGTCGGACAAGATGCTGACACGGATATGGTTCTTGGCAGCAGCACGGAGAAGAGTGACTCCACCTGATGAAGGAGATAACGGAACACAATAGATCGTGGGTTAATTTTGCATATTCCTTTTTTTTTCAGACTCCACTCTTCAGTGACTCGAACAAGAATCTAAAGTAGGTTGCCCGCGCCAGAAACATCGTGAAGAACAACGGGTTCTTACCGATATCAATCTCCTCAACGGCCTCGGGAATGGTGACTCCCTCTTTGGCAACAGTCTCCTTGAAGGGGTACAGGTTGCATGCAACAATGTCAACCTTCTGGATGGCCTGTGCAGCGAGATCAGCTTCGTCGGAAGGGATGTCGCGAGCCAAGATTCCACCGTGGACGGCAGGGTGGAGGGTCTTAACACGGCCACCTAAGATCTCAGGGGCCTTGGTAATAGCAGACACATCCCTGAGAAGGCGAAAGAAGAGTTTAATATATTTTCAGCGTCAACTGCCTTTGTTCGCAAATTCATTCATGTTATTTTGTTCTTCCGAGTGTTAACTGACTAGCATCAAACTCTTACTCAACAGGCAAGCCAGCGGCAGCAATGGCCTTGGAAGTGCCACCAGAAGCAAGAATGCGGACGTTCAAGGCAACTAGCTCCTTGGCAAAGTCGATAAGACCGGTTTTGTCGTAGACGGAGAGGATAGCTACAACAACAAAATATGAAATCGCGTCAGCTTCCTCCCAGAGATCAATCCCAGATTTATGTTTAATGAGATGGGTTTGAGTAATTCCATCTGATCAATCTTACCAATCTTTTGGGTCATTTCGACAACTTGTTGTTGAATGTGAAGGACGGGAGTAGCGAGGTGCGTGAAGAAAGAAGAGGGAGAAGAAACGACTAAAATAAAAGACATTGCAGATGATCACAAAAGCAGTCACTCTGCCTCCACGTCTCTGAACCGTCGCGACACTCTACACTAGCTCGATGTAAGGACGTTGCTGAATATCAAAACACCAACATCATCAAGCAACAACTGTTCAAAGAGAGAGCATATCGACATTCAGAACCCTCCTTCTTTTCTCATGACCCACGAATGAAACGTGCAGCTTTTCTCTGGAAATATCCAGCGTGGTTTTTATTTTCGATCTTGATGCCCTTAAGTGAAGATGCTCGCATAATACATCCTAAACATCCTAATGCATGAAGCGGTAGCAGGCTCCATACAACTCGACATGCCAAACCAGTCTTCAGAGCAGCAGCCTCTGTCTTCATCGTCGTCACAACAGCATCCTTCGCTTTCTGCGCCACTGACATCATGGTCTTCCTCTCCGTCCTATTCGCATTATTACAATTCGTCGACCCTTGGGACTGATTTCTCCGTTCTATCAAAGAACCCGTTGCTCAACAGGATAGGGTTAGAGCCCTTGAAGCGCATTACTCTAATCACGGCCTCAGCTTCCTTCTGGGGATTCATTCTTGGCGGTGTGATTGGATCTCGTCAGTCTGGAATGCAATACCTGGCAGAGAATGCTCATCGGCTGCCGAAAACAACCGAGGGTTGGTACTTCTACCACAAAAAGAAAAATTACCGCATGATCTACGGCGCTCTGTCCAAAGGCGCGGTCTACTCGGCTAAAACCGGTATCATGGTCGCGTTGTTTGAAGCACTAGAGGCCAGTGCTGATTTTTACCGAGGTGGCGCCGATTTGTTCAACTCGGTGGCTGCAGGACTAGCCTCTGGCGGTATCTTTTCTGTTGCAAGTAAGTTTTTGCGTCGTGATTACTGAAGTGATTGATAATCCACAATCGCACGACGTCCAGCGGCTTACGCTTTAAAAAAACTTCCCTTTGAATAATAGATAAGTTACCGAGACAGAGCTCCAAGCACGCTATCATGTTGGGCGCAGGATACGGATTGATCAGTGGCAGTCTGCAGGACCTATCTTCATTTCTGAAGGGAACTCCTGTCTGGTATCTTCCTCAGTCTTTGAAGGAACGATCTCTGGCGCTCAAGATGCCCACCAGCGTAGAAAGTGAATAGTACTTAGAATGGAATGAAAAACTTGTATTGCAAAGAAAAATACTAGAGACTGGAAACTATGGTCCAACTCGGACACTTAGTAAACGTAAGGAATCAACTTGTAAGGGACAGCCTTCATGTACTCGTCCCAGTACTTGCCGTACTTGCCCTTGCAGCGGGTGTGATCACGCTGGATGCGGTGGAGCAAAAGGATGGTCATATAGATGATATAAAAATAGGGCAGCAAGTGCTGGGTACCGCAGGTCATGCACATGGCCAAGGAGATCAACAAGTCACCGACATAGTTGAAGTGGCGAGAGAGACCCCAGTAACCGGAGCAGAGCAACAGGGACTTGTGGGTCTTGCCATCAGAAGTAACAAAGGAGGTGCGGATGACTTTGGCGGGCTTGCCCCAGATCATACACTCGCCGTTGGTGGAGCGAACAATGTCCTTCTGGTGGTTGACGGAGCGGAAGATAAAGTATCCAATGTATCCGACAGTAAAGACAAAGGCAAACTGGACAGGGGTCAAGTCGACGGGGTTGCGAACGAGGTAGTGAGACTGGAGGGTGTACAACCAGGGCAGCCAGACGGAATCACCCCAAGCCAGGTAGAAGCCAAAGTGGTCGTGGGCGATATCGATGGTGCGCAAGTACCAATCCTCGTTGTAGAAAAAGTCGAGGACGTAGGTGGCGTGGAGCAAGTTCAAGAGAATCATCGAGTTGGTGACATAGCCAATCTTCTCATACTGAGCAGCGGCGAAGGACAAATTAATCATGGTCCATGCGACGATTCCAGGACGACCGTTGTGGAAAAGCTTAAAGTCAAAGAGCTTGCCAATACGAGGGTTGAACTCGATACCCATCAAGAGATCGTAAATGAAAGAACCCGAGAACTTGCGATCGGCAGGGTGGGAGGGGAAGGTGTAGGCCTTGATGAAGCAAAAGAAGGTCAAAAAGTATCCGTACATGTTGGCAGCGACCAAGAGACCGCCCCAGTTGTCGTGGATGATTGAGAGCTTCCACCAGCCAAAGTAAAGGCCACCAGCAGCGTAGATCGAATGGGAGATGAACCACGCCAGCAAACCGTTCACCTACAGAAAACAGATGGAGCAATGGGGCGTTAGTACCTTGCGCTCTGTTAGCTCTCATCACAAAACATACTAATAGACAATACCTTATAAGGAAGAATGTGGCCGGCAGGGGTACGCTGACCGTAGCCGATCTGGGCAGGAAGGAAGGCGTAGAGGGCAGCCTGGAAGGCCAACCAGGTAAAGAAGAGGCGGGCGGCATAAGGAGAGAAGCGAGGGACCTCCCTGAGCAAAAGAGTCTGTATGGCAGCGAGGGTATCGGGACTGTTGTAGATCTCAAGAGCAGGTGCAGACATGGCACACTGGTAGGCGTTGCAGGAGATGTAGGTGTACATGACCCAAATGGGGGACATCACCAGAATGCCGAGGGAGATCAAGATGGTACCGAACGAGACATCTAGACATTTGAACAAGAGGATCATAAAAAAACCCCCCCGAGATTCATTAGATGATTGTCAAAAGTACTTTTTGGCTTCATGGTGCCCGTCTTCATTGCTGTTCATCATCGCGTCATCTCTCGAGCAGAGCACAATTATCAGCTCTTGTGTGGAGCGGTTGTGTGTTCCCGATAAATAGCGTCGCACAGCATAGAAATGTCACTGGCAAAATGAGATCTTGAGAGCCAGTTCAATGCCAATATATCAATGCTGCTTACCACGATCACGACCCCAGGTCTTGCCAACCTGGGCGTCAAGCTTGGACTCTGCCTTGACATCCACCTGTGCGGGGGTTTTCCTCTGCTGGACTGCCATTAGGAATGGATTTGAGGAAGGATATGGAACGAACGAGGCCGTGGGAAGTTGAAGAAGAAAGGAGAAGAAGAAAGAAAGGAAAAAAATAGCAGACGAGAGAAGGTGCTATACCCAGCTCAGGTAAGTCACATTCTGCTCCCTGTAGATAATCGCTGGCCGCGCTTGTCTTTTTCTTATTGCCTTCAGGACGGGCACTGATCCTTCCTGAGCTACAGTGGCCGTAGCCTGTTGGTGCCTTGATTAAGTTGAAATCAGCGAACAAACTCAAAATCATAATTATCGGAAAATTCTATTGGTTGACACGGTCATCATACGTTGGGCGATTTCTGGGGCGAGCACAGAGAAGTCCTTTGGGATGAGCGCTTGGAGATGGTCGCTGCACTTGCAACCCAACCATTAGTCGATCGAACAGTGTATTTCGTGCAATAAACTATCAAGCGAACTCTAGAATGCTTGACTAAAAAAATAAGCTTTTTGAGCAATTGACTCTTTCGTGGACGGAACGTGTGTGCGAATGTTGCGACGGGTGAATGCTGCGAATGGATGCATCGTTGTTCTCATCCTCATCGTCTTCATCATCATCATCATCATCATCATCATCATCATCATCATCATCATCATCATGAGACTCATCATGAGACTCTGTGTTGGTTTGTCCGCTGGTGTCTACCCTTCACGTTCCAAAAAGTGGCCTGATT